>CM052661.1:96778593-96792725 GCA_028533165.1 Leontopithecus rosalia
TTCTCAAGGATCTGAAAGCCATTTCTTTGAAATGTAATCCTTAGGAAGGATAGATCCTGTCTCCTGGTGTCTGGAAGATAGAATCCTATCTTAGATGACTGGCAGCTAACACACTCCCCTGGCCTGATCACATTGACACTAACCAACATTTTATAATTTTTCACCCCTCTGACTCTACTGAGCTCCTCACTCACTCCTTTCTCATTCTCCTTTCAAAACACCCAATTTTCCTTTGTACAAATTGAAGTGGATCTCAGCTCTTTCTCCTACTGTCAGTAATAATTAAGTAAAATCTGTTTTTACTACCCTTAAGATCTGGCTGTTTTATCTTTGGCAGTACAAATCTAAATTTTTATTCATTCAGTCAAGTAGTTAACTGAAGGGCAATTTGCATTATTCGAGTTAAAGGAGGTGTAAACCAAGTGCATAGGCAGGATGATATGTTTCTTTTGGGTCTGGGCATGGTGACTCACACCTGTAATCACAGCACTTTAGGAGGCTGAAGTGGTCAAATCACAAGGTCAGGAGTTCCAGAGCAGCCCAGTCAACATGGCGAAACCCTGTCTCTACTAAAAATACAAAAAATTAGCCAGGCATGGTGGTACATGCCTATAATCCCAGCTACTCTGGAGCTTGAAGTGGGAGAATCATTTGAACCCGGGATGTGGAGTTTGCAGTGAGCTGAGATGGTACCACTACACTCAGGCCTGGGCAGAACAAGACTCTGTAAAAAAAAAAAAATCTCAGCTACACCTACAAACACACACATATACACACACAGAAATCTACAACAAAGCTACAGTAAATAAATTTTCTGTGGTTTAGCACTGAGCTTTGATACGGTAAAGAAATGTTTTCCTAAGTCATTAACACATGTCAAAAGATCAGAATTGTTCCAGTGACTATAATCTTAAGATTTCATTTTAGAAAAAAATAGCATGTAATTTATGTTTTACAGTATATTTGAATGCTTCCTTTGAAGTTAATCTGAATTAGTTATAATGTATTGTGTAAATTTAGCTACATATGTGAAAGGTAGTTTTGGTATACTTTACAGCTACATTTTATTGAAGGCATCACCTTTCAATTGTGAGATTTATAATAGAATGGTTTCATTTCATAATGAATATATGAAACAAAAGATTTTCTAATTCATATGAAAGACTATAATTTTAAGTTTCATAAAGACATCTTATTTGTGTAAAACTTTAATGGAGAGAATCATGAATGTGTTTTTATGCCCATTTACCTATTAAATATGGAGAAAATGGAAAGGATTAGATTGACTGAAGGATTTTAAAGATAAAACTTTCGTACTTCAGATAATTGTGTGTTCTTTGGAACACTGGGAATATATTTAGATGGTTTCTCTCAAAAGTAATGCAATTGTCATACAACATTATAATTAATTATACAATTCTCTTAGCATCTCAAAAAATTAGTGAGATCTGATTATTATGTTCAAACTTTGCATAGATATAGAAGTATAAATGTCTATTACACTCCAGTAAAACTTCTAAAGTAGAGATATTTTAAAGAAATTTGAAAATTCTCTTTAGACATTTTGGAACTTTAAAATACTCTTTAAAGCAATAGTTTTTCCAACCAAATCTGGATATAGTCAGTTTTTGTCTTATTGTTCATTTTTCTCTAGTAGCTCTAAAGATAAATTAGTTTACACTTCATTCAGTTAAATTTTAAGTATCAAAAATCTTTTTTCTTCTATTAAAAACCCAATATTTTCTAAAAACCTGATGAATTCTATTCTATTGCTTTGTTCTAAATTTTTGTATATTTTGCACTTTGTACTAGTGAAATATATACATCTGTTTTCCACTTTGAGTCATATAAAACCTATTAATGGAAGAAAAATGACAACTCCTATTAGTCAATGCCTGAGCAAAAAATATGGTTGTCTGATTATGTATTCTTTGGTGATGTAATTTGGCTTTGCTAGAGAAGAAAGCTACACCTAAAAACAAAGAGGTTTGAGTTCCATTTTATTTATAATAGCTAATTTTTAAATATTTAAAAACTTTTTAATATTTTGTGTATGTGGTACATGCATACATTTTTGGGGTACCTACAAACATTTTTGGGGTACCTACAATAATTGATACAGTATACAATGTATAATAAGTACATCAGGGAAACTGGATTATTCATCACCTCAACTTTTTTTCTGAAAAATGTTTATGTCTTTTATGGTAACAGTATCTTTTTGACCATGTATTTTCTAAAATTTCCAACCATTTTCTTGAAATTAGAAAGATTCCAAAGCAAACAGTAGATTATCGTTAGAAATATTATGTTTTTGTTTCTATTCTGAAGTTTCAGTTCTGAAAGTGAAACTTTGAACAAATCGCTACCTCTCTTTGTCTTAATATCTTTAATTATGAATAATATCATTGAGTTAGATGAACTCGAAGGTTCTTGACAGTTTGAGAATTCTATAAAAACAAAAATTTATTTTTCTTTTCTCATGAAATTGATAAGCTATTTTAGTTGTATCCATGGAGACCAAAGGCTCCTACCTGGTTTCAGAAAGTTACATGCCTTCTCCCTTAGTATTTTAAAAAATTTTTAAAGCTTGCTAAAAATCATAAAGGTTAAAAAGTAACAATGGAAGGTGACAGGTTAATTTGCTTAACTGTGGTGATTTTTAATGTGTATGTATATCTAAACAGTATATTGTATAATTTAAAGATATACAATAAAAATCATCTAGACATTTACAATATATTACCTGGGAAAGAAATCATGTTATTCTGCAAGGCAAGTATGGATATATCAAAGCAGATTATAATTTTTCAAAACTTAAGGGAGGCCTGATTTCCAGTCACATCTTGCCCAAATTTTTCTCTGGATCTCTTAGTATCTCCCATATTGGGCTCCCTTATTTTGTTTTATGTATGTATGTATGTATGTATGTATGTATGTATGTATGTATGTATGCATTTATTTATTTGAGACAGAGTCTTGCTCTGTCACCCAGGCTAGAGTGCAGTGGCACTATCTCAGCTCACGACAACTTCCACCTCCTGGGTTCAAGCTATTCTGCTACCTCAGCTTCCCAAGTAGCTGTAACTTCAGGCACCTGCCAACATGCCTAGTTAATTTTTGTATTTTTTGTAGAGACAGGATTTCACCATGTTGGCCAGGCTGGTCTCGAACTCCTGTCCTCAAGTGATCAGCCTGCTTTGGCCTCCCAAAGTGATGAAATTATTGGAATGTGCCACTGTGCCTGGCTGATATCGGGCTTCCTTTAGTATCCAGTTCTTTGTTCCACACCCTGGTTCAAATTCTGCAGCCTCATCTTGGAATATTTTTACTTTCCTCCAACTGGCTAACTTCCATTAAGTCTTTAGGTCTTAGCCTGAATCCTACTTGCTCAGAGCAGTTTATTCTTAACAACCCAACATTGTCCTGCTCTCAACATACAAAAGACACCAAAATCTTTGTTAGTTTCTTGTAATTGTTCCAGTGCATCTTTTGAAAAAGGTATTATAGCCCCAGAAAAATCGAGTATCTATTTAGGATTTTTCATTTCATTACACAAATATATTTATAATATATTCACGGTTCTGCAACTTGGTTATTGCATTCACAAGCTTACAGATTGTGTCATGTCAAGTAATAGTGCAGAGTTTAAATAGAACACAGAAAGTTTTTCCTTTTAATATTATAACTGCATAACAGTTATGACTTAATCTTATGATATTTATTATGTTGGCATATCATGCTTCATTCATCATGTAATATTTAGACATTTGAAGTTTTTATAGTCTTTTTATACCAAAAACCCCCACTTTATATGTACATTACTTTGTACACATGCTGGTATATATTGGTAGGATATCCTAGTAGATTATCAGTAAGGAGTTAATACATTTAAAATTTTTATTAACAATGTGAAATTGTCTTCACAGTTTGTGTGCCACATTTCTTTTCTTTGCTTTCCTATATTTTCACAGTTTGGGAATCTTTGCTAATACAGTAAGTGTAAGAGAGAACAATAGTGTCTCTTTAATTTTTATTTATTTTTATTGTACTTCTATTTATTATTATAATTTTGAGTGAGTATGTATTCTGCTGTTTGTTTTAGAGGCCATTTACATGGCTTTACTGTGAATTGTCTTTTTTTTATTGTGTTCCTTTATTCTCTCTGCTTTCTAAGTTTTTCCTTTTTTAAAAATTATTTTCAGGGAAACTTTATAGATTACTGTAGGGATCCATAAGCCCCACATTGGGCACCAGAATGTAGGGAACAGCCCTACATCACCCATTGATACCCCAAGTTCAGTGGCAACAAAGGAATGAGAAAAAGATAGATTAAGAGAAAAAGTGGGACAAGGGGACCATCACTTTATTACTCTGGAGGAAACAGTGCAGGCCCCTAGCTCTGATCATCTACTCTATTTATTGGTTACAATCACTTTGCTCTACAGGATAGGGGTGGAGCAATGGTGGAGTGAATCAATGAGCCAGAATTGAATCAGTGAGCTAGAACTGGTGTATCATTCTAAAGATAGATAGCAGTGGCAGTTTGGAAGTTTCACAAAACAAGAACATGTGGTTATCTTTGACTTATTATCTATGTGCAGCTGGTGAAACTTGGGCCTTACAAGGAGCCTACAGGTCTGGCTACATCATAGTGCTAAGAAGGGGTTTTAAGTCCTTGAGCACAATGTTTATGGTAACATAGCCTAGGTCACCCTGCACTGGAACATGAGGCATGGAGAGGGTTTCCTTCTCAGAGGCCTCCTGCGGCCTTCTGCAGCTTGTTGTTCCTTGTTTATATGTTACTCATAATCAGTTTATGTAGACACTCTGTAAGTCTAGCAAGTTTGGATATGTTGCATTTTTATCACTATTAAGTTCAAATATTTTCTGATTTCTTTAGCAATATCTTCCTTATCTATAAAATATCCAGAAGTGGATATCGTTTCTGACTAATTTGAAATTGTATATATATTTAATTTTTTATTTTTAATGTCATTATGTTATGGACAAAGAACAAAATATTTTAATTATTTGATATATATTAAGACATTTAATGGCTAAGTACATGGTATGTCTTGGTGAAAGATGCACATATATTGTGAAGAATGTGTTTCTGCTCTTATCAGACAGTGTTCTAGAACTGTCCATTAGTTCAAGATAGTTGAGTTTGCTGTTTGGATCATCTAATTTCTTACTACTTTTTATGTGACCTTCTTAATTACTAAGAGAGAGTATTAAAATATTCTAGTATTATGGTAGAATTGTTGTTTATTTAATTTTGCCAGTATGTGTCTCAATATATTGAGGATTATAACAGGCATATGCACATTCATGATCTTTGTGGCCTATGTGTTGTAATATCTAGCCATTTGAATTTTTAAAAAGATATAGTACTCATTCTGATCCTTATTTTGTCCACGTTGGGAGGAGCAAAAGAAGTAAGTTGGAATTATAATATGTTCCCAAATATAATTAACTGCAATGACAAAAGTGTATAGATCAACAGGCATTTAAGAAAGTTAATTTATGATAATCAGGTTAGCTGATATTAAATGGTATCTGAATATCTGAAAGGTATTCCAGAAATATTGCTTACTAGCAATACTCAGTTTAATGTATCAAATAAACATTTAAATAAAGAAATTTGATTTTTTTAGAAACTTGAATGCTTAACTATTTCATATGGTACATCTTCCTACACTTTGGTCCCTGTCTTCTATTTTTCAGCTAATTGACTGAAGGACTGAGGGACGAGCTTGTGGCTATTACTACTTTGGGGCTGTAGATGTAATGATAGAGCCAGGTTATACAGAAGAGCCATAAAGAACAGAACAGAACCTAAGGGCATACTTGAAAGGATTAGTAGACAAGAAGAGTTTTATTTTAATTTCTAACGCTCCACAATTATACAGACTTTTAAAAATCTTTGCAACATTTTCACACATATATCTTTATTATTAAAATATATATACATACATTTCCAATTTCATAAATTATAATGATGTCTGAGTATTGTCTGAAAGGAAGTTATTATTGCATTGGTGCAATTATGAGCTGTGTTTTTTCTTTTATTTCTATTCCTCTAATTACCCATTGATAAAAGTCTGTCAGTGTAAAATGCCTGAGAACATTATCAAATGGTTGGTAATGACTCATGCAGAGCAGTGATATCTTTTCTTATTTGCCTAATCAGTATCATACTTTTCAATTTGCCTAGATCATTACCTCTGGCATGTCTCACAATACTTCTGGGGCCTGAGAATTTAGCTAACAATTCTAAAATATAAAGCATCAATTGTTGGTAAATTGTTTTTTTCTATCTAAACTACTAAAGGGATTGTATGAAGTATAAGCAATACATTCTAGATCAGTTTCCACAAAGAAACTTAATGACATAATCCACTAATTGTATTCACATTTCACTTGTTTTACGTGCATTCATTTGTTTGTATGTGTGTGTATTTAGTTCTGTGCATTTTCAGCACATTGATAGATGAACGCTATTATAGTTAAGTTACAGAAAAGTTTCATCATAAAGTTTTCTACAAGTACCACTCAGTGGCTATAGTCACAGTCCTGCCTTACCCTGTTTCTAACCCCTGGCAAACATTAATCTGCCTTCTCCTTCTATAATATTGTCTTTTCAGGAATAATATCCTGATTTGATCATCACACCTATATATGTATTAAAACATCAAATTGCACCCCATAAATATGTACAATTCCAATGTGTCAATTAAAAGTAAACATTAATAATAAATAAATGTTACGTAAATTGAATCAAACAATATGTAGCTGTCTGAAACTTGCTTTTTTAATGCAGGATAATTCCCTTTAGACCGATCAAAGTTGCCTGTGTATTAATACTTTACACCTTTTAATGGCTGAATAGAATTCCATGGTACAGATGTGACATAATTTGTTAAACTATTTATGTGGTAGTTCAATTCCCACTACCTCATAATGTGATGAGAATTGGAGCTAGAGTCTTAAAGTGATAATTAAGTTAAAGTAAGTTCATTGGGGTGGACCCTGTCTACTATGACTGGTGTCTTTACAAAAACAGGTAATTAAGACATGGGCAGATATAGAAAAAAAGTAATCTTTAAAGAAAACTAATAATCTGAGGGGCTCTTCCACTGGATTCAACTCTATTCCTGTTACAATACAATCAACGCTTTGCAAAACATTTAAAAATCTCAATAACCTAAACAAACACATAGGCGAAAAGAAAAATGATCTGAGCTGGAATGTAAACAGCAATGAGGAAAGTGGATAAGGCTCAGTAGATGAATACCAGTGTAAGGATGCCACAGGAAGATGTTGCCGTTGCTTTTGCATTCTTTGGGGAGCTGAATCTAAAACTTCAAAGACTAAAACATCCAAAGGAGATTGAAAACGCCTCAGATTAGCAGCAAGCTCTTTCCTTTCCCGCCTCTCTTCTTAAACAGTAGAAAAAAGAACTCTTCCCCGCAGGAAGGAATCTCCAGACTAGACTCAAAATATTCTCGTACATTAGCCACAATCATATATAAATTCCCCCAAATTTGCTTATTGACCATATGAGAGTTAACCAAATATCTAATAAAATATATATTCATGACAGTATCCATAAAATGGAAAAATATACTGATGATAGAAAAAATATTTTTAAAGAAATGAAATAGAATACAAATTAAAAAATGAGTACTACTAAGGCCGTCATAAACATACGTCTTTCCTCAAGAAAACCTACATGGATCTTAAAATATTAAAAAATTACAAAAGTAATAAATATTTTATACTAGTTACCAGCAACTGGAGGGAAGAAGAAGTGGAGTTTATACTTGTTTATATTAAACAGATATAAAGTTCCAGTTATTCAAGATAATTTTAGAGATCTGCTATGCAATTTCATGCCTAGAGTTAATAATACTGTATTATGCACTTAAAAATTTGTTTAAAGAGTGGCTCTCATGTTAAATACTCACACTAAAATAAAACAAACCAAAGTAAAAAATATAAAATTCATCTGAAGTGACTCTTTCAAAATTTATATTGAAAATAAAATAAATGCCATAGAAAAAAAATTAGTGGTTAGATTAACCAACAGATTAGACACAGCCTAAAAAAGAACTAATGAATAGAATTAAAGCAGTTATCCACTGTAGCAAAGATAAACAAACGGTTAGATTATTTGAAAGCATTTAAGTTATGTAAGAGAGAAAGGTTGATTCAAATACATTTCTAATTCAAATATATTTCTACTAGAAAATAATAATTGGATATGTAGAGGAGTGGTTATACATAAAGAATTATAAGCTGTACATTTCCCTACATTGATTGATATCAGATTCCATCAACTATTAAGCACAATGTACATACAGTAGGATACATAAAATAAAGTCCATACGTCTGCACATTGAGTCTGTCAGACTGAATAACAGACACATATTCAGAAGAAAAATAGGTTTTATAATCAAAGGACTCACAGTCACACAAATTGCTGAATTCTCAAAGATGTAAACCAAAGTGTCTGAATAGCTGAAACCTCAAGCTATTCAGAGGTTTATTTTGCCAGGGTTGAGGAAGCACCTGGGGAAAACAAAACAAAACACAAATTCCAGTAGAATCTGTGGCCTGTGCTTTCTCCTAAGAGGGTTTTGAGGACTTCCGATATTTAAAGGGTGGGGGGAAACGATCAGGAGGGTGATAGAAAAATAAAAAGAAAGGAAGGCTCTTCTGAGGTTTTGATTAGTGCTTACTGAATGCACATTTTAAAAGTGCAAAACGAGTGAGGGGAAAAGTTGATTATGCATTCCTCTGGAGCTCCACAGATCTACATTTTCCATAAGATAAAGTAAGCATGTGAAATTAAAACTCTGTTTGGGAATAAAAGAAGGCAGATTTTGCCTGATTCATTTCCCAAGCTTAACTTTCCCTTTGGCATAGTGAGTTTGGGTCCCAAGATTCTATTTTCATTTCACAAAGGCAAGAATATGTACTACAAAACAGAGGAATCAAAATCTCACAATCACCAAAAGAATAGTACTATCAACTTAAATTTTACATTCTGCAAAGCTGTGTTTCTGACATAATGCTAAGTTAATGATATTTTCAGATGAAAAATCGGAATTTTCTACCAGTGCCTCATTGCTAAAAGACTTTTTAAAAGAAAAAAGTTTCAAGAAAAAAATGAAAATGTTTTCAAGGCAAAAAGACCAAAATGCAAGTAAGGAATGTGAGAAAATTAATTTGAAAATCATGTTAATATATCTAACAAATAATGAATGAGGTTAAACAAAACCAAACATACACAAGGCTATACTTTGAATATAATTCATTAAATTTGCAAAGTCCTGAGAGCCTGTATTTTTAAGGCATGTGAAACATACAGAAGCAATAATTACTAGAGGGTATAAAATCCCAAATTGCCAGGAATCTTTTAGAGTCAATTGAAGACATATAGCTCTGCCTGGGGACTTTGCCAAGCAAAGCTTCTCTAGGTCAAGTGGATGAAAATCTCTATGTGAGAAAGCAGCAGTGCTTCTTATGGTTACATAAAACTGGGATGGCAAAACAAGATGCAGAAAGATCTCCAAACCCTCAAGACCTTTGTCCAATTCTGACTGAGTAGAACAGGACTCTGAAGAGCCAATTGATAATGAACAAAGAAAATTAAAAGTGTCATCACACTGGGTGAGCTGACACTATTTCAAAATGTAAGGCAGATGTTACTATTATCCTTAATTGTATTTTAAAGATGAATAATCATGTTCACTATAATGTTATTGACTTTACACTTTTTGGATGATCTCATGTTCAAATTGTGGAGATAAGTCCATCCGCATGGCATTAAATAAGGTTTATGGAGGTTAAACTTCTTGCTCAAATCAGCCACATAGCATAATTTCTAAGCTTTTAGTAAACTGATTGAAGAACATCGTATATACAAACTTCTTAATAAGCGTATATTAAGTGAATAAGTGAGTGGACAAGACAAAAGCAAACTAAATGGTTTGGAAAATATTATTCAGTCAAAAATTTGAGGATCTATTATAGGGAAAGATGCATTACTCACACTTTCTGGTCTTTAGGTATTTATTGGCCAAAGGAACCATGTCATATTAAAATCTAGAGATAAATTACTCAGCAAAGTTGAAATAGCATCACTGCAATTTCCCAGGGATTATATATATTATACAGATGTATATAATATATATGTAGAGGAAATATATATATATAGTTCATCAAGCACCAGCTCTGAAGTTGACAAACTGCAAAGATTTAAAGACATGGATAAGTGCCAGTTTCTACCGCTTTGTACTATTATATATGGTTCTGGCAGAATGTGGGGAAATGAGAGCCATCTCATCACCCTAATGTCAGAGAAAGAACTTGGTTCACAAGTGTAGTTTACTTTTCTTAACTTAATCCTTTTAAATGTTTGAAACTCTTAGCATTTTCTATATCAATCATTAGCAGATCAGAAAGTCGTGTATCTAATCATTTTATATGAGCAGGATAAGATAAAGTATAAAATGGCATAAAAATAGAGTTAAATAATGTTACCTCTAATAGATTTGTATTTGAAGCTTATTGAATGAATATTTTAGTAAAGAGAAGTCACATAGTAAATATCTTTTATTTTCATAAGTGGCATGCTCCATGGGAGAAAACATCAACGTTGATTTTTTAAATTAATTTGAGATTAATGACTTTTTTATTTAAAAGAAGATTGAAAAATGCAGTTTGTTTTGATTTTGAGGGTAGGCATATTTTTTACTCTAAGACAATGCTACTCATGGTTTAATTCAAAGTTTTGATTAATGTAGATTTCTAGATTTCATAGTATTTAATAAAAATCGTATATTAAAATGACAACTGTCTTGTCTAGCTGTTTTACATCATTTAGTCTAAGAATTCCTCCAGGAAGCCTTCCTTAACTCTACCCTAGTTTACGTCTTTTTCTCACTATTCTATCCAACTACATGCTTGTATCTACTACAATACTTAAACAAATTTCCCACATGTAATTATCTCTTTCTTTTATTAGCTCCTTGAAGAAAGATTGTTTTTTATCTGTATCTGCATGGACGAATATAGTGTTTAGGGTAGAAATATGTATCAAATTTGTATTTGATAAATGAATGGATCAATAAATTAATTTTTAACAGTTTTAGTATAAAAGAAAAAATAAAAATCACCAATACTGGCAAGGAGGTAATTTTATTTAGAATAATTGAAATAATAAAATTATAGAAATTTCAAAAAATAACAAAGACAATTAGAACGAACATTTACTGTAATCCCATTTTACAGTTGAGGAAACAGAGGCACAAAGACTTAAGTATTTTTCTGTTAGTGTTTTAATAAAGATAAATTTTAAAAGACATAGCAATTCTCATTATGTTTTGCTAGCTACCTTCTATAAAATTACACACAGATGCACACGTGTACACAAACACACACACAGTTAGAACAAATAAATAATTGACCAACAAATATTTCCATTAGATTAAGCCATGCTAATTGTAAGATTCTTTGGAACTTACATGAAAGTCTTTTTTCAGTTACTATGTTATGTTAGTAGATCATTTTGTTTACTTCCTGAAGTTTCCAGATACCCTGAATTGTATGCCATGAAAAAAAAAATGTATTTATTTACTTTTCTCTTCACTTGCTAATTTATTAACAGATGACTAAATAGTGATACACTTATTTTAAATCTCTCCATATACTAATGATGCTCTTCAGTAAGAATTGCCAGCTTTGTTAGACAGGCAGTTTTTTTAGACATGACTCAGAAGAACTTTTTAGTGCATTTTCCCAGCCTGGAAAGAAAAAATAACAATGGTTTTAAATGTAATTGTTCCTGAGGGTTAAAATAATATCATATGAACAAATAATGTAAATTATCTTGTACAGTACTTTCTAACATTTCTATCACTTTTCATAACAGCTATGTGTCATGTCAAAGACACATTATCTTATAGTAATTATTGTGCTGTACAAAGAAGTTTGTTTAACGGATAATTTAAAAATTTTGCAATTTGTATTTTTCTTCTTAAAATAAATATGTACAGGATAAAACTTTAGACCATGATATTACTGTTAAGCCCTAAAAATAAGTTTTCATGATTGAAATGGTTTGGCTGTGTGTCTGCACCCTAATCTTATCTGAAATTGCAATCCTTATAATCCCCACATGTCAAGGGTGGGGCCTGATGGGAGCTGATTGGATCATGAGGGCAGTGTCCCCATGCTGCTCTCATGACAGTCAGTGAGGTCTCAGGAGATCTGATGGTTTTGTTTATGTTTGACGGTTCCTCCTACACAAGTTTTTTTCTCTCTTTTTCTTGCTGCCATGTAAGATATGCTTGTTTCCCCTTCTGCCATGATTGTACGTTTCCAGAGGCCTCTCCATCCATGTGGAAGTGCAAACCAATTAAACCTCTTTTCTTTATAAATTACACAGTCTTGGACAGTTCTTTATAGCAGTGGGAGAATGGACAAATACAATGATGAAATCAAATGAAAGATCTAGGAACTCTTAAAAAACATGTACTATTCCTAGAAAACACAGAATGATCACTAGAAATAGTGCATGTTTTTTGAGGTAGAAAAATAAAAATTAGACATTTTTAGTCTCATGTTTATATATATATTTTTTACCTCAAAGAATTCTAAATATTATTTTATGAAAGTATGACAACTAAGAAAAAGACATGAAAGTCTAGATAATCCCCAAAATGTAACATTACATTATATAGTACAAAAGAAATCATGCAAATACCCTCAATCTATTTGCTGTTTTTCTTTGAATTAGTTTATAAGTGCGCTATTCCAGTGAACAAATTTTCTCATGCAGTAACAACAGAATGTTGTCAACCAAAAGACACTATGTTTAAATTTCAGCAATGTTTGGTTAGCAATATTTGTTTACTCTTTAACCCAAGAATATTTATTGTGATTATTTATTTAATGAGATAAATAAATGAAAACTTAAAAATTATTCATTTCTGAGTATAATCTGTCCCATTTTTTACAGGCTAGGTTTTGGTAGAAACAGGGTTATCCAAAAATACTTAATATATATTGTAGTTTATTATATCAATAATTAATAACATAATTAACTATAACTACCAGAATGGTTTTTTTTGCTGGAATTCTCAATGTTGATATTCTTGATCTCATCATTTTCAAAATATGTGGTAAATTTTCAAATAGTTACATTTCAGCCTCCAATTTGATGATCTTCATTTTAATCCACCAATGTACTTTTTTCTGCAAAGTAAATAGCTTGCACTCTTAAAAATACTCAGATCATGAAAGACAAAGATTATCCCAGACTAAAGGTAACCAAAAGGACATGGTAGACAAATGCACCTAGTAATCCTAGATCCGTTTTTGGACCAGAAAAGTTTGCTTTACAAAGTTAATCAGAAGGGCAATAGGTAAAATTATGTTTTGTGGATAACTAGGTGGCATTTTATCAATATTAAATCATTTATTCTGATGATTACGCTGTGGTTAGAAGAAAAAAATTATTTGTTTTAGGTAAATATACCTTAAAAAGCTTAAGTAAAGGCTATTATAGATTATAATTGGTAACTTAATATCAAACGTTTCCAAAAATATTTATAGCTGTATTAACTGTTATATAAATAAATATACATATGTATTCAAATATGTTTGTATGTATATATGTATATAATAGATTAGATTAATATATGTAACAATTAATATGTAACAATAGATCATGAAAAGGCAAATGTGAGTAAACATTTGTAGAATCTAGATGAAGTATGCATGTAAATTGTTTATACTATTTTTGCAGTTATCTGTTTTTTTCAAGTATTGAGCCATGTATATCATAGACACAATTTTATTATGTAAATGTGACCTTTCCACTAACATAATGACCTCAAACTTTTATTTTTTATTTGTTTATTTTTTTAATATATGTTTTATTGTGTTTTAGGTTTAGGGGTACATGTGAAGAATATACAAGACTGTTGCATAGGTACATACATGGTAATGTGGTTTGCTGCCCATGATTCTCAGCAAACTGACACAAGAACAGAAAATCAAACACCACATGTTCTCACTCATAGGCGGGTGTTGAACAATGAGAACATATGGACACA
>CM052661.1:96792825-96838204 GCA_028533165.1 Leontopithecus rosalia
TAAATTTCAAAACCATCTATTAAAATTTTATTTTGGTAAGTGCATTGGCACTTTTGGAGGCAGAGGCATTGCTTGAGGTTAGGTGTTTGAGATCTTCCTGAGCAACAAAGCAAGACCCATCTCAACAAAAAATAATTTTAAAAAAAGTATCTGAGTGTGGTGGCATGTGCCTTTAGTCCCAGACACTTGGGAGGCTGAGGTGGGAAGATTGCTTGAGGGTACAGTGAGCTGCCATCACACCACTGCACTCCAGCCTCAGTAACAGAGCAAGACCCTGTCCCAAAACAAAACAAAACAAACAACAACAAAATAACAACTACAACAACTTATTCTGAGTCAAGGGCTAAATAACTAAAAGCCTACAGACAGTTAAAATATATAAAATGTTTCAGGATGTTTGATAACATATTCAAATAGAATAATTTGTTGTGTGTCTCTCACTCAAAAACTCCTGTTTATATTTAAGAGTTGATGTATCCAGAAAGATAATTATAGCAGAGTAATATAGAAGTAAAGTGTGTCAGCTTTGATTATACATAACAACAAAGCAGTTGTTTTCTACATTCTTACATGATCATTTCGGAAAGTACTATATGCTATGAAAACCTTACGCTATTTTCACTGCCAGAAAGCAAATGGTTTTCTTAAACCACTCTTAGAAAAGTTTTAATTATTATCAATTTAAAGCTCTGAAGTTTGAATGAAAAACATTACAGGAAGTAGAAGATGTAATGCACAATATTCCGTATAGTTGTATAAAAATAAAGACGAGCTCTTTCTTGTTGTTTGAATTGTTTTGGTAAATACACAAGAATAGCAGTAGTGAAAGTTTAATTTTCATTTATATTCTCATTTTTTATACCACTTTGAATGTGAAAACATATATTTTACCGTACTTCCGTAGATAACATGCTTTTACAACATGTCTGACTAATTTTTCATTATTAGGCAAATATACAAAGATTTGCTATAACAAATTGCACAAGGATTTGTACAACTGATTCTTAGGAATTTAATATTTCTGGTAAAAATTGATAACACAAAAATAAAAAAATGGTTAGAAATTATTATCAATCTGTGTCTATTCTTGTAAAATCAGGTAGATCATAATATTTTTTCCTCAGGCATTGACTAATGGGAGTTGTCATTTTTCTTTCTCCTGGAAAGAGCGACTCTATATCTAGATATATGTCAGGTACAGTTTATATTTCAGGATAGTTAGTATTCAGGAAACTAGATTCAATCTTAAAAATAATTTTCCATCCGCTGACTTATTTACATGGGACTGGGTAGGATGGTGACTTGGATACATATCCAACAAGGCCAGGATAATTCGTGTCTCTCCTACTTTTAATAATCCCCAGAGTACTTTAATGAGTGCATATGGCCTTTGGTCCTGCTTTGGGATAGGGAGACATAAATCTCACAACTAATACAATTTGCTGTTGTTGTTGTTGTGGTTGTTGTTGTTAATGTAGGTAAAGTAGGGGTAGAGGGTGAAGGGAGGGACAAGAATAAGAGGCAGATGCAGAAGGAGAGGGCAGTTACACACCACCAGTCAGCTTTAATTCTAACTTTTGTTTTCAGAGGTCACAGTGGCTACCTTTGAATTCTTTAAGCAAACCTTGAGTGTTTTCAGTCCACAAAAGGCTGTCCATCAAGTATTAGGTCCTCATTAGTGATGTCATCTATCCTAGCTTTAGGAACTCTTGGCTCCACAGACACACTGACCTTGGCTGATGCTGAGAAAAGTCAGGGAAGTGCTTTTCTGCTCATTTGGAAGAAATAAACTAGCATACTGTGAAATGCCCCTTGGAGCTGTGAGCAGTCCCCAAGATACAGCACCCATTTATTGTCTCACAAACTTCTAATTTTCTTGAAAACAAAAAGTTAATGGTCATATATACACCTTTTTGTTTTCTTGAAAACAAAGATTATGAGACAATAAATTAGTGTTATTTTAAGCTACTAAATTTGTTGTAATCTCTTACACACAATAATAAATTATAATAATATGCTGGCCGTACAAATTAACCAAGAATGTCAACTTTCTCTCTTTTTCTTCCTTCTCCTTCCTTTTTTATTTCCTCCCTGTCTTTCTTAAAACATAGGATTGTAGCACACACTAATGTTTGATTTTCTCCTCATGTATCACATAAACATATTGCTGACAAGACATAAATGATGAAGTTTAATATTATAATGTGATTTTAATTAGACATTTTTGTAATCTCTAGTCGTTTTTCACTGTAATTTTTGACCTTTAGAATTCTATATATATTGTCGATTGTTGGTGAATAAGTTATCTAATCAATTAAATAGCAATAAACCACAACTCTCGTTTTAAGAGCAGTCTCTAAAATTTAAGAAATTTGGGTCCCCTAGTTTCACTACTCATAACACAAGCACTCAAAAAAGTATATAGCTAGTGGCTACCATACTGGATGGCACAAATATAGAAACATACAACTTAACGCAGAACATCCTACTGAATATCACTTATTTATTTATTTCATGAACCTAGCATAAACTGTTTTAATAGTCTAATGACAAATCATATTTTTATGCACTCTTAGATATTTTATTACAACTTTACAGGGTCAGGATGGTGACATAATCAATCTCATATGAAGGTTTACACTCAAGATATACTCAACATATTAAAAATATACTGAAAGTAGACAAAAGGTCATCAATTAGTAGTAACTAATTACTCACCTCATTCTCAGCTTTCATGTGTATTTTCTCCTTCAAAAAAATCTTATTAAAAGAATAAATTTGATAATCTTTATGAAATTGGATGATGAAATCAAACATAATTCTCTCCTTAAATCTGAAAGATATTATCAACTTTCCTAACCAAAAAAATAAAGGAAGGTGGAAAAGTCTCCTATTTGTTCTTAAAATCAGACTACTTGCCTCCAGTGCTTAAATATAGAACAAGACCTTTTGCTACTTTGATGTCATTGGAGACAGGCCACCATGGTGGTTAGGGCACACTCTGGGACTGAATAGCCAAGTTGGACTTGAAACTCTGGCATTTCTTAGTTGTGTAACATTTCTGTGCTTCAGTTTCTTCATCTAGGTATTGGGAATGATACATTAGTCCTTAATCACTAGGATTTTTATTGGAATTGAATAAAGTGACATACATACTGGATTCACAACTCAAAAAATATAAAGAAAGTACCTATTGCATGTTAGTTTTTACTATAAAGTCTTCTTTTCTGTAATTTGTTGGAGGATCATGTCAGCTAATGTCATATATGTTTTATGAGACTCAAGATAAAAAAGGAGAAATTTTTCAGAAATTTAAGCAATAAAGAAAATTGCTATCCTTTACCAACTTACGCTAGTATACTACGGTTCATGAGAATAAATCTTAGAAGACTTTAAATATTCGATGTTACCTAAGTGCACCTGTTGTATAACTTTGCATGGTATACAGCAGTTTTAAGAACCCCATGTCCCGAACATCCAGAAACATTGTTGGAGCAAATGCTCTTCCTCTGAACTTTCCTGAAAAGGAAATGTATAAGCCACTAAATAAAAAAGAATCATGATTGAACAGTGACCATTATCATATACAGTCACATAAAAAATTCAATATAACAACTATAGCTAGGCAGATCCATTTAGAAAACATGATATTAGCTCCAGCATACTCTTTGTGCTGAATTATCAATTTAATTATATTAGCCTCTGTTGAATAGAGTATCCAAATCCTTTTCAGAAACTTGTTTCACCAGCAATTATGTTTCTTAACTGCTCCAAAGTATTCAATTTCCAATACATGGAAAACAATCCTTAAAAGGGGAATGTTCCTTTTTTTTAATGTTGGAAAATAGAAGGTTTCTTATTAATGATGCTAAAAATAGATTTCTGTATTCTGACTTTTTGATGAACACCAAATGTATTTTTAAATAGGATTATCATTTCATCTTTTATGTAACAAGAGGCAAAATAAGTTTAATTTCCTAGAAAGCCTAAAGCCTATTAAATTTTCAGCCATTGCTAAATGGTCTTCTAGAATACATAAACATCCTTAATGATGCTGAACTAATGCTGCCTTTTCTAAAACCACAACTTCTGAAGGTGTAATATGAGAGTGATGATTTATTTTCTACTGTTAAAGGCAATGGATAAGGGATCTAACAAGATAGCATACAGTAAAAAAAAAAAAACAAAACAAAAAAGACAAGATAGTGGATATTACCCCTAGCAGATGCCATTAATACCTCACCATCTTCCCCCTTAGTATTTGACATCTCCAGATGCCATGGCTACCAACTATTAATAGGAGGTGGTCTTTGTCCAGGATGCATAGGACAAGCAGGAAATTCTAGAGAGTTTACTTATGCTCCCTAAAGGTAGGAGTGAAAGAAAGGACTCCACGTGGAACTATCTTGACTACCATCTCCCACTGCTGAGATAACTCTGATGTATTTTCTACACTGTTTCTCTGCAGCAGTAGTACGTTGACTATTTTATATTGGTCTCTTTTCCTTCCAGTCTTACATATGGGATCCCCTATAGATTATTCCTAAAATAATCTGCCAAATGAAATAAATGCACTTGTAGACTGGCCCCAGGATCTGCTTTTGGGATAACTCAATTTAAAATATCAGTAACCAAATGGAGTAGAAAAATTGGGTAGCAATCAACTTTGCAACTCCTACTTTTGGATAGCTCCAGGAAAAGACAACCAAAGTCTCAGACTCAGTATCTATGCAATGTTCACTTTCACTTCTATCTACACAATTCACCAGCTAGTCCTTTGGACAGCCATAGCTACATGGCAGGATGAGCGTGCAAAGGACAAGGGAAGAAAGGGCAAAATAGTCTTCCATTCCAATTCACTTTCCCAACTTCTCCCTATATTCCCCAACAATAAGTGATCAGAGAAAGAAGGGCCCCTTTCAGAGACGCATGATAACAAAGAAGCTACCATGAAGACATGGGGTAGAAAGTATGTTATCAAATAATGAAGAAAGTTCTAGCACAACAATAAACAGATAAATGAGAATAAATGATGAAATTGGTGGAAACCTTATTAAACATACAAAGGAAAAGAGAATAAACTGAAAATAGCCAGTCAGCTAAAAATAGTCATGGATATAGAAAGTGAATATTGAAAAAAAAATTTTTTAATTAATTTAAAAACTTTTCCCACCATGTAGAAACTTGAGAAAGTGTATGCCCTGGCCTCTTCTTGAACAAAATTATAAAAAAAAAGATAAATCTTGTCAAAAAACTCCAAATAACAAAATTGTAGCTATAGTAAAATGCCTATGGTGATCACTGAATACATTTAAATATACACTGAAGGTAGAAACACATTGGAATTATTGTAACATAAGAGAAACTAAAGTTATTGTGTGGAAAAGAGCTATAACCATATTCTTGAATAGTCATTAAACATTGCTAGAATTGTGTACATAAATTATTTAGAAGTGTAAGTAGAAAAGAACAAATGGATTCTTTTTTTTTTAACTTTGATATTCTTGCAGTAATAAAATATAGGCTTTTTCTTTTTCCCCCAATTGTTTTTTGTCATAGGTTACTGAGAAAGCAAATGTGGTTGGGATAAGAGGCTGGATAAGAATTAGGAAATCTAGATTTACACGTGTAACTATGGAAATGCTAATTTAAAAGCAAAGCAAAGTGAAATAAATCTTGAAGAATCCACTGACTTGGACATAGCGTAATAGGATAGTTCATTGTTGGGAATCTAGAGATGTGTGTGTGTGTGTATATGTGTGTGTGCACGGGCGCATATGTGTGTTTATGCATGCATGTATGAAATGTGGTATATATTTATCTGCATATGTTTGTGTATGTACCACATGAATAAGTATATAAATATACATTCAATAATAGGAAAAATATTATACCCTATACAAGATATGTTGTGGAGGAGAAGGCAAATGTGTAAAATTTTTTTATTTTTATTTTTTTAGATGAAGTTTTGCTCTTGTTGCCCAGGCTGGAGTGCAATGGTGCGATCTTGGCTCACCGCAATCTCTGCCTCCTGGGTTCAAGCAATTCTCCTGCCTCATCCTCCTGAGTAGCTGGGATTACAGGCACACGCCACCATGCCCAGCTAATATTTTTTTGTATTTTTAGCAGAGACGGGGTTTCACCGTGTTGACCAGGATGGTCTCTATCTCTTGACCTCGTGATCCACCCGCCTCGGCCTCCCAAAGCGCTTAGATTATAAGCGTGAGCCACCGCGCCCGGCCAGATTCTTTTTTTTTTTTAAAGAGGACCTCAATAATAGCCCTCATTCCCACTGCTATTCTTAAACCATGTGATTTTGTTACTTCTCCCATGGAGAGATTAGTTCCATGTTCCCCACACTTGAAATTGGTCGGGATTCAGAATCAGCTGTTATAAGGAAAAAAAAAAAAAGAACTGTGAAAATGATGCTATATAATTTCTGAGAGGAAGTCACGATAAAGATGACCTGTCTGCCTGCCATTTATGCAGCAGGAGAAAGGCTTTTGGATAGAGATAGTAATAGCCTGAGTTTGGGCAGCTTTTCATCCATAATGTCTGTAGTTGGATAAAGCATTATGGACGTAATAGAGGACTGATGCCTGAACACCAGGAAAATAATAGAAAAGAAAAATAAAACCAAAGTAATATATTGTAGTTATTATACAAGGATTTTGGAGCAAATATGATTATGTATAAGGGAATATAAAAAGATAGTAGAAATGCATAAAAACAATTACAGTAGAAATGCTGGTAATAAAATTAAGAAATCAATATTTCAGTTTAATAGTTTAGACATAGCAGAACAAAGAATTCATGAACTTGAAAGATTGACAAACAAAAATTCTGATTGAAGCACAAAAAGACAAAAGGATAAATGAACACAAAAGAGAAAGAAACAGTGCAAGTGTAATGTGCATTTGTTATAGGTGTTCAAGATGAAGAGGGCAACGAAAATGAGGAAGGTGCCACATTGGAAGAATTACCATGAATTTTACAAAGGTGACAAAAGATATAAAACTAAAGTTTCAGGAAACTTCTAAATCCCATGCACTAGATTATAAATGACTTAAAATCATGTTTTAGATACATACCTGAATAACAAAGCATAAAAATATAATTTTAAAAAATCAAGCAGTTTGATTACAGATGGCAGATTAAATAATATCAATAAATAATTTTCAGTTTTCTTATATTTAATAATATATATAAAATATGTTTAGTTTTTAGAAAATGTATAGAGGAACTGGAAAGATAAAATTACACAATATATAAGATCTCATTTAAAACATTGGATATTTTGGCAAACCAATTTTTAAAAATTATAGATTCAAAAAATTTCCAAATATCTTACTAATTGTTCAGTATAACTAATTATAATGAGACTCATTGCATTAATAATATCTATGCAAAAATTAAAATATATTTCATAGTTGATAAAGGGTTTTACAAATGTAAAAAATAAAATTTAAAAATATATGAGACAATTTATAATAAATAAAGTATGCTAGACAATTCATAAAACTGAGATAATAAATAACAATTTAAAATACAATTTAATGCTATTCATTAGAGAGATATTTGCTTATGTGTTGGTTACGTCCTCTAATATATGAGTATATGTTCATAAATATATGTGTGAGTTTCTGTTTTGCAAAATTGGGTTAGTAGTATTTTTATAATGCATTAAGAATATTTTTCTGTCATCCTAAAACATTTTTGAAATAATTTTTATATTAACATTATAAGACTATTACATTATTATCAAATAATTTGTTTTCAAAAACTGTCAGTTTTTAAACATAGTACTCTTATAAATGTGGTATATATCTATATCTTGCCAAGTCATTTTATTTTCTTAAATATGGTTGTAGCAGATGAATGATCACTATGAATACTTGGTACCATTCTTCCCTGTGAATCCCTGTGGGCCTATGTGATTTGCTGGACTAATAGAAAAGATCAGTTCCAGCATCATCAACCTGAAAAGCCTTGCCCATTCCTGGCCCACTAAACCATCACATAAAATAAAATGGTTCTGGCTTATTTATTTCTGCAACAATAAATAAGCAGGACTTTTAAAAAATTTGGCATTATTATGGAAAATGGCATCAGTGTTGTTATTTTCTAATTATATTTCTATATTAATCGACCTTTACTCCAGAGTTGGTGTTTTCCAACTTTTACTATCATACAACCTGTGATCACATACTTCCAATAAATATTCGTAAAGTACATATGTGAATAGCTGCACAATGTGAAATTTATAAAATGTACAATGTAAACATTTAAAAATAATAAAATGTAGAATAATAAAGAATATCATTAAATATATTGCTAATTGAGAGAGATTCATCATAATGAGATAATTTTGAAGTCTTCTCTGTTGATTTCTAGCCAGAGATGTTTTACTCATCATTGTTTTTAGAAAGAAGTTGTAGTAGAGGCAGAAATCACATTAGCTCTGACAATTACTGTCATTTATACCTTTAATACAATTGAAAATCCACAGTTTCTTAGCAAGTATTGTTTTTGATATTACTCATCGTTTTGTCATGTTTAACTCTATTAAAACTGTATAATATTCTGCTTAATTAGAGATATTTACTTAAAAAACATCTAAAAACACTAAAATTACCCTGAGCTCAGAGCTTGTGCTCACCCTTTCTTCTGGTAAAATTTATATTATTTCTTAGTACCCCTCATGTATGTGAGTTTTTGCCATGCAATAATAAATAAGGACCAAATGATAGTAGAAAATGGAACCTATATATTATGTTACATATATTACTTACATTATATATATTGATACGTACTGTTCTATATACCATATCTTCTTTTTGTAGGTTACACACACGCAATAATTTATAGTAACTTCTTTTTCTGCTGCAATTCATGGTTTTGTCTCTCCATGGCTACATAATAGTATACACAACTCTTTGTAGAACATTGATTAAGATGGTCACAATTTGAACTGTTAAAGTCAAATAATACTGACAGTTTGGTGTTAGACATTTTGGTACTGTCTCATAAGCATGTTTCATACAATAAAATGTCAAGGATAGCCCATAATATATACTTTTTAAACTATTTGTTAAGTGTTCCAAAGTTTATAAAGGTGGCCTTTTGTGATTTTTATTTCTGAAGGTGTTAGTCTAGGGTAAACTTCTTAAATGATGCGTTAAATAAAATTTGATTTGAAGATAGACCTTTGCTTTACTTGAAAACCACTCTGGCATTCTTCATTGCTCCAAGGACCTTTGTACTGCTTTCCTAATTAAAGCCATCAATCTTGACCATGTTTATTGCTGATTTGTGGTGCAGGAGTGCTTGCCTAAGGCTTTGAAAATTAAAAGATTGTGGAGTGGTTGTTAGTATGGCGATTCTGGCTTTTACTTCGATGTTTGGTCTATTGGATGAGAACTCTCTAGATACAAACTTTGCCTGTTACTGTAGAGATGTACCATCACCGAAAACAAGCAAGAAACAGGCAACAAGGAAAAACGCAAAACTGAGATTCCTAAGGGTCAATGTCACCAGGCCTGTAAGAAATCACCCTCATATAGAAACACCGTATATTCTCACTCATAGGCGGGTGATGAACAATGAGAACACATGGACACAGGGAAGGGAGTACTACATACTGATCTCTATTGGGGGAAATAGAGGAGGGACAGCGCGGGGCGGGGAGCGGGGGAGGGATGGCATGGGGAGAAATACCAAATGTGGGTGAAGGGGCAGAAGGCAGCAAAACACACTGCCACGTGTGTACCTATACAACTATCTTGCATGTTCTGCACATGTACCCCAAAACCTAAAACGCAATAAAAATTAAAAAAAAATAAAATAATTAATTAAAAAAAAACCCAAGATTGAGAATTATCCGTGCTACCCGTGGCCATTTTACTAGGCTAAAATCTAATTTTATCCTGTGGCACAAAAGTTATGTTCACATAACTTCTGCTCTCCTAACCACTTAATTCTCAGTAAATGATCTCATTTCCTACATTATTATTTGAAGAAAAATTATAACAACAAAAGTTACTTAATTATTGCACCAAAATTACCCTCACCTCCAGTCATCCTTTCTTTCGTCTCTAAATGGAATCAATAATTGCTCCTGTTTCCATTTCCTCCTGCCTTCTCGGGCTACCTTTATGGAAGCAGCTCTGCTGCTTCTTCGATACAAAATAAAACAAAAATTTACCCATATTGGAAGCCCCACTGTCTAGAGTCAGTTCCGTTCAGTTGCCTCCTATTCTTGGCTTCTTTGACCCTCTGGTCTGCTTGGTCCTCTGCTTTCATTCTCAGTTCAATAAACAAACCTCAGTGATCTACCCGATATTGTAAAGGTGGGGGGATTCTTCAGAT
The DNA here is from genome assembly GCA_028533165.1 of Leontopithecus rosalia. Taxonomy (NCBI): domain Eukaryota; kingdom Metazoa; phylum Chordata; class Mammalia; order Primates; family Cebidae; genus Leontopithecus; species Leontopithecus rosalia. Next base: position 96,803,194 of record CM052661.1, read on the forward strand.
ATTCTCCAAGAATCCTCACAACCTCTCTTCTGCCACTCTGCTCCTAATAAACAAAACAAAAATAGCAGTATAATTCTCAGTAAGCTTAGATTAGGTTTACAATAAGCACACCACAATTTCAATAGGTAAATGGGAAATGTAAATATTATGGTAACATTTTATTTTACTCAAATATTCCCCATACAGATAACATGTGCAATAATGCAAATATGTTTTCAAGCTCAAAGTTGAAAAAACAATATATTATGTCACTTTTTTTAACTTCTAATATTTGGAACTGAAAACCTAGCCCCTTTCTTTTGTAGGAATATGTTGAATTTGAGTTCCCATATCTAATGATGCATTGCCCATTATGGAATTTAGATTTTAAACCACACATATTGTCATTAAACTATGATGTATCTTATGCCAATATCAAGAGAAATCAGGCACTGTTCAAAGATGGTTTTGTAATTAAAGTGCTGAAATGTATGTTCTTTGTTGTTTTCTTTGTCGGAATAATTTTAAATTTACAAAAATGTTGCAAAATTTACAAAAATGTTGTAAAATGTAATATAAATAATTTCAGTATGCCTCACAAAGTTTCAGTACACCTCGCAAAGTCTCAGTTTCTTCTAATGTCATCTTATATCCCTAAATATGTTTTTCTAAAACCTAAGAAAGGAAACCAACATTGTTAACTCTAGACTTTGTCAAGATTTGACCAGTTTTTTCATAAACATAGTTTTTCTATTGCAGGATCCAGTACAGGATGCTTCATAGAGTGATCACGTCTACTTAGCCTATTCTGGTCTGTCAGTTTTCCCTTCATTGTTATTAGTTCAACAATTTTGAGAAGTACTTCATAAGTATTTTGTAGAATAGCTCCCAATTTCATTCAGTTTACGTTTCTCTGAATTCCTAACTCATTATCAGAGTGGGTTAAGGGTCTCTGGAAGGAATACCACAGAAGTGATGTGCCCTTTTTTCACATCATATTAGGGGTACATAATAGTCACATGGCATCACTGTTGACTTTAAACTTGGTCACTTGTGTATGATAGTGGGACACAGGTTACACCATTGGAAAAGTACTAATTTTCCCTTTGCTCTTTAATAAATACAGCTCTTATGGTGGATGGGGACAACTAGCTGTATCTGCTGAAATGGGAGTATTTAGTGTTAACTGAGTTTCTTCCACAAAATATATATCTTCTCCATTTTCATTTATTTGAGAATGTATGTATAACATCAGTTCAGTATATACAAATTATATTAATAATGAATAATTAAGTCTATTTGTTTTATACTTTGGCTTATAATCTAGTACTATGCTATATATTTTATTGCAAAAATTGTTCCAGATTTGGCCAGTGGGGACTCTTTTCAGCTGTGTCCCATTGGCCTGACTCTATCCTTTTATTTCTGATCACTTCCTTACTGTTTCTACAAGATGCTCCAGGCTCATCTTGCGTTTTACCCACCCAGCCCTAGCATCTTTTGTTGCTCTGAGGAGATTTGGTTCCTTTATTGGAAACTGGCATTTAGAAATCAAGATATGAGAGTTGGGAGTGCCATTTGCTATTGGAGTTCATTTCATCTGGGTGCTCTCAATAGAAATAATTTGATGTTTGTTATGTGTATTTAATATCAATTCATTTTTATATGCAAACATGTATAATTGTTTCTTTTTCTACCCCACTGCCTATGTATGTAGGGGGGTGTGTGTGTGTGCGTGCGTGCGTGCAGGCATTTGTGTGTTTGTAAGTTTATACTGACATCTTCAACACCCAACCTGTATGCAGTGTTCTTTATAGCCTGGCTTTCTTGCTTCTCCGTAACTTTTCTTCCTAGCAGTGAAAAATCTGGAGCCCACCATCCATCATCTGTTTACTTATCTATTCAACGCCAGTATATATAAAAAGTAGTTTCTGAATTCTTAACCCATGCACCTATGAAAAGTAAATTTACCAACAAAAGTGTTTATGCATGGTTCATTTAATCTCTCACATTGAAACTTGCAAACACTATTTTCTAAAGTTACTGATGTCAGCGTCCTTTATTCCTACACCCCCTTCCATGTACTCCACCACAAATATAATGCGTTACAGTTAAATTCAGTTGCCATAGTCTGCATTCCATCCTTAGATCCCCTGGCATCCTAGGCCATGGGTGCTTTTGTTTATCTATTTATTTTGAATAGTTTCCTTCCTCATCTGTTTTCATTGGCTGCATACATTAAACTTATCTCTTTGCGTTGTGCAGTTCTGCATGTTTTGATAAACACAAGAAGTCATGTATCCACCCCAATACCATACATGTGGGTTCCATAATCCCAAAAGTTCATCTTTGCATCTCATCTAGTCAAGATCACCCTCAACCTCTGACCCCTGCCTACCACTTACCTGCTTTCTTTACATATTATATGCCTTTTCTAGAATATGATATGAATGGAATCACGCAATATGTAGCTTTCTCAATCTGGTTTCCTTCACTTATCAAAATGCATTAAAGATTTATCCATACTGTTGAAGGAGAGTTCTTGTTTCTCCACATCCTGGCTGACATTTGGAGTTTTATCAAGTATTAGCCATTCTAATAGGTGTGTAGTGTTATCTCAGCCTGGTTTTAATTTGCATGTCTTTAAAAGAGACAAAATATTTTTACATTTTTATGTGTAATACATATGTGCTTTTTATACTTATTTTTATTTTTATGAGTACACAGTCAGTGTATGCATGGAATAAAGTATATATAAAATACAGGCAATGTGTAATAAATGCATCAGGATAAATGGGCTATCCATTACCTCAAGCATTTATCATTTCTTTGTATTAACAAAATTTAATTATAGGTTTTTGATTATCTTTAAATGGGCAATAAGTTATTATTGACTGTACTCCCCCAGTTGTGCTATAAAATACTAGGTCTTATTCATTCTATTCAACTGTGTTTTTGGACTCATTAGCATCCTGACTCTTCTGTCCTCCCACCGTATTATTCCTTTGTGATTTCTAGTTTATTGGTATGTGGCTACTCACAGTAGTATTTAATGATACTTTTAATTTCTGCACTATTAGTTGTAATAGCTCCTTTTTCATCTGTTAATTAAGTTATGTTACTGTCTCTTTTTCTTAGTCTGGCTAAAGGTTTGTCAATCTTAGTTATCTTCTTAAAAAAACAACTCTGCATTTCATTAATCTTCTGTTATTGCTTTTCAATTTCATTTATTTCTGCTCTAAGTTTTATTACTATTTTTAATTCTAGTAATGTTGGGTTTGGTTTGCTCATGCTTTTCCTAGAGCATGTTTAGGTCATTTATTTGATATTTTTCTACTTTTTTGATGTAGGCACTTACTGCAATAAACCTTCCCCTTGCACTGATTTACTGATTGTGCATGTCACACAGGTTTTTGCATGTTGTGTTTCCATTTTCATTTGTTCTGAGGATTTTTAAATTTTCTTTTTAATGTCTTCATTGGCCCACTTGTCATTCAGGAGCATATTGTTTAATTTCCATATGTTTGCATAGTTTCCAAGTTTGCTCTTGTTATTTATTTTTAGTTTTATCTTGTTGTGGTAAGAAAAGATACTTAATATGGTTTCAATGTTTTTCAGATTTTTAAGACTTGTTTTCTGACTTAACAAATGATCTGTCTTTGAGAGTGATCTATGTCTTGAGGAGAAAAATGTGTATTCTGTAGCTGTTGGATGAAATAGTCTGGACATATCCTTTAAGTTCATTTGATCTATAATGCAGATTTGATCCAATGTTTTGTTGCTGAGTTTCTGTCTGAATGCTCTGTCCAGTGCTGACAGTGGGGTGTTGAATGCTCCAAGTATTATTGTATTAAGGTCCCTCTCATTATTTCTAATAATATTTTCTTCATATATCTGAGTATTGCAGTGTTGGGTACATATATATTTACAATGGTTATATCCTTTTGTTGAATTCATCCCTGTATCATTATATAATGAACTTGCTTTTCACTTTTTATAATTTTTTACTTACAATCTACCTGTATCATTATATAATGAACTTTCTTGTCACTTTTTATAATTTCTTACTTACAATCTATTTTTAAAATATAGGTATACCTATTCTTCCTCTTTTTCACCTCAATTTGCATAAATATCTTTTTTCATCTGTTTTCAGTTTATGTGTGTCTTTATAGGTGAAGTGTGTTTATTGTAGGCAACCAATTGTTGGGTCTTTTTTTTTCAAAATCTATTCAGCTACTCTTTTGATTGGAGGGTTTAGTCCCTTTCAATTTAATGTTATTGTTGATAAGAAAGACATTACTCCCATTAAAAAAATATTTTCTGGTTGTTTCAGGCTCTTCTCTTCTTTCCTTCCTTCTGGTATTCTGTTTTGGGAAAGTGAGGTGATATGTTTTAATTTTTAGCTTTCTATTATTTCCATATCTGTTTTAGAATTTTTGGTGTGATGTCACCATGAGGCTGGCAAATGACATTATATAACCCATTATGTTAAACTTACGATAACTTAACTCCGATTGCAAAAACAAACAAGCAGAGAGGAAAAACTAATAAAACACTATATTTTAAATTCATCATCCTATCTGCCACTTTGTAACTTTTTGCTTTTTAAGCTTATATCTTATTATACTATCTATGTCTTGCAAAGTTGTTGCAGTTAATTTTTGACAGGTTCAGCTTTTACTCTTCCTACTCAAGATATGAGTACATTACACACCACAATTACATTGTTATATTATTCTGCATTTGTCTGTGTTTTTATTTTTGCCAGTGAGTTTTTGTGCCTCCAGATGATTTTTTTTTTTTTTTTTTTTGCTCATCAACACTCTTTTCTTTCAAAATGAAGAACTCCCCTCAGCATTTATTGTAGGACAGGTCTCATGGTAATGAGATAATTTTTTGTTGTTTATTTTTCTGTTATGTCTGAAGAATGTTTTCACTGGATATGATATTCTAGGATAAATGAATATTCCTTCAGCACCTTAATTATATTATGCCACTTTCTCCTGGCCTGTAAGGTTTCTACTGAAAAATCTGCTGCCAGACATATAAAAGCTCGTTTATGAGTTGCCTTTTGCTTTTAAGTTGCTGCTTTCACAATTCTTTCTTTATCCTTGACTTTTGAGTGTTTGATTATCAGTGTCTTAAAGCTTGAGATAATCTTATTTGGGTTAAATATGCCTGGTGTTCTATAACCTTCTTGTACTTGAGTATTGATATCTTACTGTAGGTTTGAAAAGCTCTCTGTTATTATTAGTCCTTTGAATAGACTTTCTAGCCCCCCACCCTCACCAGCCTTTATTTAAGGCAAATAATTTTTAGATTTGCTCTTTTGAGATTCTGGATTCTGCAGTTTTGCTTCATTATTGTTTATTCTTTTTTCTTTTGACTTTTCTGACTATATTTCCAAATAACCTGTCTTGAAAGTCACTAATTCTTTCTTCTGTTTGATCAGTTCTGCTGTTGAGAGACTCTGAAGCAAGCTTCTGCATGTCAATTGAATTTTCTTGCTCCAGAATTCTGCTGTATTCTTTTAAATGATTTCAATCTCTTTGTTAAATTGATCTGATATAATTCTGAATTCTTTCTCCGTGTTACCCTAGCTTTCATTGAGCTGCCTCAAAACAGCTATTCTGAATTCTCTGCTGGAAAGGCCACATATCTCTATCTTTCCAGAATTGGTCATTGATGCCTATTTACTTTGTTTGCTAAGCTCGTGTTGTTCTGGATAGGCTTGATGTTTGTTAATGTCTCAGCAATATCTGTTGAGTTAGATATTTATTGAGCAGTTACGTTGTCTTGTTCATAGTCTGGGCTTGCTTACACCTGTTCTTGAGAAAGCTTTTCAAATATTCCAAGAGAATTGAGTGTTAGAAGTTTTTGGTCACTGCAGCCATATTTTCATTAGGAGAAGCTCCAAGCCCAGTAATGCTGTGACTCTTGCAGACTTACAGAGTTACTACATTAGTGGTCCTGAGTAAAATCCAGTAGAATTCCATGGATTACCAAGCAGAGTCTCTTGAACAAATTGGACCCTCTCTCTCTGTGCTGAGCTGCATGGAGATGGGGAAGGGGTAATGCAAGCACTCCCATGGCCACCTCTGGGACTGTGCTGGGTCACTTCTGAAGCCAGTCTAGTACGGGGTCTCATCCAAGGCCTATGGTGACTACTTTCTGGCTACCACTGATGTTTATTCAATGCTCAAGAGCTCTTTAGTGAGCAGTTGATAAATCCTGCCAGGACTGCATCTTTCTTGTCAGTGAATCAGTTTCCCTTCTGGCTCAGGGTGGATGTAGAAATGTTCTGCAGGATCCAGGACCTGGGATCATGGACTCTGGGTATCTATTTGGTGCTTTATTTTACGGAGGATGAGCTAGTACTAAGCTTGCAAGAGAGAAGGTCCTCTGAAAGAAAAAAGTGGCCTTGCAAGAAAACTTCCCTCTCCTTCTGAAGCTTGAGCTATACTTCCTGGGGTTTAGGAAGGCATGGCACAAATGCTCCTTGGCCAGCCTGGCTGATATCTCACCAGATCCCACATGCCCCAAGTTCACTGGCTCTGAGCTCAGCACAGCAATAGGACTTGCACAGGAACTGCAGTTCTTGCAGCCTAGACTATCTTTCAAGTTTATTTGGGACTCCGGGGTGCTTTAGTGTGTGGTGGTGGGGTTAGCTGGAACTCAGGTTCTGACAGCTAGGATGGACAATTTCACTCTAGCTGGGACTGTTGTAAATGCTCCCTCTGTGGATGCTGGTTGAACTCTACTCTTTGTTGACTTTTCACTGTGCTTTCCACTGGGACTGCATTCCAATGTGAAGTCCCACAATCACTTTGCTCTCTCTCCCTCAAGCATACAGCTTCTTTTTCCATGCCATGCTGCACAGCTGGGTGATGGTCTCAGCAATTCAAGGCTTTCCTACCCTCCTCAGTGCCTCTTTCCTTGAGATGACATTAAAATCAGGTACTGTGTTTGCTCACCTGATTTTTGATTCTTATAAAGGTGTGTTCTTGTGTGGATAGTTGTTCAATTTGGTATTTTTGGTTATGGGGGAGGCAGTTACTGGAGGCTTTAATTGGGCCATCTTGCTCTGTCTCCTTTTCTCAAGAATGTAATTTAAAATTTCCAAATATTTGCAAATTTTCAGATATCTTTCATTTATTGATTATCTAACTTAATTCCATTATAGAAATGTACATTGTATCATTATCTCCACCTAGATACTGTTTTTATTTTAAGAGGCCCAAGGAAATATGGTAAATGTGATAGGGTAGATCTGGCAGTGGCTGCTTTTTTTCATTGAGCAGCTTTTACCACAATAGAAGGGGGGCATTTCTTCAGATTCCTCAGAATCTTCCTAGTGATAGTGTTTCTGGAAGAAAGTCTGATAACAGTGGGAACTTCCCTATGTCTATGGCCACCAGGACTGTCATACATCCAGGATTGCCACACTCTGTCTTCAGAAATTGGTCAAAATTCTTAGTCAAATTTTCTTTTTTTTTTTAAATTTTTATTGCATTTTAGGTTTCGGGGTACATGTGCAGAACATGCAAGATAGTTGCATAGGTACACACGTGGCAGTGTGTTTTGCTGCCTTCTGCCCTTTTCTGGAGCAACCCTATGGTCTCATAAGGCCTTTGGTGCTCTTACCAGGTAAGCATCTGCACAATGTTTGTGTCTTGCTGATGTCTCAAATCTAACGCCAGATTTTGGCATGGCCATTTGCCAGTTGATCTCAGTTTTGTTATGGTTTCATGTTAAATCTACAACTTACAGTGGGCCCACCTTTTTTTCTTGCAAGTGTTGAAAGTAATGTCTTTCCTATACTCTGTAAGCTGAAACAGACATCTACTCTGAATTTTTAATATTCTTTTGTACTATATTTAAGTATTTTCCACTAGTAGTTTTTCATTTGCACTCCATAATAATTGAGAAAAATGAACTGGAAAATAATAGGCAATGAAGGTTGAAATCCAATGATTTTATTTAGTCATTCAGTCTTTAAGTGTATACCTTTTAAGAAAGTGGATTAGGTTATCACTTTCATAACTGGAAAGACTTTTAAGCACAGAAGAATGATACCAGTACAAATGATTTTTCTTAAGTCTGTTTTACAAGTATAAATTAATTCAATTATGTATTTTTTTCTGTGTGAAAATATTCAGTTTATATGAGCTATAATTTCTTTCACAAGTTGTTGTTCATGAACTCAGAGATGTTTTCTTAGATGTCACAAATAGGTTTGTTTCTTTCATTTTCTGAAAAATGAAAGAAAACAAGAACGAAAAACCTCCTACTACCTGAGACTATGCAACATAATGATACTGTAAAGCAGTCTACTGTAATTAACCCAATTGTACAAGTAAATTATTGAAATTTATTTAGTTATAGCTGTTTTTTTTTATGGTTGTGTATGGTTACTAGGTCCACGATGAGATCTTAGCTTTTTGCCTTTAATTCTTTCCATGTGTTTGAACACAAATCTAAGCGGCGAATGATGCTGTGGATATCTTATGTTCTATACTCTTGCAATGATGCAGTCTTTTTTTACCATATCATAACAAGTCTAGTATTATTATTGGCATTTTGGCTGAAATGATCATTTTCCCCCTTAATCATTTAACAGGTATGTAAAAGTTGTAGATAGTATAATAATTGCCTTTTATTCTGCTAGTTTCTGAAGCCTTATATTTTTGCAATGACTTCTCTCTTAAATGTTTTACATTTTACAAGGAGATTTTAAAGAATCTTCTGCTGATTGTACTTTATACTTAGTTGCAAATACAAACTGTTTATTTACTGTGACCTACAAGACCTTACAGTTTTCACCCTTCCTCCTAATATTCTCCTGTGCCCTTTTTCATCGTGTTCCAGTAACCCTTTTGTTTCTATCTATCCTTCAGCCTTCCAGGCTTATTTCCAATTCAACACCTTTATACAAACACGATGTTCATTTTTTATTGGAATGTAATTTTTGAAATATTCACATGGATTCTCAAGAAACATTAAATGCTCAGTTGACGTATCACCTTCTAGGGAGATAATCAGTCCCCAAGTCTGTTGTGATTGTGGTTTCTCCAATTACAATGTAACAAGAGCAGATTCATTGTCTTCATTATTTAGAACTGCATTTCTAGTACCTAGAATAAATTCTGATACATAACAGGTTCTCCCTATTTAGATATACAAATATTGTATATCCTTCTAATTTGTTGAAATTGTCAGGATTTCAAAACAATAGTAATGGAAATTATATTTATAAATTATTCTTATAGAAGAAAGACTTTGGCCAGGAGTGTTGGCTAATGCCTATAATCCCAGCATTTTGGGAGGTCATGGTGAGTGGACAATTTAAGGTCAGGAGTTTGAGATAAGCCTGGCCAACATGGTGTATTTTTAGCACCGTCTCTGCTGAAAATGCAAAAATTAGCCAGATGTGGTGACACTTGCCTGTAGTCCCAGCTATCTGGGAGGCTGAGGCAGGAGAATTGCTTGAATCTGGGAAGCAGAGGTTGCAGTGAGCTGAGAACACACTACTGCACTCCAACCTGGGCAACAGAGAGAGACTCCATCTCAAAAAACTACACTTAAATTAAAATTATAAAAGAGGAAAGACTTCATCAGTGAGCATCATATTAGCTTTAGATTTGAAAATTAGTATTAAAAGTACCTTTAAATTTTCCTACTATTTTTAATCATTCATAATTCTTCTATTTCTAGTGAGTTAACTTAGTCTGTTAGGGCCCACTGTGTGTACTTTGGCTTAAGGACACATTATTATTCAGCACCTATAAGTCATTTCTGTGATAGCAACACTCAGTGCTATTCCTGAAACACTAACAACATATAGACGTTCAAAATAAATAGATAATATTATTTCTGAAAGAAAATGAGTTCTAAAGTCTAACATCTGATTATTATACCAGAACATTCACATATTGTATACATCTTTCTCTGATAATAATCATGAGTTATCAAGGAGAAGAAAATTCACCAAAACAGATATGTATCATCTGTATTAAAGTTTCCTTTTTTTTAGAGACAAACATATTTTCAGATACAAGTCAATTGCCAGTTAATACCAAAATGCTATTTTTTAAAAATTATTATTATTACACTTTAAGTTCTGGGATACATGTGCAGAATGTGCAACTTTATTAAATAAATACATATACACATGCCATGGTGGTTTGCTGCACCCATCAACCCACAATCTACATTACGTATTTCTCCTGATGCTATACCTGCCCTAGTCTCCAACCACTGACAGGCCCTGGTGTGTGATGTTCCCCTCCCTGTGTCCATGTATTTTCACTGTACAACTCCCATTTATGAGTGAGAACATGCAGTGTTTGGTTTTCTGTTTCTGTGGTAGTTTGCTGAGAATAATGGTTTCCAGCTTCATCTATTCCCTGCAAAGGACATGAACTCATTCTTTTTTATTGCTGCATAGTGTTCAATGGTATATATGTGCCACATTTTAAAATTAACAAATACTTAGTTATATTAGTACCAAGAATAATATATCCTAATAGAAGTAAAGAAAATATAAGGATTAGGGATAAGTCCAGGAAAGAGATATATAGGGGAAACCAATATAATTTTCTTTAAATGCTCTCTCAATAGGTGCACTTTCATTTTCATGGAGACCTTCATCTGACTTTTCTTGTTGTTTTCTTACTTTTCTAGTTATCATCTCTGGAAAAAGTCCAGAAGCACTGCCATGACATTCTAAATGCTTCAAAATTATGGAAAGAATTCAATATCCTTACCAACTAAGGCAGAGTCTTTTTAAAAAATACAGAACAAGGATATAACAGAATCCAAAGACTATGGAAGCAGTTTATTTTCACAAAATATTATTCAGGAAATTTGCTATACTTAGGTTCTAAAACTCAAATCTATTTCCTTTATCTCTCATGAAGTTCCCCTTTGTCACTTATCTGACAACTGAAGTTTAAATATTTTGTATAATTGCCAAGATCCTGGTGAGAAGCATTTATAACAAATGTGTTCGCTCTCTCCATTAAGGTTTATACCGCTATGAGCCTGATGTACTATTGATCGGTTTTTACTGTGGTTGCCAAAATCCTTCTGCTAGAGCAATTTCCTGTAATTGTACTTGTATAACAAAGCTAGTTGCATTTGGGAGTAAGGGCAAGAATTAAAAAGATAAAACATTTTTGAGGCTCTAAATTTTCCTAGTAATTTGAAAATTAGGTTATCATTAAAGAAAATACTTTTTCCAGTTAAAAATATAAGCCTTTCTATTTTAAATTTGTCTACTGAGGCAAGCTTTTTTATTATAGCTTGTTGTTATTTTTAATCGTTAATAAAACTATTTTGAGTTGAAAAAAAATAAGTTGATCTGCTTTGACCTCTCTTATATTCATGTCATTACTGTGGTAGATTTAGCAGCCAAGATTTTCTATACACTCTATCAAGAGAAAAATGATACCTTTGAAGACAAAGAATCTATATCTTCATGCTGAGTTATGAAAGAAGCCCTTTCAAAATAAAATTCTTTCAAAATAAAAATTCTTCTTAAACATGGGTTTCAATTCAAGATCTAAGTTTATGAAAAATAATTTCCATCAATCCTCTGAGCTAGGGATTTTGAAAAATCATACAAATGAATTCAAATACTAGAAAGAGAGCTAATGCATAATGATACAAGGAAAGAAATACCAACCTAAAAGAGGATTACATTTCACAGTCCATGAGAATGGGAGGGAGCATACCTGAATTTAAATTTAAGTTTGAAATTTTTAGTCCCTGAGTCTGGGAGGAGAAGAGAAAAACACAACAATCTGCTCCTTTATGTTTGGGCATCCTAGAAAAGAAGAACTGTTGGCTTCTTAAGATGTCTTCTAGAAAGATTGCCAGGGGCATAAAGAGATCCATATGCCTTTTGTCAGCAGTGACTGAGCTGAGAGTCTAAACAGATAGGCTGAGGAGCTTTCAGAGTTTCCTGGATTCTAAATGGGAATATGAAGATATCTGCAATGGGCCATTATATTTGGATAATTTTGATAATTTGTGTAGTCAAGATTAGGAAAAAACAATAAGTGAATGCCTGGAACATGTGGCTCTATCATGTAAGGATACAGGCATATTTCAGTATGAATGTAGCATGCTAAGTAACTTTTGATTGTATAACCTGTTTGGCAAAATTGTGGCTTATAACAGCCTCCTCACAATCTGAAATTTGGAAAGGGTACAGGTGGCAACTTTCATTCTATATGACAACACTGGAGGTAGTTCTAGTTGGCTGCTAGGATCTGCTGTCAATATTGCTTAAAGATAGAGCTAGTACTTTAATGTAAGCTGCTGAATGATAGCTCAGCTGAGGCTATCAGCTGGGAAGATTAATTTCCCTTCTTTCTGGAAATTTCCACCCAGCTGCTTGAGCTGCTGCTTCCTCCAGTGGAAAGATAGCTTTAAGAACAAGTGCTTCAAGAGGCCTGGTGAAAGCTTAAGGTCTTTTTATAACTTAGCCTTATAAATTCCATGTATTACTTCTATCATATTCAGTTGCTCAAGCAAGTCACTAAGGTCAGCCGATGTTCAAGGGGAGTATAATTTTATTCTAATTCTCTATGTGAAGAGTGGCGAAGTTTGTGGTCATCTTTCTTCACAGCTAATCACAGTTTACTCTCTGACCAAAAATTGAATATATTCCTTCCACATGCAAAATTCATGTAATCTCTCAAAAGCCATCCAAAAGATTCATCCTATTACTGCATTGGTGTGGCCAATATCCTGTCAGGTTTAAGTTAAGATGATGCTTCACCATTACGATTCTTAAAATATTATTCCCAGAGACCTTCCTTTCCTATTAAATCAAAAATAAGTTTTACTTTAGAATATTAAATGTTGTAAAGCTCCTACTGTATATAACTTTTTTTTACAAAATCATAAGTTTAAATGCCTTAATATGGTGAGATTTTAAAAAAATATGCCTATTTAGTAAAGAGACTGTCCGTTCTCCATTGTATGCTTTTGATGCCTTTGTCAAAATTGAGTTGACTGTAAATGTGGTAATTTATTTCTGAATTTTCTGTTTTGTTCCACTGGTCTGGTATCTGTTTTTATGTCAGTCCCATGCTATTTTGGTTACTATAGCTTTGTAGTATATTTTGAAGTCAGAATGTGGTACCTCCAGCTATCTTCTTTTTTCTCAGGATTTTTTTTGATTATTCTGGGTTTCTGGTTCCATACAAATTGGTATTTTAATAGGGATTGCATTGAATCTTATGGCACATTGCATGCATGTATCAAAATATCACATGTACTCCATAAATATGTAGAGATACTATGTATCTATAAAAACAAATATCTCAGAGTCAGAATCTACAAAGACAAAACATTTCATCAGGCTTTGATAATGCAATATGCATTTAATTTGTCTTTTTCTGTTATCTCTATATAGAAGTAAAGGACTCTAAGTGCAATGTAGCTTATAAGCAATGTGAATGTTTGTGTGTATGTGTGGTGTACGAGGTATGTGTTTGTTGCATGTGGTCTGTATGTGTGCATGTGTATTTAAACCATATCTAGTACAAAATATTTTCTTAAAACTTTTTCTATTCATAGATATCTAGATCTCATTAATGAGGGCAGATGTTGACATCAACACAACTGATCCAGTCTTCCTGACATTTTACTGCTACTGCTGTAAAGCATACCATTTGTATTCTTGTGCTGCCTGGAAATCAGCTGCTAGGACATGATGAACACACTTCTATCTCATGCTTTCAGACACAGCCTTCTCCTTCCATACATCTATCTCTTGGCCTTTAATCTGCTTGCACTTCACATTTGTTAATATCGTGGATTGAAATCCTTCAACCCACTGGACACAATGACCTTTGTGTTTGCAGCTGTTTGAACTGAGCCTTGTTAAGGCATTTCTAACAATTAGTTACATTCATATTTAGCTTATCACTGTGCAATGACCACAGATTTTGGAGGGCTTGAATGATTAAATGCAAATTAAACCTGAGGTTTACGTGGCTTTGTTCAAATAATTATAGCCAATTAAGTTCCTTCAAGGACACCATTAACAGTTGGTACAAAATGATAAGATTAAATATTTTGGAAATAATACACAAAACCTGAACATCTTACAATTTCAAACTGAATTGAAATAAATTTAAAATTAAATTGTAAAATGTTTAGCCACATTGTGATGCAACGCTGAGTGAAATACTACAACTTTAAAATGTTTCAGTTCTAAACTTAGTATTTTAAAAACTTTAAATCAGGTATATTGTAAAAATATATGGATCTCTGAACGTAAATAACATTTATGTGGCAAATTGCAATTTATATACTATTTTAACTTGTTTTTTCCTTTTGATGTAATTCTGGAAATTAATGTGATTTTTACCTAATACATGATTGAAATAGGTACTTTAGCCTCAAATCTCATATTTTTCTATCACCACTTATGTCTCAGAAAGGAAAGTATTTTTTATTTCTTTTTTTGTAATAATCTTTATAAAGAGCTTATTTTCCTTTACACATTTCATCTTACAAATTCTGAGTTGTTTTGCTCAGTTGTTTGTGGATATTCCCATGATTCTCTTATAAATAATTTTGGAATATATAGAGGCATTAAAATCCTTAAAAATAAGCATATATTTCTTAGTTATCTGTGTCTTAATATGCAGTAATGGAATGCAAATCTATACCAAGATTAATTAAAGGGGTAAACTACAAGATACATATGAGGCAGCAAGTTTCATGAAAAGAGCATAAGCATGCAGATCAAGAAACTAGCTGTTATATCAGCTCTACCACACATAAAGTTGTTAGCCTCCCAGAAACTGTTTTGGTCTGCTTTGTGGGTATGACAATACCTAATTCACAGGGTTTTTTGTTTTTGTTTTGTAAACGGTAAGTTCTCAAAATTGGCTTTTTCTTTTCTATATTACTAAGATAACCTAAAGTATTTTTCTAAGGTGAACGTGAATAATTTGATTAGATTCTAACATCCTTGTTTCAAAAATACTGCTAGGCGAATTTAAGATCCATTCGTACTAACTCCCATTTTGAGAACATAAAGAAAATACAGTCTACAAGTCAGTCAACATAAGAAGATATAGTGTTTGAAATTAATTCCTAATGAATGCTATTTCAATTATACAAGTAAATAGGAAAAAATACATTTTCATTTAAAAATTTTCTTATGCTATTTGCACATTTCACAATGACTCCATAATTAAGTTAAATTGAGTACAACCCCAATATCTATGGGCAGAACTATGTTGTTTTTTGTTTCTGTTGTTTCCTTTTCTGATTAGTGACAGCTACAAACTGTGGACTAAGTGCCCTTTTAATAATAGGGTGACTATATTTACTATAAATTGAAAATAAAATGAAAGTAATAAAATGCAGACATTTTGCATGTTCTTAAACAAAGTGACAATAAAATGTACAATAGGTTCAGTCAATAATGT
The DNA here is from genome assembly GCA_028533165.1 of Leontopithecus rosalia. Classification (NCBI taxonomy): domain Eukaryota; kingdom Metazoa; phylum Chordata; class Mammalia; order Primates; family Cebidae; genus Leontopithecus; species Leontopithecus rosalia. The sequence goes on from CM052661.1 coordinate 96,818,634, forward strand.
TAGTGGAAGAAATTAAATGTTTCTATATAAAAGACCAATTGATTTGGCTTAAGAGTGCTTTATGAAAATTCATAATATAATATTTGGGTAAACTCAAATAATAAAATATTTGTCTTTAAAAGAAATGAATTGATAGCCAAGTACTATGTTATTTTATGCTACTTTAAGTTAATGTGCTTAAATACTGAAAAAAATACATCAGGATCTCTGTTTTAAGGGAATTGGAGGTTTATATCATCTTTTTAATATTTGTACCATTAAAATAATCTGTTCTCTCAAAAATCTCTATAAATATTTAAAATTTAAATTGTCTCTTCTCTAGTTCTTTACAAACCTTGAAAGTACATATATAGAAGTCAAAATGGAGAAAAGTGATAATGATACAATTTTAATAGGCATCATATCCCAGTAAGTTTACTTAATCTAGTAAGACATATTAAAAATCTAAAAATTTTATGGTGAACATTATACTGAAGTATTAACTAACTATTGATGAAGGTGCAGTCATTGCAGCCATGCCTGTCAGAAAAAAGAGGTTAATTGTCTTCTAATACTGAACTGTACTATGTTCTGCTTTATCCAGACTATCAACTTCTCAATCCACTCATTTATAGCCTCTTCTCTGTCTTCTTATTCTGACCCTGTACTTTCAAACATGTTCTTTGGGATAACAATGATTTATTGCCAGGTCCTCTTTAATTAAACACTTACACTCAATGCTTCTATTTAGAAAAAATCAAGATAACCAATAATAATATATATATATATATAAATGCTATGAATCTCTTGTTTTATTTTAATAAAACATAAATGCAACAAAAAGAACAAAATAAAGCACTATGCATTAATCCTCACCCAAATGAAACACTATGCATTAATCCTCACCTAAACACAGTTTAGTATTTTTCTTCGATTTAAATCTGCTATTTTAACAAAAACTAATATTTTAAAACTTATTTTATTGAACTTATCTTCTGGCAAATTTGTCATTTATTTTTCCCCTGTAATGCTATACATTTTTGTTAATTTTTAAAACTTGTAGTGTTGGAAAATTAATGTCTCACTTTCTCTTGTTAACTATATATTTTTTTCTTAAAATAAAAACTTAAAAGTAGTATCTTTCATACTATAAAAATAAAATATACACATTGATTTACTCCCCCAAATGTGTTCTTTAGTAAAAGGTAAACTATTTACATGATGTGAAGTGAAACCAGAGTGTCCATTAGTGTTCTTAATGGATAATGTCATATATATGTATATATAAAGCATATCTAAATACAGTTGATATCTTATGTCACATGTAGCAGTATATGTTTTGTCCAGGCATTTGGAGCACCTGCTCACCTGAATCAGCAGCCTGAGCAAACCCATCCATCCTGTGCAGAGACTGGTGAAGCAGGGCCCTCTCTCTTTCATGCCAAGGCAGATCTCCAGAGTCATAGCAACCCTTCATTAGTACCCTGAACAACCCCACGTTTTCTGTGCAGAGATTGTGGCACAGCAGGGCCCTCTATGTTCTATGCCCAGACAGAGCTCCAGGCATCTGGAACACCCATTCTCTTGGATTCAAAATTTGGGCCACTCCCACTCTGCAAGCATAGAACTAGGGACCCAGGAGGCACATTTCTGCCTGCCTAGGCACATCTCTGGGAGCTTGGTAGCTACTCACTGGATTCTCCATTGATACTGGTGCTTGTACCTGCCCCTGGGGGACTCACAGGTGAACCTGCTCAGTCTGGCCCTGCCTATTTTGCCCCATATCCTGCTAGGGCTGAGAAGGAGCTCAAACCACCGTGTATTCCAAGGATCAGCTTATTGCCTGAGGCAACAGAGAGTTTCTCCTGGTAAATAAGGATCAAGTATGTGATCAACCATATTGGCCTCAGCTGGCTCTTACATATATGCACCCTCTATGGGGTTGTAGGGGGAACTCATAGCCCAATATAAAACCTGCTAAAAAAATACACAGGACTATAGAAGCAAGGCTATATAAGAAGACCCTACCCAGCATTCTCTTCAATTTCATTCCCTGAGTAGGAGGGAATAGAAAGGGGGTAAAAGGTTAAAATTATAGGGAAAGAAAAAGAAACAAAATCACACCTGCAGGAAGATAATTACAAAAATTAGAAGTGCCTGTGTCTCCAGATGAGCAGGAACCAGCACAGAATTCTGGCATTACGAAAATTCTGAAGATAGTGACAGCACCAAAGTTTACCTGATCTCTCCACTGATGGTTGTTAACAAAAATGCAAACTCAGAATTGACATAAAAATTCAAAGCATGATCTTCGAGGATATTCAACCAGATACAAGACAAAGCTTAAAATCAACACACATAAACTTCAAAATCAATCTAGGAAATGAAGGAATTACTAAACATCTTGAAATCAGTCAAATTTGCTGGAAAGAAAAAACTCACGGAATTTCAGAGGAAAATTGAAAGCTTTGTCAAAAGACTAGGCCAAATGAAGAACAAATTTTAGAGCAGGAAGACTGGTCTTTCAAACTAACACAGTTAGAAGAAAAAGAAAAAAAGAATTTGAACAAAATGAAAATCTTTAATAAATATGAGATTATTCAAGCCACCAAACCTAGGAATTATTGACATTCCTAAGAGAAGAGAAAAAGTAAATAACCTAAAAAAATATATTTGAGGGAATAATTCAAGAAAATTTCCCTTATCTTTTTAGAGAGGTAGACGTTACATACAAGAAACCCAGATACCACCTGCTATCAACTATATCATCAGAGTATCACCAACGCATATAGTCACCAGACTGTTCAGTGTCAATGCAAAATATAAAATCTTAAAAACACCTAGAATGAAAGCTCAGATTATGTGCAAGGGGAACCATTTTGGGCTAACAACAGACTTCTCAGCAGAAACTTTACAAGCCAGGAGAGATTAGGGGCCTATTTTCAGCAGATTAAAGAAAATAAGCTTCAACCAATAATATCACATGCCATCAATCTAAGCTTCATGTACAAAGAAGAAATTAAAACTTTTCCAGGTAAGCAAGTGCTAAGAAAATTTTTTACTAGTGGATCAGCCTTATACAAGATATTTAAGAGAGTTCTAAACATGGAAACAAAAGAAAGATACCTGCTACCACAAAAACATACTTAAGTGCATACCCCAAAGACCCTATAAAGAGCTACACTGTAGAAGCTACAAAGCCATCAGCCAACAACTTCATGATAGGGTCAAAACCACATGTATTAATATTATCCAGGAATGTAAACAATCTCAATGCTCCACTAAAAAGGCATGGAGTTGTAAGTTGCATAAAAATTAAAACCCACCCATCTTCCTATCTTTCAAGATACCAATGTCATATGTAATAGCACCCATCAGCCCAATGTAAGGAGTTGGAGAAAGATCTATCAAGTAAATGGAAAGCCAAAAAAAGAAGAAATCACTATTTTTCTATCAGATAAAACAAAGTTTAAACCAAGGACAGTAAAAGAAGACAAAGAAAGATATAACATGATGATAAAGAGTTATGTTTATCATACCATGATGATAAAGAGTTCAATACAAGATGACTTAACTATCCTATATGTTTATGTACCCAACATTAAAGCAGCCAGATTCATAAAACTACTTCTAGACCTAAGAAAAGACTTACACATAAAATAATAATGGAGGACTTCATTACCCCACAGACAGTGTTAGACAGGCAATCAAGCAGAAAACTAACCAAAAAAATCTGGTTTTAAATTCAACATTAGATTAATTGGACTTAATCGGCCTCTACAGAATACTCCACCGATCAACTACAGAAAATACATTCTTCTTATCTGTACACAGAACATACTTCAAGATTGAGCACGTGCTTAATCATGAAGCAAGTCTCAATACACTTTTAAAAGTCAAAATTATATTGACCTTACTTTAGACCACAGTGGAATAAAAATAGAAATCAATACAAGATTTCTCCAAACCACACAGTTACACAAAAATTAAACAACTTGCTCCTGAATGAAACTAAGGCATAAATAAATAAAAATAAGTAAATACCTTTGACATTAATAAAAAAAAGAGGCACAACAAGCCAACATCACTGGAAAACAGCAAAAGCAACATTAAGAGTAATTTATAGCACAAAATTTCTACCTCAAGAATTTGGGAAAAACTCAAGTTAACCATTTAACATCATATCTGGAAGAACTACAAAAACAAGACAAACTAACCTCAAAGCTAACAGATAAATAACTAAAATACAAGCAGAACTGAACAGAATTGAGATCTAAAAAGTGATACAAAGAATTGATGAGACCAAAAGTTGTTTCTTCTCATGAATAAACAAGATCAATAGACTTCTAGCTAGATTAACAAAGAAAAAGTATCCAAATAAGCATAATTAGAAATGATGAATGTGACCTTATAATTGATCCTACAGAAACATAAATGATCCTCGGAGGATTATGTTATAGGCAAATTCCTAGAAACACACAACCTCCCAAAATTGAAACAGGAAGAAATTGAAACCCTGAACAGACCCATGAAAAGTTGCAAAATGTAATCAGTAATAAAAAATTAATCCCTCATAAAAGCTTTGGACCAGATGAATTTACAGCCAAATTTTATTGGACAAATAAAGTAAAGCTGGAACTAATTCTACTGAAACAGTCCCAAAAAATCAGCAAGGAGGGACTCCTCTTTAACTCATTCTGTGGAGTCAGCATCACCCCATACCTGCCAAAGACCCAATGATAAAAGAAAACTACAGGCCATATCCCTATGAACATAGACACAAAAATCCTCAATAAAATACTAGCAAACCAAATCCAGCAGCACATGAAAACTTTAATTTAGCACAATCTAGCTGGCTTTATTCCCAGGGTGCATGCTTGTTCAACATATGCAAATGAACCAGCAGTGTTAGATCATTAAGGCAGAAAACTAATGATGGAATTCTGGACTTAAATTAAACACTAGACCAACTGAACTTAATAGACATCTACGGAATACACATCAATCACAGATTACACATTATTCTTATATGTACATAGAACATACTCCCAACCTACAAAATGAGAGAAAATATGCAAATCAATAAATGTGATTCACCACATAAACAGAATTAAAGGCAAAAATCATATGATCATCTCAATAGATGCAGAAAACTTCATCAATAACATGTAGCATCCCTTTATGATAAAAGCCCTCAACAAATTAGGCATCAAAAGAACTTACCTCATAGGAAAGTCATTAATGACAAATCCACAGCCAAGGTCATACAGAATGAGCAAACACTGAAAGCATTTCCCTTGAGAAGTAAAGAAGACAAGGATGCTTACTGTCATCTCACCTATTCAACATAGTACCGGAAGTCCTTTCTGGAACAAACAGGCAAGAGAAAGAAACTAAGGTAATTCAAATAGGGAAATAAAAAGTCAAGCTACCTGTTGTCACTAATAATATGATTCTATACCTATTAAACCCTGAAGATTCAACCAAAAGGCTCCTGGAACTGATAAACGACTTCAATAAAATTTCAGAATACAAAATCCATGTATAAAAATTAGTAGCATTTCTGTACACCAATAACATTGTAGCCAAGATCCAAATCAAGAGCGTAATACAATAGCCACACAAGATATACCTAGGAATACATCTCACGAAGGAGGTATAGGATTTCTGCAAGGAAAACAACATATTGCTGAAAGAAATTAAAGTTCACACAAATTAAAAAATATTCCAAGCTTTTAAACAAAATGATAAGTATCATTAAAGTGACCATAGCACACAAAGTAATTTACAGATTCAACGCTATTCCTATTAAGATATCAATGTCCTTATTCACAGAATTGGAATAGAATCTGTTCTAAAATTCATATGGAACACAAAAGTTGGAATAGCCAAAGCAATCCTAAGCAAAAGGAACAAAGCTGGAGGCACCACATTGCTCTGCTATAATATAAGGCTACAGTAACCAATCCCATAGTACCAGTAGAAAAGAAACATATATATCAATGAAACAGAGTAGAGAACCCAGAAATATACACCTACAGCAATTTGATCTTTGAAAAAGCCAACAAAAATAATCAGTGGGAAAAAATCAATCAATGGTGCTGGGATAGCTAGGTAGCTATATGCAGAGGAATAACACTGGACCTTATATTTCACCATATACAAAAATTAACTCAAGATGGATTAAAGCTTTAAATGTAAGAACACAAACTATCAGAATCCTGGGAAGAAACTAGGAAACACCATGCTGGAAATCAGCTTTGGAAAGTAATTTATTACTGAGTCCTCAAAAGCAATTGCAACAAAAGCAAAAAATGACTAGTGGGATCTAATTAAACTAAAATACTTCAGCGCAACAAAATAAACTATCATTAGAGTAAACAAATAACCTACTGAGTGAGAGAAAATATTCACAAACTATGCATCTAACAAAGGTCTAGTATCCAAAATGTATAAGGAACTTAAGCAGTTCAACCAGCAAAAATAAATAAATAAAGAACCTTATTAAAAAGTAGGCAAAAGACATGAACAGACACTTCTCAAATGAAACATACAAACAGGCAACAAACATAAAAATATGCTCAATATCACTAATAATTAGAGAAATGCGTATCAAAACCACAGTGAAATACCATCTCATATAGTCAAAAGAGTTGTAATTAAAAAGTCAGAAAACAAAGATACTGTTGAGGCTGTGGAGTAAAGAGAATTCTTATACACTGTTGGTTGGCATGTAAATTAGTTCAGCTACTTTGGAAAGCAGTTTGGTTATTTCTCAAAGAACTTAAAGCAGAACTACTATTCAACCCAGCAACCAGTTACTGACTGTGTATCAAAAGAAAATTAATTGCTCTACTAAAAAGACACATACACTCATATGTTCATTGTAGAACTATTCCCAAGAGCACACATAGGAAATTAACTTAAGTGCCCAAAAATGGTGGATTGCATAAAGAAAAGTTGTGGTCCACATAAAACATGGAATACTATGCAGCCTTAAAAAATAACAAAATCATGTCCTTTCAGTAGCATGAATTCAGCTGGAAGCCATTATCTCAAGTGAATTAACACAGGGACAAAAACTCAAATACTACACATTTTCACTTATAATTGGGAGGGTACAGATGGACATAAGAATAGGAACAATGAACACTAGGGACTACTACAAGGAAGAGGGAGGGAGGGGGCACTGTTGAATAACTATTGAGTATGTACTCATTACCTGGGTATACCTGGAAAACAAGAGCATGTATATGCCGAACATTAGCATCACACAGTTTAATAAATCTGCCCATGTATGTCCTGAATCTAAATTAAAAGTTGAATTTTTTAAACAATAAATAAATATGGACTTTTTAATATAAGCTCCATCAAGTCCAGGACAATATTGCAAATGACGATCCTAACAATTTGGTCCACCCCTAAGGAACTGAGGTCCTTGGAAATTTACCATAACAGTGCTGTCATTTTGACATTATTAACAGATGAAGGATGCATGCTTTACAGAGTTTTTAAGATGAGTAAACACAAATCAGTTGAAAGAAGCCAAATAGGATCCTAAGATGGAGGCCTAATAATTTATCATTAAAATTCTTATAAACTTGACCTTGTTTGATGAGAGGAATTAGTAGGAGCATTCTTGTGGTTTAGAATAACTCTTTGGTGAAGGTTTTCTGGAAATTTTCTGCCAAATCTTGGCTAACTTTCTAAAAACACTCTTCATAATAAGCAGTTGTTATTCTTTGGCACTCCAGAATGTTACCCAGCAAATGTCTTGAGCATCCTGAAACTTGCCATTACCTTTGCTTTTGACTGGTCTACCTTTGCCTTGACTGGACCATGTTCAGCTCTTGACATCCACTGCTGTGGCTGTGCTTTGTTTTCTGGATTGTACTGGTAAAACCACATTCTACCTGCTGTTATAATTCTTTTTTTTTTTGAATTGTACTTTAGATTCTGGGGTACATGTGCAGATCATGCAAGATTGTTGCACACGTACATTCATGGCAAGGTAGTTTCTTGCCACTATCCCCCCATCACTTATACCTGACATTTCTCCCCAGGTTATCCCTCCCCTACCCTCCCTCCCACTATCCCTCCCATAGCCCCCCACCCAACTGACCCCAGTGTGTGATGCTCCCCTCTTTGTGTCCAAGTGTTCTCATTGTTCAACAGCCGCCTATGAGTGAGAACATACGATGTTTGATTTTCTGTTCTTGTGTCAGTTTGCTGAGAATGATGGTTTCCAGGTTCATCCATGTCCCTACAAAGGACATGAACTCATCAGTTCTTATGGCTGCATAGTATTCCATGGTGCATATGTGCCACATTTTCCTTGTCCAGTCTATCATGTATGGGCATTTAGATTGGTTCCAGGTCTTTGCTATTGTAAACAGTGCTGCAATGAACATGAATGTGCATGTATCTTTATAATAGAAGGATTTATAGTCCTTTGGGTAGATACCCAGTAATGGGATTGCTGGGTTAAATGGAATTTCTTTTTCTAGATCCTAGAGGAATCACCACACTGTCTTCCACAATGGTTGAACTAATTTACACTCCCACCAACAATGTAAAAGTGTTCCTATTTTTCCACATCCTCTCCAGCATCTGTTGTCTCCAGATTTTTTTAATGATTACCATTCTAATGGTCATGAAATGGTATCTCAATGTGGTTTTGATTTGCATTTCTCTAATGACCAGTGATGATGAGTATGTTTTCATATGTTTGTTGGGTTCATATATGTCTTCTTTCAAAAAGTGTCTGTTCATATATTTGGCCCACTTTTGGATGGGTTTGTTTGTTTTTTTCTTGTATACATGCTTCAGTTCTTTGTAGATTCTGGATATTAGCCCTTTGTCATATAGGTAGATTGCAAAATTTTTTTTCCCATTCTGTTGTTTGCTGGTTCACTCTAATGATTGTTTCTTTTGCTGTGCAGAAGCTCTTAAGTTTAATTATATCCCATTTGTCTATTTTGGCTTTTGGTGTTTTAGTCATGAAGTCCTTGCCTATGCCTATGTCATGAATGGTTTTGTCTAGGTTTTCTTCTAGGATTTATATGGTGTTAGGTCTTATGTTTAAGTCCTTAATCCATCTGGAGTTAATTTTAGTGTAAGGTGTCAGGAAAGGGTCCAGTTTCTGCTTTCTGCTAGCCAATTTAATTATTCAGGATCTTGATCCTCTTGTTTAAAATTCTCCTTGAAACTTCTGCTGTTATCTGAAGCTGATTTGGGAACAATGATTTTGGCACCCATTGTTTGGAAACTGTGCTCAACTTTAATTTTTTAACTGGGTTTTCTTATTTTTCTTTTTAGACTAAGTCTCACTCTATTACTAGGCTGGAGTACAGTGGCATGATCTTGGCTCACTGCAAACTCTGCTTCCCGAATTCAAGTGATTCTCCTGTCTCAGCCTCCCGAGTGGCTGGGACTACAGGCATGTACCACCACACCCAGCTAATTTTGATATTTTTAAGTAGAGACTGGGTTTCACCATGTTGGTCAGGATGGTCTCCATCTCTTGACCTCATGATTTGCCTGCCTCAGCCTGCCTAACTGCTGGGATTACAGGCGTGAGCCACTGTGCCACTGGTAAAACTGAGATGTCTGTGGTGTTAGTAATTGTTTATTTTGTTAATTATTGGTTACTTCATTTTTTAATGAAGCCATAAAGAAGATGATTTTGTTTCCTTTCCAATTAATACTGATGGTCTGTCACTGCAGGCTTTATCCTCAAAATGAGCTCTTCCCTTCTAAGAATGAGTTATCCATTTTGAAAACATTTTATTTCTTTGGGGTATTATCTCCATGAATTTCTCATAAAGCATAAAAGATTTCACCATTGTTCCACCCACGCTTCACCATAAATTTGATGTTTGCTCTAGTTTTTTATTTAAGAATTCATGCTGCTCTTATAGGGGCAACAGATATCCTTCTTAGTTCCTCAAACTATATTCTGCTCAGATTTGAAATTGATTCACATATTTTATATAATATTTCATATTATGAAATATGTATTTCATAATACATATTTTTCTGTAGGGAAATGGTCTTGACAGTCAGGATGAGGAAACTGCTTAGTGAGTTGCTTAGTGACTAGAGGCTTTGGCAGGCAATAATAATAATAACCTTGGAACCAGGTTTTGGCACCAGGATGATGCTGGCCTAATAAAAGGAGTTAGGAAGGAGTCCCTATTTAATTTTTGGAAGTTTCAGAAGGAATGGTACCAGCTCCTCTTTGTACATATAGTAGAATTCAGCTGTGAACCCATCTATTCCTTTGCTGTTGTTGTTGTTAGGTTATTTATTATTGCTTCAATTCAGATCTCGTTATCGATCCATTTAGGTATTCAACTTCTTCCTGGTTCAGTACTGAGAGAGTGTATGTGTCCAAGAATGTATCCATTTCTCCTAAATTTTCTAGCTTATGTACATAGAGGTGCTCATGATGTTCTCTGATGGTTGTTTGTATTTCTGTGGGGGCAGTGGTAATATCTCCTTTGTCGTTCCTGTGTTTAGTTGAATCTTCTCTTTTTCCTTCTTAGTCTCGCTAGTGATCTGTGCAGCTATTTTAACCTGCTCCTGGATTTGTTGATCTTTTGATGGGCTTTCCTGTCTCTAACTCCTTCAGTTCAGCTCTAATTTTAGTCTGTTCTTGGCTTCTGCTAGCTTTGGCATTTGTTTGCCCTTCCTTCTCTAATTCTTTAGTTGTGATGTTAGGTTGCTAATGACATCATTCTAACTTTGTGATGTGGAAATTTAGTGCTATAAATGTTTCTCTTAATATTGCCATAGCTGTGTCTCAGAGATTGTGGTACAGTGTGTCTTTGTTGTTACTAGTTTCAAAGAATTTGATTTCTGCCTATGATTTCCAAAAAGTTATACAGGAGCAATTACAATTTCCATGTAATTGTATGGTGTTGAGTGAATTTCTTAGTCTTGATTTTGAATTTGATTGTACTGTGGTCAGAGACTTATTATTCCAATTCTTTCAAATTTGGTGAGGAGTGTTTTACTTCCGATTATGTGATCAATTTTAGACTAAGTGCCATGTGTGATGAGAAGAGCTTGAAGTTTGGAAAATTGCTATAAAGAAAGGAAATAAAACTATTCATTTTCTCATAGTGTGCCTTAAAATCTGCTATTATATTCTTCCATAATTCTGTAAAACCAACCAGACTGACGAGGAAGAGGTCTCTGTCTGAAATATGCTTCTGATTCATACAAAAGAACTGTATAGCTTTATACTTAGTATCTCAAATTTAAATCTCATCATCACATAAAATTTTAGTCCAGATTTTTAAAGCAGAGAATTTTATTATTTAATATTCAATTGAATCTTTTATTCTATGATTATGTATGACTGTATTCCCTCCACAGAGTAAAAGAGTTCACTCATGTGTTTTCCTCTATTGTTCTAAAGATTTTTTCTTCCAATTTGCAGTTAAGCAATTTTATTTGAATTGTGTAAATTTTTGTTTGTCTTTAAGCATAGGAATTCACAATATTACATGTGTTCTTAATTGGTAGCCTGCAGTTTAATTGTATCAATGTAATAAACCATTCCCCAAGGTATCTTATTGTTTGTATTTGTTGTAAAATACGTATGAGCTGCCACAGTTAATATTTGGATTAAACTTAACTGACAATTAAATGATCAAAATCAGTATTAATACATGCAATAGCATAAAACACTTTGTTCCCTAACCTCAAGGAGATTATGAGACTAATTCAAGCTGCATAGATTTTATGAACTATTCAGTATTTTCATCAAAGCAATATAGCTTCTTTTTATAACACACACATTGTTAACTTATGGAAAAAGCATTATGAAGTCAAGATTTTATATATGTGATATAAAATGGTTAGAATTTATAATCATCAGTAATGAAGAGTTATAATATCTATCTTCTAAGAATTAGTTTATCCCCTAAGTAAATTATTGTAGAAAGTGTCATTTTCAAACATTAAGTTATATAACCACATCTACTACTTATTTTTAGGTACATCTGAGTGTAGGGAAATTTTCATTTAATTCTCTACTTGGAAGCTATTTCAAATAGCACAGAATGTGGTAATATAAGGCTCTTTCATTTTTATCGTTGAAAAAGGTAGTGTAAAAAAATGAGTTCTTGAAATGCGAAATAATTTTGAAAAAGCTGTTACACAAAATGAGAACATAAACTTAACATTTTGAAGTGAGAACTACAAGGTTAAACATAAAACATTTGAAGCCATATACGTATTTCAGAAGCATTCGGAAAAGGAAAGACATTAATATTTACTGAAAGCCAATAATATGTCAAGTAGTGTGTGAAGAGATACCACCTCAACGATCTGGTTTAATTAACGTAAACACCCTTCAAAGCAGGTACAATATTCTAATGTTGTCAAAAATAAGGCTTAGATGTTTAAGTAATTTGCCTAGAGCCACAAAAAGAAGAGTGGTAGACCCAGATATTAACACAGGTAGGTCTGTATCCAACATTCATAATCTTTGCATCATACGGAAAGCGTTGGTTAAGCATATCACTCTGCAACTAGAAATTTCCTCAGTTCAAATCTTGAGTGTGCCTTTAAGTCCTATAAACTCAGGGCAAATACATAACCGTCTCCACCTCAGTTTCTACATCTTTCATTTGGGTAGAATGCATGGATATTAAATGAACACATTAATTTGGCAAGATAACATACACATAGTAAATGCTCAGTGAATGTTAATCACATTTTCTTCTAAATAATATCTAATAGTTAATTATTGGCAGAGCAGGGGAAGAATTCTGATTTCTTCACTCTTAGTCCTGCAGTTGATTCAATCTCCTAGATATTATTCTGAAAGTAATCTGAGTTTTAAAAATTATTTTACTACCAAGTGTTACTTATAAGACCCGCCTTAGAGATGTTACCTTACCTAAATTTCGCAATGTAATGCTAGGAGCAGTAGAGCACTCACAAAAATAACCATAATTTTTAATAAGTTAGGTTGCCACAATTCCATGGATGCTGGCAAAAGACAAGAGATTCCTGTGTTGAAGACAAAGAACTGTATTACTCAAGATCTAGCAGGTGGTGGGAGAATGAACCTTTTGATACTTGATTTTCCTTTATCAATGTGGAGGCAATGTCAAGAATCTAGATGAGTGATACACAAGGAGTGGCAGTATCACAGCTGAGGAATTAAAGCTTTGTAACAAGGAGTAAGACAAAATGATCTTGGCCAGGAAAACAACCAGGTACAAGTGGCAACACCGAGTCTATTTCTGTATAGTTATTTTACAGTTTCCAGCAGCATAAAATGACCTTTAGAACTGTGATACTCCTTGTGTGATACTTGCCACTCCTGTGTTCTGGATTAGGGAATACTGAAGTCCTTGTTATTCGAGCACATGAAGCAAGGTGTGTAGAAGCACAGAAGGCTTTTGTGGATTGTCTCCTCAAGAAAGTTCTAACTCATACCAAGTTGTAAAACCTCAGCACTGAACCTTAGCATTCTGTTTAGCACCTGTTGCTGAGTTATTTCAAGAAACTATTTAATTAGAATTACTTCAATTACTGTCTGTATGAAACAAAATATTATTTAATTATTAAAACAAGTTTTAATGGTACAATGGTATCACTGAGTTTACTGAAAAGTAACTTTATTAAGCCATTTTACCAATTCATGCTTTTTTACAGGGATTTGTGAATTGCAAAGTTGTTTACATTTTATACTTATATATTCTCATCAATGATATGAACATTTCATGATAGAATGTTGTCGCAAAAATCTATGTGTGCATTCTCATATGCTTGCTCATTATCAAATATAATACACCTTTAAAATGTATGCTTTCAAATATTCATAATGTATACTTTTAAACATCTTTTACAAAAAATGTTTTAGTCACCCCCCATGCTGTAATGGAGCTTAACTTCCATTGATGGAAAAAAATACCACAAATAAGAATACAAGATGGCACCGGGTGCGGTGGCTCACGCCTGTAATCCCAGCACTTTGGGAGGCTGAGGCGGGTGGATCACAAGGTCAAGAGATCGAGACCATCCTGGTCAACATGGTGAAACTCCACCTCTACTCAAAATACAAAAAATTAGCTGGGCATGGTGGTGCATGCCTATAATCCCAGCTACTCAGGAGGCTGAGGCAGGAGAATTACCTGAACCCACTGCACTCCAGCCTGGCTAATAGGAGCGAAACTCCATCTCAAAATAAATAAATAAATAAATAACTACAAGATGGCAACTCAAGAAAGTGCAGCTTTCTCTGAAAATATCCAAGCAATCAAATGTAAAATGCGTGAATTGGCTGAGTCTGTTGGAGGGGGATAGACAGAAGGAGCTGCTCTGAGGAACTCTTACTTTAGTGCTAATTTACTAATATAATTAATAAATTATTTTTAAGTGCTAATTTTGTAATGCTTCAATTCCTGTTAATACAATGGTATATCAAATAGGTAAAGTTCCATAGCTTGTGAAGTTTAAATTCCAGTGTAAGAATCAACTAAGTAATTAACATAAATAAGTGTTCATTTCTACTTAATATGCAGTTGTTTCTGGAGAACAGTATGTCACTTATTATACACAGAAAAAGAAAATTCTAAATGTCATATTTTTATGGTCTCTAAGAGCTATAAAAACAACAAATCTTATGAAATATAATCCCAGTCAATGTGGGAATTTTTGAGGTTATGACAATTTTGAACCATTTTTGTCTCATGAGGAAATTTGCTGATTTTGGCTCACTTTTGAAATTATAATTGTCTATAATTGCCATCGGGCCTCTGATGGGAAAGAGAAACATGTATGTGGTTGGTTTTGGGGGAAAACAATCTAACAAATAGGAAAGCTTAAAGGACTAATAATTTGGGTTCTTTGCTTTAAATAATATTTGCTGAGTATCTCAGCTAGGATGTAAAGGAAAATCCCTTTAAGGTTTTGGTGGAAAGAAATCAAAGACATTCTAGGGAAGATTTGATTCAAAAAGACCACAAGAGGTTAGTGAGATTTCACAAAAATGATTTGATAATTTACAAACTTATACAAAAATGTATCTCAAATCCAGATGATGTAACTGTAGTGATCTACTGTTATGTTGCAAGAAAAATTAACACCAATTCTTTAAAATGTATTTTAGAGTATAGTAAGGGAATGCTTCTTAATTGATTTTATAAAGTTAGTTTAGCCCTGATAAGAAAACTGTACAAAAATAGTACAGAAAAAAAATTACAGACCAGTATTACCTCTTGAATACAAAAAGCAAAAATCCTTAACAAAATATTAACCAACAGAATTAAGCCATATACAAAAAAATGTATACATAATTATTCCTTGGGGTTTACTTCAGGTACGCAAAGCTAGCTCAATATTTAAAAATCAATCAATGTGAAACATTATATTAAAAGATAAAGAATAAAAAGTCATATAATTTTGTCAATACATGCATATAAGCATTTGACATAATCCAACACTCATTCATAATAAAAACACACAGACAACTAAGAAGAAAAGGCATATCTAAAGTTCATAAAGAAAATCTATAAAAAGCAAAAACGCCATAGCTAATATTATATTTAGTTGTGAGAGACTGAATATTTTCCACTAATACTAGAAACAAATTAAAGATACCTGCTCTCACCACTTATTTTCAATTTTTTTAATGGAAATTTAACAAGTGTGATAAGGCAAGAAACAAAGAATAAAAGGCATAAATAAATGAAGAGATGAAAAAATGCTGACTCTATTTGGAGATGACATAATTGTCTATAGAGAAAATACCAAAAAATCCACAAAGAAAGTTTTCTATAAATCTACTACAAGGCATGTAAGGCTTGTATACTTAAAACTATACAAACATGCAGAAAAAAACATTAACACTAGATAAATGGAAATACATATAATGTTCCTAGATTGAAATTCTGAACATAATAGAAATCTCTATTATCTCCAAATCAACATATAGATTTTATGCAGTTCCTATCATAATCCCAGTAAAATGTGTTACAGACATAAAAAGGATTGTTTCAATAATTATGTAGAATAGCAAAGAAACTAGAATAGCTAAAACCATTTTGAAAAAGAAGAATTAAGTGAGAGAAATCAGTCTACCTTATTATATGTATATAGCTGCATTATTATATAAGTTAAACTGTATTTTGTCGTTAAACAAGATGGGAAAATTTTTGCAATCTACTCATCTGAAAAGGGCTAATATCCAGAATCTACAAGGGACTTAAACAAATTTACAACGAAAAACAAAATTATCAAAAAGTGGGCAAAGGATGTGAACAGACACTTCTCAAAAGAAGACATTTTTGAGGCCAAAAAACATATGAAAAAAGGCTCATCATCATTGGTCATTAGAGAAACGGGAATCAAAACCACAATGAGATACTGTCTCATGCCAATCAGAACGGTGATTATTAAAAAGTCAGAAAATGGCAGATGCTGACAAGGCTGTGGATAAATAGGAACACTTTTACACTGTTCGTGGGAGTGTAAATTAGTTCAACCATTGTGGATGACAATGTGGTAATTCCTCAAGGATCTCGAACAAGAAATACCATTTGACCCAGCAATCCCATTACTGGGTATATACACAAAGGGTTACAAATCATTCTACTATAAAGACACATGCACATTCATGTTTATTGCAGCACTATTTACAACAGCAGAGACTTGGAACCAACCCAGATGCCCATCAATGATAGACCAGATAAAGAAAATGTGGCACATATACACCATGGAATACCATGTAGCAGTAAAAATGGATGAGTTTATGTCCTTTGCAGAGACATGGATGAAGCTGGAAGCCATCATTCTCAGCAAACTAACCCAGAAACAGTAAACCAAAGACCACATGTTCTCACTCATAAGTAGTAGTTGAACAATGAAACCACATGGACACAGGGAGGGGAACATTACATACCAGGGCCTGTCAGGGGATGAAAGACAAGGGGAGGGAGAGCATAAGAACAAATACCTGATGCATGTGGGGCTTAAAACCCAGATGACATGTTGATAGGCGCAGCAACCCACCATGTCACATGTAAATCTATGTAACAAACCCACACGTTCAGCACATGTTCCAAGAACTTAAAATAAAATAAAATATTTAAAAAAAGATTAAAGCAAACTTTTAGAGAAAAGTAGAAAACAAATGAATTTTGACTAGACACATCATTTTGAGACTCGATACCAAATTACCATTCGTAATAAGAAAAACAAATAAACTAGACTTCGTCAATATTAAAAACTTTGTTCTTTGAAGATCTTATTAAGCAATAGAAAAGACTACTTACTAAATAGAAAAAAAATTTAATCTCATATTTGAATAAGGACTTTCATCTAGAACTATAAAAATCTGTCAAAACTCAACATTACCAACCAACAAACACAGAAACCAACTAAAATACACATGAAAGACAGGAATAGACATTTCGATAAAGTACATAATCATAATAGGAAATAAGAACATGAAAATATGTTCAACATCATTAGTCTTTAGGGAAATACAGAATGAAAACCACAATGAGCTATTATAGCACATATGTTGAAATGGTTACACTAAAAATAAAATGTGGCAACATCAAAGACTAGGAAGGATATGAAGCAATTGGGATACTATCACATTGTTGGTGGAAATATACAGGAAATCAAAACTCTGGAAAAAAGTTTGGCACTTTCTTAAAATAACTAAGCATGTAAATAGCAGATGATGCATCAATTATACACATTAGAAATGAAGATTTATATTAATGCAAATGCTTGTACTCAGGATTAACAAAAAAAAACCAAATTATTTATACACACAGTAACCTGGATGATTGGCTAGAGAATTATGCTGACTGAAAAAGTGTCAATCCCCAAAGATTACATACTGAATGATTCCATTTCTGTACCACTTTTGAAATGAAAAATTTATAGAAAAGGAGAATATAGGAATTGTTACCAGGGATTAGGAATAGGTGGGAGTGGAAAGGAAGATTTGGGTCCATTAAAATGCAACATGACGGATCCTTGTGGTAATGGAAAGTATTCTGCTTCTTGACAGGATTGAGGTCAACTTCCTAATGGTCATATTGTATTATATCTTTATAAGAGGCCACCCTTAGAGAAAACTTGTTCAAAGGTACACAGAATCCCTGGATACTATTTCTTATAATTTCATATAAATATTGAGTTAAAAAGTAGAAATAGGTGCATGTGATGGGTAATTTTATGTGTCAAGTTAGCTAGGCTAACTTGGATCCCACATATTTGGCCAAATATTAGTCTAGATTCGCTGTGAAGATATTTTTCAGATGAGATTAACATTTAAGTCAAGAGATTTTGAGTGAAGCTAACCGCCCTTCATAATGTTCTTGAGCCTCATCCAATCAATAGAAGGCTTTAAGAGACAAAAGATGGCCAGGCACGGTGGCTTATGCCTATAATTCCAGCAGTTTTGGAGGCTGAGGCAGGTGGATCACTTGAGGTTGGGCAGTTTGAGATCAATCTGGCCAATGTGGTGAAACCCTGTTTTACTAATATATATATATATATATGGCTGTGCATGGCAGGTGCCTGTAGTCCCAGCTACTCAGGAGGCTGAGGCAGGAGAATCACCTGAATCCAGAAAATGGAGGTTGCAGTGATTCAAGATCCCACCACTGCACTACAGCCTGGGCAACAAGAGAGAGACTCCATTTCAAAAACAAAAAGGAGAGAGAGAGACAAAAGACACCACCAATCGAGTGCCAACCACAGGTAAAGTACTAACCCTTTAATATTGATTACCTTACTGAATATATCAAACAGTATGATAAAATATATAACTTCTTAGCTCTCTTCACTCTGTACCTTCATAAGGAGAGTATATTTCTCCTCACTGATTTGGGCTTGAAATGGCCAGCAGCTGACCGGAAGGAAATGGGGATTATCAGTTGTCCCACTGAAAGGAACTGAATTCTGCCAACCATCCAAATGATCAACCAAATGATCAAGGAATGGATTCTTCTCTAGGAGACATGCATTCTACCATCATCTTGATTTTAGTCCAGTAAGATGAGTATAAGACTTCTAACCTACAGAAATGTAAGATGATAATTTTGTTTTGCTTAACACCACTAAGTTTGTTATGGCAGAGATAGAAAACTAATATAAAAGAGACACGGGAGCAGACCTGGACCAAATGTGTAGTGTGCAGGAATTTTCATTTTAGGGTAGTCAAATGTTGTTATACTAAAAAAAAAAATTAAATATAAGGCATACCACTGAGTATGATGGGCATTTGATATGGTAATATTTTAATGCTAGTAGTTGACTTACACAAAGGTAAAAGGGATTAATTATCTAGATTACTGTTGCAGTACTTGAACTTGGAGGCGGGTTGCTTTCACTTATACACACGTCAATCACAAGACCAGATTGCCTCCCACTCAGTCTAGCACCCACTTGCCTTCTTGGAAGACTCATATGGTAACTTTGAGTAAGATATATTTTTGTGGGAATAGAAAAAAATGGTAGTAATATTTAAAACTGCTGAAGATAGGAATTAGAGTAAATGCATTGGAAGTTTTTTAAATGCAAGGAAAGAAGTACACAGTACAAATTCA
>CM052661.1:96838704-96866395 GCA_028533165.1 Leontopithecus rosalia
GAGCTCCAAACATCGGTCAGAAGGGAAACCAGTCCCGTTTACTCTGCACCAAGAGCTGCCGCGCTGAGGTACCAGCAAAACCGCTGTGCCGGCCGCAAGAGTGGCGCTGGTGACCCATGGGGCTCCTCCACTGGGAATCTTCTGGTCCGTGAGTGACAAAAATTTGTCTGAAAGTGTGGCATCCTCTCATTCTCTGCACTTTCACCAGGATCTGCAATCCCAAAATGTTAGCGATCAGCCATCTTGGATCGTTCTTGCTGTTTTTTAGTCTACCAAAACCTATGGGGGAAAAATATTCCTTTCCTCATAAATCTACATATATAACTGTTTCCTTATTTAACACATTGTTACTTAATTATGAAAACTCACAGAATTGTCACTGGCATGGGATTACCTTTAGAAAGATATGTTTCAAATATATTTGTTTCTGTAGTCTTCTGCAAATTGATGTAGTAAGAATAACACCCAAAATGGATATTGTTGTGAGGATTAAACAAGCTAATATACGTAAGATTTATCAAACTTTGAGATGAATACATGAGAAATGAAAAGGTTCTAAGTCAGTCAGATTAAATAGTCCTCATCCTCGGGCTAAATTCATGCCTAGTTTATTTTTGGTCATTAAAAATCCTGAGTTTCTGTCCCCAGATAATTAGTTCTGCTTCTTCACTGGGCACAGTCTGAGTCCCAACAACCGTACTTCCAAGTTATCTCCTTAACCTTTATTGGCGATACTCAATATAATATACAAAACAATACTTTTCAATCAAAAAATAAACACTTTGGGAGCAGTGGTTGGATTGTTTGATTTAATTATTTCATATTACTATATTTCAGGTAATATAAATGCAGTATATGAAGAGTACCTCACTCATATCTCACAACAATCATTGGAGGACATATTTATAGCCAAAAATTAAATTCCAGCTTGAAAGATAAAGTGATTTTTATAAGATAGACTACTATTTAAGCATAGCCTGAATGTTAAAACCCATGACCTTTACCACATGGTTAACTATTCTGTTTGTTTTTCTTTTCTATTTTTCTATCCGGCAAGTTTTGATAATGTTTAGGGAATGGGGCAGGGTATCTTGAAAAAGCTCACCGAGTGATTGAAATAGTGCCTAAAAAATGCCCTTCCAACCCATTGAGACCATGGTGAGTAAAATTACTTGGAAGATTATTTGGTTTGAATTAGGAAAAAAACACTTTTGCTAATCATTTTGACATTTTTGTGAATTATTTGTTTCTCTCCTTTACGAATTTGTTCCTCTCCTATGCAATTAATTGTAAATAGAACAAACGAAAATATATAAGTAAGGTTTAAAATGAGTAAATCTAGAGTATTTTTTTAATGCTAAAACTTACATGACACAGCATAGGTCAACCAGTGTCCTTTAGCTGAATATGCTTATGTCACTGTGACATTTTTTCCTACACAACTTCTTTCTTGCTATAAATTGTGGACAATCATAAAATTCCTGTGAAAAAAACCAGCTTATTATCTAAAAACTAATTCTGTAGATAATGCATAGCCAACATTATCAACCACTGGTCACAGAAGATAGATATGTATATATAAAATACATATTACATATATGTCCATACATACTTAAAAATACTTTTAAAATTTATTCCACTTTGGAAATCTTCCAGTGACAATTAAATCATCACAGTTCCACCCAATATACTTTAGGTGAACAGAGTGACAAAAGTATCATGACTACATTGCTGTGGTGTAAGTGATAAGTGGCTGCTGACAAGCGGAATTTATAAGAAATGGAATTATATATTCATTTAACTGGACTCTCATTTCCTTTTCTCATCCATTATGTTGATATACTGGGAAGCCTGTTATATTTCTGAAGCGGGTATTGCTGTGGAATATACAGACATGATCGCATTAAATGTAATGGGGTGGGATCCCTTGTACCATTCCTTTCGATGTGTTAATTCAATTTATCTTGGTAAATGGATTTAGCATTCTTGGTAGTTTCTGGTATCTACTTTTTTAAAAAAAATAATTTACTGTGTGTAAAGCAGACACCTATGATGTACGTGGGCAAGATATATGCCTTTTCATCACTTTTTGCAAATTCAGATCTATGTTTTTGTTTATTTATTTATTCCTTCGCAGCAGTTTTAAATGAGAAGACACCAACACTGTTTACCTCAGATAAAGTATTTTAAATTACTATTTGGAGATATTTCCTACTGCATTATTGAGCTACGACATTTTGTTTTCCTTATACTCTGTAGTGATTTCTTATGATAGGATATAGTCTCCTTCCAGCTAACCTTTGAAAGGAAGCTGTCAAACAGTGATAGTCTTGCATGCGTGTTGAGCCCTCCTTGAGTATGCAGAACAGATCTGAGGCACCTCACAGTTGCACATTTACTGCCATCTAGTGATTAGATCGTAAATATATTCCGTATACTACAATCACTATATACATACTTTTTAGCACAGTGATTCTGAATCACAGAATGATAGTGAATGTGAACTTCAAGGTCATACAGTACAGAAGGACTCAGAGGAATAAAAAAATCACATGAGTATTATGAACTTGAGCTAGGATTTGACATTTGAACTTTTCAGAAAATCCTTATCCAGCTCTTCTATCTCTACTCATACCATCATCTGATTATGTCAGAAGATTATCTTCTGATAATGTCATCTTTGCCTTACCTATTATAGTTCAAAAGGAATTAACATGAAAAATTTATTGTTTTATGCTGTCCTAAAACCTGTCCAGGAAATCATGAGGATTATTCAATTATTAAACAATAATGAAAATCACACGTTTGTATTTTGTGAAATTTACACATTAAAAAGGTCTTCAGCAAATCTTTCAAATGCATGCTTTATTCAAAACACACATTATAGAGCTAAGGGTGCCTCTATATTTGCCCTCATATCTACTTAAACATCTATAGCTACTAGTTCAATATGCCTTTAATTTATTTGAATTATATATTGTTTTTGAAATGTTTTGATATGTAATTTCTTAAGGATGTTGTCTAGTTTAAAGGCACCTGAAAAAAAACTCATTAATTCATGCCTGTATTCCCAGTTACTCAGGAGGCTGAGGTGGGAGTATCACTTGAGCCCAGGAGTTTGAGGTGCTATGATGTCTCCTATGAAAAGCCACAGCATTCTGGCCTGAGCAACATGTGAGATCCCAACTTTAAAATAAAACAAGACCACAACAGCAAAAATCAGGTACAGGTTGCAACTAAATCCAGTGTAATTAAAACTTACATTGTCTTCAGTATATCATAAACGCAGCCTCTCTTTTTTAATACCAGCTCAAGTTTCTCAGTCTTTTTTCTTTCCTTACCATAGACTTAAAAATAGATCTTCTAGAAATATATAATGCCAACCCTTATATTTCATCTTGCCCCCAGCCTTTCCTTCTTTCCAATAATCTGATTGGGGCTCAGAACATTAAGAGAATGGACAGTGAGTGATAGAATGTTGGCCTTAGTGAGGAAAAACTGGTAACAGTAGTAACCTGGGATAGCAATGGTGTCTGGACTATTTCTTTTTCCCTAACTGATATTGGCAATTTTGTTTTAAATCATACATCTCCCATGTGAAGTAGAGCTGATGCCACATTTTGTAGAATTTGTTCATAAAACTAGGCATAGCTAAACCAGCAAAGTAAATATAGAAGCAATCCTCAAATATTGTGTAGATTTGAATCAGCTGGAGAATCTCTTTTTTAAAAAAGAGATTTCAATACAAAATCAGCAGTCTAAAGTTCAGCTTTTTGGGTTTTTAGTATCTTTGGTAATTCTGAAATGGATGGATACTATCTAAATTATATTTTTCAATCACTGACATTGATTTGTTTTTCTAGTTCCTCTGTCAACTGTTTTTCCCCAAGCCTTACCATGACTTCCACATCTTTGAAGACACAATCTGCCAGCCATTTCTCTTACAGTTGACAGCAGCTAATAATCACACTCACGTATGGTACTAGGGACTCAAAAATTTCAGAAATTAATGCAAAAATATTCTGAGAAGAAACTGAGAGTCCAGATGAGCAAACATTGTTCAAGGTCAGTCTCCAAATCGCTTGGGATCACGTGTAAGCTCTGAAAAGTAGGCACAACACTGAGCACGTTTCCTAAAACCTCATTTTCCTTCAAGGATAAGTACCTCACAGAATGTTTTAGATAATTATATGACTAATAGATAAGCTCTTCAGAACTATACAGTGTTTTATTTACATTAAAATCATACTGTAGCTCATTTAATTAATGTGTTCAATTAAACATTTTGTTTTCATTTAACTTCTTACAATTAGACTAAAATATGTTTTTTATTTTGTTAGTATGATTCCAATTCCATAGTGTAGTGTAAGTGACTGTGGAACACTGTGTTAGGACTCTCCTGTGGGCCTAACCTGAAATCTTTATGCATGGGGGGAACCTCTGTGTCCACTCTTAAGCTACCCCAGACTCTAAATTTTACGTATGATCTAATAACTGTGCTGAATTTGAAAGAGCTTATAGGGGCTAGAATTCAAAGTTACATTACCGCTGATTTCTTAAATATTTTCTATATTTGATATGATAGGGTACATAGAAAATAATTGAGTAAGAATATTTAAAAGTTTTGTTTTTATTTTCATTTTCCTGAACGACTACACAACATTTATATACATTAAGCATATACATATGTGTCCACATACGTGTATGTTTATATAAATTAAGCATATATATATACACACACACATATATATATATGCATATTTAAGGATACAGCCTTAGTCAAAATGGTATCAATATCATTGGGATGTTTAGCCAACAGTGCATTTGTTTTGAAGCATATAAACCTAATGTTACAAATGCAAAAATCAATATGCTCCTGTTATTATTCTGCTAGTCTGCAAAATAAGATTTTTCTTGAGAAAAGCACTGTGCTATGCAAGTCATATGATACCAATAATTCATTAACTTTAATAAAACTTAGAAATGATATAAAAGTAAAATCTCAAAATATAGACATAAAATACCTACTGAAATTAAAATACAGGGCTAGGACAAAATGTATCTTCGATGTTGTTTCTGATTATCTCATGTTTGTTCTGGACACTGCTGGCTATGTTAACATAGCTTTGCTCTTTTCTTTTTCTTGGTGACACAACCCTGGCTGTGTTCATGTTTATGTGTTCTTCCTTGAATACTGGGGAATGTTGGCCCCATCCTTACTTTTATGGGATAAATGTTAAAGAGTCTGACATAATATGAACAAAACCATTTAAGGAATTGACCCTGGGTGTTTGTTCATAAGGAGGCCACGCGCAAGCTGCTATAGCCATCCTGTGATATAGGATTCACCAAGGTGTTTAGAGTGGATGTACAAATAAACAGCATGAAACCTGGGTCTTTTACGATGATACTGAGATGTGCTGAGATGTGGACTAATCAACTCTGCAACTGCACTTTATGCTATTTGTTTTATGAGATAGTAAAAATATTTATTACAAAAAGAAAAACTTTATTATACTAACCATGCTTTTGCCTATAATTCAAGAGTCATTGGTCTTAACAAATTTATATTTTTAAGTGAAATAACAAATTTATATTTTTAATCCATTTTTATTCCTCTGGATAATTATTGTAATAAAATGGTATTAGGTTTAATTATGATTGCATCGTTAAGTCATATATCAAAACACCTATCTATAGGTGTTTTAAAAAATATACAAAAATTACTTGACAAAGTAGTGTGATTTTACATATAGTATATATTTTAAAGAATGTGTACTATTTAATAGACCAACATAAAATGTATCAGTTTGAAGGGTCAGATTTTGATAAATTAGATGTAAGTGTTAAAAAGATTTTGATTTTGTTGTTTGACTATGTCCAGTGAGAACCATCTGTAAACGAGTATTTGTTTCTGCTTTTAGCCAGCTGTTTTCTGTTTCAGAGTTCCACTTCTAGGGTGTTTCTGTGTATCATTTAAAAGTTTATTATGTATAACATTTTCAGTGAATTGTAGGATTGAAACTATATACCAAACCTGGCCAGTAGAAGCTGTTATGGAGAATTTAGAAGAAAGTCTTTGACACTAGTGACAAAAAGAAAGGAAGGAAGAAAGGGAGCAAGAGAGGAAAGGGGGAAGGGAGGAAGGAGAGAAAGAAAAGGGAAAAGAGAAAAGAAGGCAAAGAAGAAATAAGTGCTTATGTCTGATGACATGTACTTCATTTGTATCAGTGTTCTCATAGACACACTTCTTCAAAAGTATCTAAAAACCATAAATATTTCAATTTGTTAATTTACAGAAAACTAATTTTTCTCATGTTTCTTTCTCTTATTTATTTAATTTTGCAAATATTTTCAAAGTATTTGAAATTTTGTCAAAGTATTTCACATTTTGTCAAAGACTTTCTACATGTTTCAAGTAGTTTTTGACAGGTATTTGTTATCTTAATGTAGGTATAACTCAATTTCTTATAAAAATTTCTTGATGTGTTAGTCATTGACAGCCTTTTTATTCTGTACATTTTGTGAGCATTTTTAAAATAGTAGAACAGTCTTTCAGTAATCAATTAAATGTATATTAATATATTAATATGCATATTTCCCCATAGTATTCACTATGTGATTAATGTTCAGGTCATGTAGAATGTAAGTCATTTCATTTCTGTGACTGTTAAGCATGAAAACATTGATAAGATGGTATTTACAGCTATAAATCACATGAATAATTTTCTGTATAATAGAGAAAGCCAAACGTGTTAAATACGTAACTTGTGTAATTTTGAAAACAACTCTTGAATTCCATTTGCAAAATTGAAAATACCTTTATAACAGGAAGTGAATGACTACATATTGATCTTTTTTGTGGATTGCCGAAGGTAATGTTACAAATATAAAATCTCCACCAGTTTGAAATTCTAAATGCAAACCTGACAAATACTTTAGTAGTTTCAGCATTCATGACATTACCAGTTCAGAGACAATTTAATGAAAATTGGAAATATCTACACAACATTGACACTGTCAATATATACTTGTTTTTTAATGACATACCATAGTGTTTCAAAAATTAAAAGTAGAGACATGAGGACTAAACAGTTCTCCTTTATGACTGGACAGCCCAGTCAATGACCATTAGCAACCTTTACTCTGAGAAGCTGCAGTACATAATGTCTACTGGATGAGTTTTTAGTTATGAGATGATATGAAGACATCTAAAAACAGCTTAGGAAAGCTATCTCTTCTGCTCTTTCTTAAAATTTAATTGTAAAAATCACTGCTTAGCTTCTGGCAAGCACTTTTTCTTTTGTCAGTCCTTTAGAGCTCAACTTGATAAATAATTTTTATTTATGGAGTTTGTTTGTAAAATGCACCACAAATATTGCTTTTTAAACACCTTAGTTCTTAATTTTGGTAAATTAAAACTTTTTAGTATGTTGGAAATTATTTGAAATTCCATTTTGTTCTAATTTCCATGTTTCATATTAACCAATACTAAGATGTTTTTATAAATTTTGGATTATCTAATACCTGTTTTTAAAACAATAATTTGTTCATATTATATAATATGAACTTGGCATGTACAAGTTCTGCCGTTTAAAGTGTAATTTTTAAACAAAGTGTCATATTTCTAAATATTCTATATAAGGAAAATACTGGTCCTTTGATTTAAGTGGATTGCTTACATTTCTATTGCAAAAAATAGTCACATCTGTAATTGTAATAGCTAAACTATTCATTCCAGAAAAAAGCATGTTTTATTGAGATATGAAGAGTGATTTTTGTAGTGAGTTCCTTTCCTTGTAGAAATAAAGATTATACATTTCTTTCTTGAAATTTTGTAGAATGCTAAGAAATTCATAGTAATGACTGATGAACATAACAATTATATAATTTTATAGTTTAGATATTTGTAACTATAATATTGAAATGATTATAAAGATGATAGATGTCATGCCTTGCTCACTGAACAATAATTTTAATAACTTAAACGAATTTTAATGACCCCATAATTAGGTAGAAAATCATATTCTAGTACTACCTCAATTAAGATATATGAGAACAAAAGACTATGTGGAATTGAGATGCATGAATAAAGTTTTTTAAGTTAACAATGTTCCATATGTCAGATTTTAATATTTATTTTGGTCACTTTTTTAGGAAAAGACTTGAGGCTATTTTAATGATGAACATTGTATACTTAGAAAGTATAAGCCCAGTAGTTAGTTATAAATTAAACATTTCACTAAAACAAAAACTGTATGAAATGAGCACAAGATTGCCACAAACATTTTGAAATTGCCAAACTTGTATCAGATACTTTCACTACAGAAAAACTTGTGTAAAATTCTAGTATTCTGTATAAACTCAACCCATTTAAAATGAAATTTCTCTATTAAATTTCTTCTACTAAAGCCAGAAGAGAAGCTTTGTATTTGCGAAAGCAAGAAGGGTGATTACTCTACAATCATTTTATTTCAATGGTGAATGCATTTTAGAGTTAGTTTTACATATATGGGATATATATATATCTATATATATCCCATATATATATTCATGTATATATATCCATATATATAATCCATATATATATTTATATATATATATATATATTAGGTTGAATTACATAAAACTTCTATTGTTATAATTCAGAGTGCCATGTAGAAGCAATTTCCATTTGCTAAGAATGATGGTTTCCACCTTCATCCATATCCCTGCAAAGGACATGAACTCATCCTTTCTTATGGCTGCATAGTATTCACACAGAACAGAAAAGTAAATACAGCATGTTTTCACTCATAAGTGGGTGTTGAATAATGAGAACACATGGACACAGAGAGGGGAACATCATATACCAGGGCCTGTTGGGGAATGGGGGACTTGGGGATGAATAGCAGGGGGTGGGGAGATTGGGGAGGGAAAGCATTAGGAGAAATAATGCTGATGGGGTGATGGATGCAGCAAACCACCATGACACATGTATAACTGTGTAACAAACCTGCATGTTCTGCACATGTACCCCAGAACTTAAAGTATAATAAATAATTTAAAAAAAAACAATTTCCGGTAGACCAGCCAACACACAGACGTGTATTAGATAGGTAGGTAGGTAGGTAGTAGGTAGGTAGGTAGATAGACTGAATAATAGACAGGTAGAAGTAAGACCTGTGTCACACCAGCATCCTAGAATTCTGGTTAAGTATAAGAACTATAACTTTGTCAGTATCTAACAAGTTTTCATGTTTCTTTTTCCATCTCTTCTCTTTTTATTTTTATGTTAATCATGTCCTTGGGATATCTTGTAATTGTATTACTTAGGAGTGTATCCCTGAATGATATATTTTTTTAATTTATAAAGTTTTAGCTTATGTTCATGAGTTTTTAAATAACGGAATTGGCTGGATGCAGTGGCTCACACCTGTAATCCCAACACTTTGGGAGGCTGAGGTGGGCAGATCACAAGATCTGGCATTCAATATAAGCCTGGCCAACATGGTAAAACCCTGTCTCTACTAAATAAAACAAAAATTAGCCTGGTGTGGTGGCAGGCATCTGTAGTTTCAGCTACTCAGGAGACTGAGGCAGGAGAATAACTGGAAACCAGGAGGTAGAGGTTGCAGTGAGCTGAGATCATGCCACTGCACTCCAGTTTGGGCAACAAAGCAACACTTTGTCTCAAAAAAAAAAAAAAAAAAGAATTAAATCAAACTATGCAATCAATATTTAACTTGCTTCTTTTGTACAAATTTGTGTTCCAAAATTCGTACAATATGATGCCCACTGCTGTGGTTCACTTCTGCGCAATATTCCCCTAAACAAATATACTTTATTTTATATGATAATATTGGTAAGTTGCTTTCTCATTTTTCACAGGATAAATAATGCTGTGTGCACATAGAACATGTCATATGGTTTTTATAGGATATAAACCCAGTCTCTCCAGGTAATGTTAGTTTAGGCTACATTTTAAACAAGGAGAGGATTACAATTTCAATTTATCAGGGATTCCTTTTCTTCCCTGTGTTATGCTCAGTGTTAAAGTAAATTTTCATATAATTATTTGAAAGTAAGAGAAGGTTGTGCACTATTTTACATGTGGTCACATTTACACTGAGGATGGAGCACTTATGATTCTCCACCTTTATGTGGAGACATTTTCTTTTTTCTGGGGTTCACTTTGCAAACAAAAATACAGGTTGCTGAGTTAAATTTGAATTTTATATAACTGTCTTTTTTTAGTATAAATACATCCTAAATATTGCATAGAGCATACTTATGCAAAAGACATTATGTTATTTATCTGATATTCAAATTTAAATGGCTATCCTGTGTTTTATCCTGCAACTCTATTCTAGGTTTCTCATCTTAGGGAGGTCTTAGATTTTTTGTTATTGTTGTTCTGTTCCCCAACCCTTGAGAGACCATCTGAAACAAGAAAATGCATTCTGGAGAAAAGAGAAATTATTATTCCATTTTCGCACAGTTCTTGTTTTCACTTAGATCTTTGCCCAATTACTCTTTATTCTATAATATTTGCAGTTATTCTGCAAATATTATTTTTTATTTGTTATTTATTATTATTTATAATTTATAATTATTTATAATTATAATAATTATAAATATTTATTTATTATTTAATTAATTATTATTTATTTATTATATATATTTATATAATAAATTATTATTTATTTAATTATTTATTATTAATAATAATAAAATTATTTATTATTTATTAATTATTTATTTGTTATTATTTTATAATTAAAATTATTCTATAATATTGCCAGTTGTTTAATACTGCAAATATTTGATGAAATGCAATGTTTTCCATGTTGCGTGGTGTATGGGATTTTGAATAAGTGGATCAATCCTTTACCAAAAATTGAGCTTTTATTTTTATCTTATATTTGCTTATGCATCATGTGTTGAATGTGTCTATACTACATTTTATGTGGTAAGGGCTGTCCTTTGTTTTACATGAGAAAGTGACTAAGTATTTTGATTCATCAGAAATATTTATGTGTAATTTGGTGATTTTGTAATGATTTCCATTATCTGTATTCTTCTACCACTGATATGTTTTACTTTAGAAAATGGCCAGACAGATAGAAACCCAGAGACTGCACCACACTGCTGAGGGTTGAGGGACATCACCCAGACATGTAAGGCACCCCATCTCCAATCACCCTCTCCCCCTGCAGTTCCCGTATTTTTCTGAGTATGGTGGAGCTACACCCCAGGCCTCTAGTACCCAATCAGGCTCCTACTCTGAGAGACTTCCCTACGTGCAAAACTCCCAAAGCTTCTCTCAGTAAATCTTGTGTTTTCCTTGTCATATGTTTTCCCTAGATTAGCCCCACATTCCTGGATGCCCTGTGATTATCTGCATGTTAAGATATGTGTCAGATCTGTTCCTTCTTCACTAAGCCATTGTCAATGTCTAAAACCAAGTGTTCATCAGTTTTCACTTGGGCTAATTTCAATATCTAATTCTCCAGTTCTCTAGTCATACATTCTATCTTTTAACATGAGAAGTGTTTCTGAAACTATCTACAAGTGTTACTTTTTAACTTATTTGGTGATGTCTCCATATTGATTTTTGAGAATGTGAACATTTTGGAAAACTGTATAAAGCCCTTCACAATCTGTCTTCCTACTAATTTAGCAGCCTCTTCTACTATCTCTCTTTTTTCATAGTTGATTCACCAGTCTGTAATGCAGTAACTGGACACACTTCTCTTAAACAAAAATACTTGGTTCGAGAACAAACAGTCATACTTGTGAATAAAAGCTTCACAAATTTTAGACTTGATGTCTAGGTAATACATATATGTGAGGGATGGAAATGGTGCTTTTATTAAATACATTCTCCCAGTGAAAAATTAGACTATATATTCCTGTGCTAGTGTGAATGTTACCTGCTCTCCTTTAAGAATTATATTTTATTTATTCAATCAACTATAAGCAGTAAATGAACTGCCTGAGACAAGACTTGTTTTCAATTACGTAAGTAAAAAATGAAGTGCTTCTACAGAAACTGAAAATAATGCTATGAAATAAAATAAAAATGAATTAGATAAAAATAATTTTTAAAATACGCTGGAGGGAAAAGGAAATGAAAATGATAACAGGACGAATATAAGTAAGTTTCCTGGTGTGCCATGTGTCATTCAGCTGTGCAAAATGAAAGTAAAATATCTAAATATACCAGGTGATCCCTAAGTGTCAAGAAAAGCGTTTATACAAGATAGAGAGAGCCCTGAAATATGAATCTTTCAGAAAAGCTTGGAATACTGAAAAGATTATCAATCAAAAAAAGGGCAGTGAAAGAGCAAGGATGAGGAAGGTTTCTAGATAGCCTCTCAATTAGTGTTATTTGTATTATGTATTCAAATATGTGTATTCATATATGCATATGAATGTATATAATTTGTATTTTATTCATGAAAATCATAGTGCTTCTATTTATACAAAGTTTATGATGCTGGTAATGGGAGATAATATATGATAGTGCAACATTTATTCCCAGTTATAACACCAGGCAAAATACAGAAGAATCATAAAAATTCTTATCTTAGATCATCTTGAGCAATAAAAAAATTTTAAATGCAGTTTTTATAAGAGTGTGTGTGTATGTTTGGAAGAGAAGGTCAATATAACTGTAAGCTAGAATATAACATACAAGCTAGAGCCACCAAAAATTAGGTGTCTAGAAAGTAGAAGCTCGGAGGGTTTGATCATGCAGACTGTCATAATTTTCAAAAGTACGACAGCTCAGGTCAGCCGAGGTGAACTTCTAGGGCCAGCCTGTTTTGGCCACTCTAACAAATTATAGAGTTGCAATTTGAATCCTGTTTCTCAGAACATAACCCCTCCATTTTCCTCCATCACAATGACCAGTTACTGTGTTAAAAGGTTGAGAACACCTAGTCTCTGAATTTCATTGAGGTTATGATGCTTCTGGCTTGGATCTGTGTGCTGGGGCACACACTCCTTTACTTTCCATGTTTGTACCTGGAGATTTTGGCATCATTCTGTGTACCTCAGTTGTTTTCCCTTCTTTGCCTTCCTCCTTTGTCCGTAGTTCCTGACCCTTGGTCTTTGCATTCAGACATGGTTCACTATTCCCTGTTGAACATGATAACCATATTTAAATACTGCTTTCACTTGTAGGACACTTATTGCTGATTGGTTTAATAACTATCTTTCACTGACTGACTTTAATTCATTCCCAAAAATTCTGGCACAAAATGAAAAGGACTTTAATGAAAAAATAAAATGAAGAGAAAAACTTATGTTGCATTCTGTGACAATCCTAGATACCAAAACATTTTTCACAGACAAAAATTATCAACTGCATCATTAAAACTGATTTTTGTAGGTAATGTACACCAATTTGAAAGGAAATAAATATGTATTTGTACATAAAGCAACATAATGCAAGTTTATTAGAAAAGCTGAAGGAGGACAAAAAAGTCTTAAGAAAGTTCATCACTCTTCAAAAGGTGTAATGGATTTTTCAGACAGGCATTCCACATCAAAATCAGTAAAGCCTGATTATAATTTTATTTTCATTGAAACTTTGACACCTAGAGAGAGCTCTGATGCAGAAAGTTTTGTGATAACCATAGAAGAGGTGAATTCTTCAAGCCAAAAAAAGAAAAGCAAGATGAATTTTTGTTGACTTCTTTAAGTGTGTATTAATATAGTTCCTTGAAAGTCACTTTGCATGACAGAGAACAATTTCCTGAGATGTTCAACTGATTGAGAACTCTTTCTCTTCTTACATCTTGCAAAGCAATCACAGATTCAGTAAAGGTAAACCAGGTGATAGATTAATGTCATTTATTTATATCCCACTTCAGTTGTATTTATATTCTCTTTACGGATAAAGCATTCTTACTCTGTTGTATTATTTGTAAAATATGTATCTCCAAATTATGGGGCTTTTGATTATCTTGCACATGTGTTGTTCTCACACATAAGGTTATAATGGAGAAAAATATGTTGGAGTAAAATAATGTGTATGAGCAAGTCTTTTCAAATATATGGAAATAGCACACATACAAAACAAGTTGAAGAGTTGTAGATAATGGTAATTTTTCAGCCTCTTGTCATAACATGCTTTGGTTCATCCAAACATGGCCAAACATTCACATTAGTTCCATAGATAGATAGATAAATGATTGATAGATAGATAGATAGATAGATAGATAGATAGACAGACAGATAGATAGACAGATAGATATAATCTGGCCAAGAATACTGTTGTGTGGCATAAATTAGAGGGCAACTTCTCTGCAATTATAAGGTTACTACAAAAGTAATGGTGGTCTTGCCATTATAATAGAATGCTGAAGAGTCCACTTCTTATAACAAATATATTATATAGTTTTGAGTTAGAAGAAGTTTTCCTTATACCATAAGAAGTATTATCTAAAAAAAAGTC
Organism: Leontopithecus rosalia; assembly: GCA_028533165.1. Classification (NCBI taxonomy): domain Eukaryota; kingdom Metazoa; phylum Chordata; class Mammalia; order Primates; family Cebidae; genus Leontopithecus; species Leontopithecus rosalia. The sequence goes on from CM052661.1 coordinate 96,853,151, forward strand.
CAATGTTTTCAATAGCTATTATGGCTAAAATATAACTGAATGCAAATGCCTACTTCCTTTCTTCTCATATATAATCTAAGTTTGATTGAAGTTCTTTCACTTTTAAGGAATCCCAGGTACGATGATTTTTATGAGATCACTGTTTGATGATAAGGTTGACAAACACTTTCTCTTTTTTAAAGGCATATAGGTGCTTTCGTAGTTATGCACCATCTAACTAAGAATCAAATCACTATCTTTTTTTTTCCTGTTGCATGCCTGTTTAGAGACTAAACCTGGTAGTTCAATTTCTTTAATAGGAGGACTTCTATGAAACTAATTTTCGCATCTTTGAATAATGCTCTTTATTTCAGAACAAATGCACACCTTGCTTACACACATATGAACAAACAACAAAAACTAGTTAATGAAAACTAACAAAAAATTAAAAACCTATTCCTAGAATTAAAAAAATGAGCTCTAGTATATTTATTTTATTTTTTATTGTGTATTTACTTCTAATTCCTTTTTTAAAAAGTTATTTATTATACTTTAAGTTCTGGGATACATGTGCAGATCATGCAGGTTTGTTACATAGGTATACATGTGCCATGGTGGTGGTTTCCTGCATCCATCGCCCCATCATCTACATTAGGTACTTCTGATGCTATCTGACCCCAATCCTCCGACTCCCTGCTAATTTAGAAACCTGGAGCTAGCTGGTAGACAGTAAAGGTGAAGAAAAACATCAAGTGTATAACTTGTGCACAATTATTACCTTCCTTTGTTCATGTCTTTGTTTCCTGGTCCATATCATAGAAACAATTCTAACATAAAGAGATATGCTGCAGATCATCGAAATGAGTTGTATAATTTTGTTAATAGTTATCTTCTTTAAAAATATTATAATAAAATAAGCTTGTATATTGTCCAGATCTTTAATTATTGAACCTTTGGTAAAGTTTCATATTCCTGATACAATATTGTAATTAATGAATATTATGGCAAATTTGGGTAAAGAAAGTTAGTCGCTAATAGCAAAAAATACATAGGGGTTTCATCCCTTAACACAAGAATTAATTTTCTCAATTATTTGATCTCTCAAAGTATGCCATTTCCATCATAATTTATAAATAATTAAGTAATTTTAATGAGGCAAATACCTTTCTTAAAATTGTTGAAACAGTATCTGGTTAATAGGTTAAAACTAGATACCCAAGAAGGTTGTAAGAATCCTAATTATAACTAGTGTTGGTTTGCATTTAGTTTTGATAAATACGTTGACCCAAAGAGTCAAAGTCTGTAAAATATTTAAAGAGATTTATTCTGACCCAAATATGTGTGACTAATGGCTAGTGACACAGCTCTCAGGAGATCCTCATAAAATGTGCCCAAAATGGTCAGGCTACAGTTTGGTTTTATACATTTTTTTTTTTATTGAGACTGAGTTTTGCTCTTGTTGCCCAGGCTGGAATGCAATAGCACCATCTTGGCTCAACACAACCTCTTCCTCCAGGGTTCAAGTGATTCTCCTGCCTCAGCCTCCAGAGTAGCTGGAATTACAGGCATGTGCTGCCAGGCACAGTGAATTTTTGTATTTTTAGTACAGAAGGGGTTTCTCTATGTTGGTCAGGCTGGTCTCGAACTCACGATCTTGGGTGATCCACCTGCCTCAGCCTCCCCAAGTGCTGGGATTACAGGCATGAGCCACCGCACCTGGCCTTGTTTCATGCATTTTAAAGAGACATAAGACATCAATTTGTACATGCAATTTGTTCAGTCTGGAAGCGCCAGACAACTGAAAGAGGGGCTTCCAGGTCAAAGGTGGATTCAAGGATTATATGATTGGCAACTGGGTGAAAGAGTTACTATCTAAAGACCTGGACTCAGTAGAAAGGAATGTGTGAATTACGAAAATAGGTTGTGGAGATTAGGGTTTTGTCATGTAGACGAAGCCTTCTGGTAACAGGTTTCTGAGAAGTTAGATTGTAAACGTTTCCTGTAAGACTGAAAGAGTCTCTCAGTCTTAAATTTTGTGTTGATGTAAATGCTGGTCAGTGGGACCTGGATTTCAGAAGGGAGAAGTGTAAAATGAGGCATGTCCTACTTCCACTTCCCATCATGGCCTGAACTACTGTTTTGGGTTAATTTTAGAATGCCCTTGGCCAAGAGGAGGAGCACATTCAAAGGGTGCAAAGGGGCTTGGAATTTTATTTTTGGTTTACATTCTCTCCCTTCTGGCCAAGATTTCCCAGAGGCAACAATGGCCACCACACTTTTATTTTGTCCCATAGTGTTGCCAAGGTGGCATGGCTGCCAACTCTGGTTACATCCTATCCCTTGGTGGGACCCCTATGACCACAGGACTTAAAAACCAAAGATTTATAGCCAAGTTCACTGTTCTAGGCCAGGCAGGAGTGGGCATGCACAGGTATTAATTAACCCTTAAAAATTTAAAGTAATTGAACAGCCAACAAATATAAAGCCAATGGTGAGGTTGAAAATTGCCTTGTCTATCTTTAATTTCTATACATTGAGCTACTGTAATATTGTTTTATTTTATAGACTTATAGTAATTAGCTATAGAAAACATAAGCATTGTTAAAACCTTTTAAGCTAATGAATTTAGAGACTTTTGTTGTGCCACAGTGCTTGTTGTGATCTTTTAGAAATTTGTAGTAAGGTGGCTGATTTAAAAATATTGTTTTAATATATATGTATCTGCATAGTTCTCATAACTGGGTGTACTATACCCAGGAGGCTTTGCCATGCTGTATCTTTATGTCCTTTCATAATAATTTTAGTTTAAACTCTATGCGAAGCAGGAAATTCTTTGTGGTTGAGATTGGTGAAAGGTGTCATGTAATAACCCAGAAGGCAAAGTCCTTTATTTTGCCAGCTGTTTAGGCATTCTGTGTAGCATTCCTTGATTTGAAGGGTCTGAACTAATTTTATCCCTCAGAACTGCCCCTTACAGTCTCACACGACCCTCTCTTTCACAATAGCCCCTGGGCCTAGAGAGAGGGTGCTTCAATAGTTTTAGCAGCAGGACATTTGCAGTGAAAAACAGATCAGGTGGGTGGGAGTCTAAATGAGGAAGATTCACAAGCTTTATCAAATCTGCTCTAGTTTTCAGAATATCATGATTCTGGTTTTCTCAGAAGTACAAATATGAGCAACAAATAACACTAATAATTTGATTAAATGTGTGTGTGTGCACATGCGTGTGTGAGAACAGAAAATGGAACCTATATTAGGATACCAACTAGAAACATAAGGAAACATTATAACCTGCTTCACATTTAAAGTATTATTGTAGCCCAGGAATAAGTCATGATTCAATCTGCACTCAAAAACCAAAGTCAGGGCTGGAATGGAGTAATAGGTGTTACAGTCTTCCTTTGAAACAATTTCTCTCACTCTAGCCTTCCTTTTTTACTATTTATATATATAAACTAAATGGACCTCTGGAGAGGGAAACTGAGATATTTAAGAGGGTGTAAATGACTCAGTGCTCACATTATATCCATTTTGTTATATATATATATATATATATATATATATACACATACATATATATGTGTGTGTGTATATATATCCAAGTGCATTAACTATATATAGTTATATATTATATATGTGTTTAGATATATGTACATATTTTTATTTTAAAGGGCTCTTAAATAACCTGTAAACAAGAAAAAAGTTACATTTCTTTAGAAAAAAACTGTATCCTTATATTTTTATAAACTTCACCGAATACACTGTACTTTCTTACAATTTTAACTCTTACTTTCTTAATATTTTAACTCTTAGAAACCCAAATTCCCCATGGTAGTGAGGTGGGTGGGGGGGAACTGAGTTTACATAACATAACGTTAAGACTTAACACTACTGGAACTAATTTTGAGATTAAATTTACCAAATTAATCTTACCAAATATTGCTAGTCATATGAACTAAAAGGCATTAGAGCTAGCTTTTAGTTGCCTGAAAAGCACCTATTTTTTCTTAAGCCAGTTGATTAGAACTTTTTCATCACCTCTAAGAGGACTGAAAACACTGAGTGAACAGCTGTTCTGTGCACTTCCTGGATGAGCCATCTTAAGCTAGTTTTGTTGTGGGAGGTTCCCTGTAGGGCTGCTGCACATTGCAGGGGTCAACCCTCCAGACACTCCCACTTGGTCTTCTGGTCTCCCCAGAGACATCTTTCAGGTGGCAGGAGTGAAATGCCCTTTCTCTTCAGAACTAAAGAGCTCACTCTCACATATATCTATGAAAGTAACAGTTCAGTTCCTCACATAAATATAGACAGGCCAACTCAACTTAATTTTAGAAGAAAAAGCAATGAAGAAGACCACTTAGAATGTACCCCTGAACATGAAAACAAATAAGATGCCCAAAAGGGGGTCATTCCCCTTGTTGTTAGAAAAAGGCAGCTAAGAAGGCCTTTTAGAATGTATCTCCAAAGTAGAATTAGGATCCCAGCACGAAACTAGAATTAGTATCCTACACAACAAGGTCCTAGGAGGAAAAATAAAACCAACTCAAAATAAATCAAGGACCATCAACCAAACGGGAGGTGTGGGGCTCAAGCTGACTTTCCACTTCCAACAAAGAAGCTTGGCACTGGGGAGGCTTCTGTGGGCCCCAGCTTCTAACTTAGCTCTGGGTTTGGGCAGCTTCTTCAGGGTCCAAGGTCTTCTCTGATGCTCCGCATTATTGCTGAATTATTGTCAATGGAAAGAGTCAAACTGTAAAATATTTGAAGAGATTTATTCTGAGCCAAATGTGAGTGAACAATGGCCCACCACACACAGCCCTCAGGAGAGCCTCAGAACATTTTTTGCCCAAGGTGGTCAGACTACAACTTGGTTTTCTACATGTTAGGTGTACATAAGATACCAATCAATACATCTAAGATGTACATTGGTTTAGTCCATAAAGGCGGGACAATTGGAAGTGGAGGGCTTCCAGGTTATAGCAGATTCAAAGATTTTCTGACTGGCAATCAGATGAAAGAGTTTTTTTCTGAAGACCTGGAGTTCATAGGAAAGAATGCCTGGGTTGTGATAAGCGTTTGTGAAGACCAAGGTTTTATCATGCAGATGAAACCTCCAGGTAGCAGGCTTCAGAGAGAACAGATTGTAAATATTTCTTATAAAACTTAAAGGGTCTATCAGTCCTCAGGTCTGTGCTGATGTGAATGCTGGTCAGTTGGGCCTGAATTTCAACAGGGAAAAACATATAATGAGGCATGTCCTACTCCCTCTTTCCATCATGCCCTGAGCTACTTTTTCAGGTAAACTTGGGAATGCCCTTGGATAACAGGAGGGGCCCGTGCAGATGGTTGGGGAGCTTAGAATATTATTTTTGATTTGCAAATACATTTATTTCTTTGTATGACAATTTACAAAATTATTTTAAAAATTATTTTGCCTTATTCTATCAATATAACTGTTTTAAACACATGTTGGAATTTGGCATTATTAAGACACCTGGTTTCTCCTGAATTATAACATTCTGTCTAAGGTATGTTTCTGATATTAAAAATCCCTATTCTTACAAATAAAGCATATCATCTTTATATACTCAATAATTTGAAATTATATGCTATTGCTTACATAGTTGATAATTGCCTCAGCTCCATCATCTGCTATGTATGAATTCAAAATCATTGCATATTTTTTATGGAAGTAAAATAATTATTATAAAAGTTTATAAGTAATGTGTTTGTGGAATTATTATTATTGTATGTGTAAGAGAGAGAGAAAGAAAATGCTGCACTGTTATTCACAATGGGGATTTGACCTAGCCTAATTTTTACCTTACAAGTATGATTTTTTTGTTGTTGTTCTTATATTCCTTTGAAAATAGCTAAGCTCCAGATTTTTATATCTATCTCATTGCTACTTTGATGTATTCACTTTACATTCTCTAGGGGAAGCATTCCAAATATTTAACATGTCAAGGGCTCTGACCAGGGAGAGCAGACACTAGCTGCAGGAAATCACAATGATCAAACAATGGAACATCAGCCTTGGAAGTGTGAAAAGGTCTTCCCTCTGTATGTATGTAAGAGACAGTGATTGCACCCTGGCCAGCTTCGCTTTGACAGAATGGTATGCCAATCTCCCATCTGCTGTCAGCATTGATTGCTAATTATTACACAGCAATCTCCTTCTGTAGAGAACTGTCCTCTGCTAATGGAAGACCCCTCCTTTGCTGGAAAGCTGTTAATTATTATTTCTATTTCTCTGGTATATTTAATGTTTTTCATAGTATCTATTATGTTGGTGCAAAAGTAATTGTGGTTTCAGACCACAAATTTTAATTCATTATAACTAGGCTCAAATATATCTTTATTAATCACAATAGGAATCAATACAATTAACACATTTTTTGCCAATGGGAAATAAGTTTGTTTATTCCTGTAGCGTCAACCTGTGAATCCAGATTCAGTGAACTCTTGGAAAGCATTTTCTGCATCCTGCTGGTTGTGAAAGTGTTTTCTCTGCAAAAAGTTGTCAAGGTGCTTGAAGAAGTGGTAGTCAGTTGGTGAAAGGTCAGTGAATATAGCAGGTAAGACAAAACTGTAGTTGAATTTGTTCAACTTTGAAGTGTTGACTGTGCAATGTGTGATTAGGAGTTGACATGGAGAAGAATTGGTCCCTTTCTGTTGACCAATGCTGGCTGCAGGTGATGCAGTTTTCAGTGTGTCTCATTGATTTGCTGAGCATACTTCTCAGATGTAATGGTTTCACCATGGTTCAGAAGGCTATAGTGAATCAGACCAGCAGCAGACCACCAAACAGTGGCTGTGACGCTTTTTGGTTTAAGTTTGGCTTTGGGAAATGCTTTGGAGTTTCTTCTTCATCCAGCCACTCAGCTGGTAATCAATGGTTGTCATACAAAATCCACTTTTTATCACACATCACAAGCTTATCAAGAAATGGTTTGTTATTGCATAGAATAAGAGAAGACACTTCAAAATGACGATTTTTGTAAAAATTTTTGCTTAGCTCATGAGGTACCCACTTATTAAACTTTTTTACCTTTCAATTTGTTTCAAATGTGGAATGACTGTAGAACGGTCAACGTTGAGTTCTTCAGCAACTTCTCCTGTAATTGTGAGAGGTTCAGCTTCAAAGATTGCTCTCAGTTGATTGTTGTCAACTTTCCATGCCCAGCCGCTATGCTCCTAATGATCGAGGCCATCATCTTCTTCACAGAACTTCACTGTACTGTATGCTTATTAGCAGGTCCTGAGCCAAATGTGTTGTTTATGTTGCAAGTTCGCTCTGCTGCTTTATGACCGATTTTGAATTGTTTCTGTCTAACATCATTTCCATAGTCTAAAATAAATATAAAATAAATACCAAGTAATAACACATCAGCAAAATAATAATAATAAAGCGATAAATGCCCATTTAAATGATGTTTAACATAACCATATTTATTTAAGAATGTATTTCAATATCAAATGACGAATTCCAACAGTGCAAAAACTGCAATTACTTTTGCACCAACCTAATATATTTTCCTTCTTTGGGTTTTGGTAGCTTGTATCTTTCTTTTCTTTTTTAATTGCATTTTAGGTTTTGGGGTACATGTGCAGAACTTGCAAGATAGTTGCATAGGTACACAGATGGCAGTGTGTTTTGCTGCCTTCCTCCCCTTCTCCCACATTTGGCATTTCTCCCCAGGCTATCCCTCCCCAGCTCCTCCCCCCCCCGCGCTGTCCCTCCCCTATTCCCCCCAATAGACCCCAGGGTGTAGTACTCCCTTCCCTGTGTCCATGTATCTTTCAAGAAATTGGTCCATTTACATCTAAATATCAAGTGAAGACATAGTTTTTTTGGACTATTCTTTTAATTTTTAAATGTTGATGCAGTAAGTATTGATGACTTTTCTTTCATTTAAGATTGTGGTACTTTTGTTTCCTTGACTGTTCTGGTCAGAGTTTAATCAATTTTATTAATATATTAAAAAACAGTTTTTATGTAATTGATTTGCTCTATTGTTCTGTTTTCCATATCAGGAATCCCCAACTCCTAGGCCAGGTACCACACAGTAGTGGCTGAGCAAGCATTAGTGTCTGAGCTCCACTTCTTGTCAGATAATGCTACATAACTGTATGTAGCATTAAATTCTCATAGGAACCTGACTTCATTGGGAACTGCACATGTGAGGGATGTAGGTTGCGTACTCCTTATGAGAATCTAAATAATTCCTGGTGAACTGAGGTGGAACAGTTTCATCTGAAACCATCCTTCCAGCCCCCAATCATCCATGGAAAAATTATCTTCCACGAAGCTGGTCCCTGAAACTTTGGGACCAAAAACTTTGGGGACTCCTGTTCTGCAACACTGATATCTGCTCTAACATTCATTGTTTCATTTTTTTCCTGCTTGATCTTTTCTAGTTTTGTAAGATGGAATCTTAGGGCACAGCTTTTAATAGATTGTTTCCTTATTATCTATGAATTTAGTACTGTCTTCTTTAGTTTACTTTTTACAAATTTTGCTTCCAACTATCTTTTATGTTAAAATATCTCATTTAATCTCCAAATACCTGGAAGATGCATTTAAGCCATCTTTCCTTATTGATTTCTAGAATAATTACATGTAAACCACCACCATGGCACGTGTATACCTACGTAACAAACCTGTATGATCTGCACATTTACCCTAGAACTTAATAATTTTTTTTTAAAAAAGCATTTTGCAAAAAAAAATTAAAATTATTAAACTGTATTTTATGGCATAGAATATGATTTATCCCATTGAATGTTTGATGTGTACTTAAGAACTATGTGTTTTATGCAGTTTTGGATGAAGCATTTCATAATGTCAATAGATCAAGTTTCTCAATAGTGCTTTTCAGGTAAAGTATACCTTTACTGATTTTCTGCCTGTGTAATCTACCAGTTACTGACAGAGGGGTATTCACGTCTCTAACTCGAGTCCTGGATGTGTCTATTTTTATTTTCATTTTATGTATTTCGTATCATGTATTTTGACACTTTTTTAGGTGCATAGCCACTTACATTGTTTTGTCCTTTTGAAAAACTGATCCTTTCGTCATTATATAATTCTCCTCATTATCACTGATGATTCTTTTTGTTCTGAAGGTAGTTTTGTCTAAAGTCAATATAGCTACTCCAGATTTCTTTTGATTCATGTTAGTATAGTGTATCTTTCACCTTGGCATTACTTTTTAGCGTATTTTTATTGAGGTAAATTTTACCTAAAATGCATTATTTTAACCATTTTTATATATAAAATTCAGTGGCTTTTATTACATTCACAATCACATTTAGAATAATATTTTCAAGATGTATCCATGTTTTTGCAAGTATCTGTACATACTTCATTCTTTTTTATGGCTGAATAATAAATATTCTACTGTATATCTGTAGAAGATTTGATTTCTTCATCATTTGATGGATTTTTTATTGTTTTCATTTTTGACTATTGAGATTAATGTTACTATGAGCATACATGTACAAGTTTTTGTGTGAATATTCATTTTAAATTATTTATGCATAGATCTGGGAGTGGAATTGCTCGGTTATAAGGCAATTCTATGTTCTAACATTTGAGGAGATAATGAACTTTTTCCACAATTGTGGAACCATTTCACATTTTCACCAGAAATTTATGTGTTCCAATTTCTCTGCAGCCCCACAAGCACTTATTTTCTGTTTACTATTATTATTACAACTTTCCTATTGGACATGAAGTTGTCCTATTGGACATGGACTTGCTATTCATTGTCCCAAGGACTAAACAAACAGCATTTTTTCATGTGCTTGTTGGCTCTTTATATCTTTTCTGAAGAAATTTCTATGCAAACTGTTTGCCCATTTTGGAATTGGGTTCTTTGTCTTTTAGGTGTTGAGTTAAATGTGTTTTTTTTAAATGTATTCTCAACACTAGAATATTATTAGGGATGTAATTTTCAAATATTACTCCCTATTCTGTAGGTTATCCTTTTACTCTCCAGTGGCCCTTGAATTACAAAAGAATTTACATTTTGATAATTTATTTTTTACTTTTGTTCATTGAGCTTTTAGTGTCATATTTAAGAAAGCATTGCCAAATCTAAGGCCATGAAGAATTAACTATACATTTTCTTCTAAGTGTTTTATCTTTAATTTTAGCACTTATTTAGAAGTGTGATGGCCCTTGAGTTAATTATTGCATATTATATGAGAGAAGAGTTCATTTTTCTTCTTTTATGTGTGAACATACAGTTGTTCCAACGCCACCTGATGGAGTTACTATTTTTTCATTGAATGTTCTTGGTACACTTGATGGGAATCAATTGACCATATATGTATGTATACAAACACTCTTTTACCTTTAACTCAAGTCATCACATTTAATATGCTGTATTATCTTGTGGATAAGGTATATCAGGATTTTTTTTAAAAAAACATTTTATTTGACAATATCTGTCTTTAACTGATGTGTTTAGACCATTCACATTTAAAATGATTATTTATTAATTGCATTCATGTCTGCTATCCTTGCAATTATTTTCCTCTGTCTCATATTCTCTGTTTGCTTTTATTTTCATCTGCTGTGATTTCTCTAGTTTCAGTTGAACATTTTATATGATTTCAATTTCTCTCCTGTCTTTGTGTACCATTTATACTTTTCCTTCAGCAGTTGCTCTAGAGTTTATAAGACACACCTTAAATAATATCAGTTCACTAACAAATGACACTACATCACTTCAGAAGTAGTGCAGATGTTTTACCTCGGAATGAATTCAATTCCTCCTTTCCGTCTCTTGTGGTATTGCTATTATTCATTTTATTTATCCATATGCTATGATTACATAGTATATCATTACTGATATTACTTTTAAAAGATATATTTTAGATGAATTAAAAATAAAAAGGCATCATCTTACCTCCATTTATGGCTTCTGTGAGCATTCTATGTAGATTAAAGTGTCTACCCTATACCATTTTTCTTCTCTTCATGTTTTTTTAAAAAGTCAGTTTAAAGAACATCTTACAAAGTTTCTTCCAGGATAGGCAGACCCTGACATTATGTATTTTTTTTTTTCAGAAAATACATCGTTCTCTTTTTTGGATGATGATTTTGCTAAATATAGAATTCTAGTTTGCTATCTCCTTTTTTAACACTTCAGTTAACTCACTATTTTCCTGATTGCATGTTTTTTTAGAAAAGAAGTTTACGTGTGTTTCTTTCTATATATGTAAATGATTTCCCCCTTCTGCCTCCTTTCAAAAAATATATCCATCATTGTTTCTATGCCACCTGAATACATACGTCTAATTTGTGAGTGTTTGGGCGGTGTGTATTTGTTGTTCTCTGAATTCCCAGAGCTTCCTACATGTATTCTTTAATATCTGACATTAAAGTTTTGGATTTAATTTTAGAATGATCTTGGCCATTATTACTTAAAATACTGATTTGATTCCATTCTTCTTTTTCTTTCGTTTTTAAAATTATACTTTAAGTTCCGGAGTACATGTGCAGAACGTGTAGGTTTGTTACATAGGTATACACATGCCTTCATGCTTTGCTACACTATGTTATAAATCTTGAAATTTCACCCAGTTTTTACATATTCTGTTCTTTTTTGTCCTATTCCATTTCTTTTTCCTTTTGCATTTCGGGGAAATATATTTCCCTCAGAAATGTATTCAAGCTCACTGATTGTTGGCTTGATCATATCATGTCTACTGATGAGCACCTTGAATGCAGCTTTCATTTTTGTCAGAGCATCTTTTATTTCCCACAGTTCCTTTTGATTGTTTCTTGCAGTTTTGATCTTTCTTCATCCATTAGTCCTAAGTTCTTACATATTGTTTACCCTTTTTTCATTAGAATACCTAATGCATTATAAATAGCTATTTTAAATTTTCTGTTCAATAATTTTAATATCCGCATCATATCTGAGTCTGGTTGTGATCCTTTCTGTCCTGTTAATCATAATCATTTTTTTGCCTTTTTTTATGCCTTGTGATTTGCTGAGACAAGGCAGACATATTGTCCTTCTGACAAATAACAGCAGGACAATCAGCAGAACAATCTGCATCAGCTGATAGAAACTGAGGAAACGGGACTTTAGTGTGAGATTTAGAAGCTGGTTTGTGTTTAATGTTTGTTGTAGGTATGGGTATCAGTCTCTAAGTTCTTCTAATATTTGGTTTTCTTTTGTTTTTTTCAACTTTCTTGAGTCTTTCCTATACGCTGTTTCTAGAAATATTAGCTCTCTTTCTAGTCAAATCCACTGTTATTAAACTGGAGCCCTGTTGGTGTGGTGATAAAGTGCGGGGGAGGAGAGTGTTCTGGAATATTCTGATTAACTCTCCATCTTTTGGTGGTCCTCAGTGCTAGGGCCTTTACAAGATTTTCTGTCCCTACTTCACGTACACTTGCCTCCTACTCTTTTGGCCATGTACAGTATTCACAGTACCGTTTTTAGAGCCCTATCTCACAGGAGACAGGAACTCTAGAAGGGGCTGGAGTGCGAAGAATTGTCAAGAAGCCATTGGTTTGGGGTTTCAGAAGTATGTCCTGGTGAAACTGGTAAAACATTTTCTTCTAGAGTGTAAACTTTGGCTCTAGTGAAAGGGCCTGGGAATGTTTCACAATGGTTATTATTCCTCATCTTCTGCCAGAGTCACAAAATGTGCATTCTCTGATTCTCAGCATGGCAACCTGGTAGGATTCTTGGAGGGAATGCCCAGGAGAATGTGGGAACTTCCCAAACATCATGGCTTGTAGGAGTTTCTCATCTGTTTGCCAATTACCATTGAAGTGCTCCTACAAGTTTATTGCTCCAGTAGCTTCCAATTCAGATAAGCAGACCGCAACAGCTGGATATCTATGGGTGCACCCGCCACTCTGGATTTTAGGGTAATAGTTTAAACCACAACATTGTTCCTCTATTGGTTTAAGATAAAGTGATAAGTTTTCAGTTTGTTCAGCTATGTCTTCTTGTAATGATGAAAAAGGTAACTTCCAAGGTCTTTACATGTTCTCTCTTTGGTACATTTCAGGCTCATGTGGTATATACCCTGGAGGCGGAAGTTGCAGTGAGCAGAGAACGAAATACTGTACTCCAGCCTGGCCCCTGGCAACAGAGCTAGGCCCTGTCTCAAAAAAAAAAAAAAAATATATATATATATATATACCTACATATATATATACATATATATATACCTACATATATATACATATATATACATATTTAATATATATGTATATATATACATTTATAA
>CM052661.1:96866895-96948304 GCA_028533165.1 Leontopithecus rosalia
TACATATATAATATAAATGTAAATACATATATGTATATATGTATATATATGTAGATACATATAATATATATGTATCTATATATACACATGTATATATATGTGTATATATATACATATAATATTTTAATGTATATATTATATATATTGTATATGTATATATAGTATATATGTATATATACTATATATATTATATGTATATATGTATATTATACATATATACACATATATATACATATATATGTGTATATACGTATGTATATACACATATATACACATATATATGTATATATACGTATATATACGTATATATACAAACCAGTATAAATTAACATTTATATAAAATTAGTTGAAATATAGATCTTTTTCAGTTTTCAACAAGTTTTTTACATACACATTTGTGTGCGTATGTCTGTGTCTGTGCATGTTTCCATAAAGTTTCATCAAATGCATAGATTTGGATTGTCCCATCACAACACAGAAACTGTTGGGTTATCTCTCAGTCCTCACCTCATTCCCATAGCCCTAAACCCTAGTAACCAGTTATCTATTCTTTATCACTAAAATGTTGCTACTGTGGGAATGCTACGTAAATGAATCATGCAATGTTTAACCCTTTGAAATTTTTCACCTAGCATAATGTCCTTAAGATGCATCCAGCAGGCCGGTCGCGGTGGCTCAAGCCTGTAATCCCAGCACTTTGTGAGGCTGATGCGGGTGGATCACAAGGTCGAGAGATCGAGACCATCTTGGTCAACATGGTGAAACCCCGTCTCTACTAAAAATACAAAAATTAGCTGGGAATGGTTGTGCGCGCCTGTAATCCCAGCTACTCAGGAGGCTGAGGTAGGAGAATTGCTTGAACCCAGGAGGCGGATGTTGCAGTGAGCCGAGATCGCACCATTGCACTCCAGCCTGGGTACCAAGAGCGAAACTCCGTCTCAAAAACAAAAAAAGAGATGCATCCAGCTTGGTGCTTATGTCCATAGTTTGTTCTTTAACATATCTGACAGAAAGAAAGGAGTCAAAGAAGAGAAATTGAAATAAAAAGAGATAAATCTTTACCAGGTAAAGTTGAAATTTTTTTATTTTTATTTATTTTTATTTTTATTTTTTTGCCAAATTTCAAAATTGTTTGATTACGGCTGTAAGTTGCTATAGTTCCTTCTAGGATGTCCAAAATTACGTATATCTTCCTCTCAACAGTTTTGCAGAAAACTGAGTGCTTTTTCTATGTAGATTACTGTAACTATGATTTGCCTAAATTAGAGTTAATCTGATTTCACTCAGTGTTAAATGGCAAGGTTTTACTGATTGTAAAATGGCCACTGATTGGGAAAGACATATGATCCTTTAAACTGATTACCAACAAAAGTAAATTAAAACAATAAATAAAGAATATTGATTTAAAACAAATGCCAACTCTGAACATCTTTAGGAGATAATTCCTGGGATAAAACTTTTCCATTTTTCATTACTTTGTCTATTATTCATTTATTTTAAAATGTTCCTAGCTTACTGAATTAAACTTACTTGCACTCAGTAGTTTCTAAAATTAATTTTAAAATCTAGAAAAATCTAGATAAGTTGATTTTTGAAAACATTTTAGTTTGATTAATTCAACCACCTTAGAGAGGTTCAGTTATCAAATTTGTTATAAATGTTGTTCAAAGATAGAATAACTGCTAGAAACTTAGGTTAAGAGAGTCACGGGATAATTTAACAGTAAAACTGCTTTCAATTAGACTAAACTTATGTAGTTATCAGGCTGAAATGCACAGGCAACTGTGTATGTATGTAGGCAAAAAGAAAAAGAGTTATCTGTTGCTGATTAACTGAACCACATATTTCTTCTTCCTTCATTTTTTTTTGTAATTACTTTGTTTTAGTATTCTAAGTGCATAAAGAATAAGGTTTGTGGATTTTTGTGATCTAAATACTGGGAATAAGTCCATTGAAGTCGACAATGTATTGTCCTGTTGTATTTAATAATACACTATATAGCTAACACATATTTAAATATACTTATTTAATTAGCATTGGTTACAAAAAAAATCCCTACAGCATAATACGAAATTCAATAATTTTCTTATTCACTATTACCATTATATAATTACGTTGACATTTTTTCAGCCCTGATATAATGAATAAATAATGGCTAATTCTTGTTATTGTTTCTGAGTTACTTGAAATAATTGGTAACACCAAATTTCTATGACAAAAAAATCTGAAACAGTCATCGTGAAAACATTTGTATAACCAAGATATTAATCTGCATGAACCATAATATTTAATTTACAGCATTATTAGACTGAATACTTAGGACAAACCTGAATAAATTTAACTTATACAGTTTATTTCCATTCAGTATCATTTTAAATGTTGAAAAATAGTAAAACTTCCACAAAAGCAGGAGCCAATTATATTTTGAGCCAGAATACTCTGTCCCTTTTATTCTGTAATAAGAGTATTTATTTTAGTGCCACTTTCAAAATCATCTTGCTGTGTCATACTTTCATTTGTTTGAGAAGCATTTATTATGATGCATCAAGGTTAACACTATGACAATTACTTCTTTAAATTGATTGTTCCCAAAAGACAGTTTAAGTGGCTTTAATGATTCCCACTGAGCTACAATTAAGCTTGGTAATTGTGTTATATTTTGTTTCATAATGATATAGTTTCCCAAACCTGAATGATATATAAATTAGGAATGCACGTTATAGTTGACAGCATATAAATACTCTGCAACCTAAGAATTAAGGTTCTCATTATTAATAAAGAAAAGTAAAATTATTATTTAATGTACTACTTGCCAAATATCAATTTTAACAGAAGAAACATAAACATTTAGCAGGATTGCTTTGATTTCTGTCTTTATCATTTTAAATTTCTGCTCCTTCTCCCTTCATACTCATCTGACACAGCATTGCAGGGCAAGACTCTGTCTCCCATTTTATCTGTTCTTTGCAGGATTTTCTTCTTTTTCATATTTCACACACCCAGAATTTTACTGTTATTTCTTGTGTGATGAAATACACATTACTTATCTTTTCCTCTTGAACTCTAAGTCCATATATCTGCTACTCTTGTAGATTCCCTCTCCTATACTTTTACAAATACCTTAACAACTTCTGGTTCTTCTTCCCTGAATTATAACCCTTTCCATTCATCCTGCTGAAAAAAACACAAATCAAACCCTGAAGATTAATATCCCTAAAAATAGTCACATTTATTACCTATTTAAAACTTCCATAAATGTCCATTACCTTAAATTTAAATAGCTATGTCAATAGAGCATTTCACATCCTACAAAGCTGCTTCCATCCCAACCACCACAGAATTTTTCTGATAGTTTTCTGTAAACTCAATGAACATGCTAGCAAAACATAAACATTCTTCTATGATTCAGGCACATGTTGTGCCTACTTCATTTTATTTTGGCTATTAATGCATAATAGCCTGTCCTTGATATTTTTCCTTATCATTTTGGCCACTAAATTCTGTTCTTATCTAGCTGCAACTTGAATTTTTATAGATATAATGTAATTCCTCCCAGTTTATGTTTCATCTTTCTTCCCTGAATATAAAACAAACAAAAATTATGGCATACAATCTTATTGTGTCATTCTATAGATCTTTCTATACTTTTTAATAAAAAACACTAGAAAATGATACAAAATGAACTTAGGTAATTTCTATAGTATACTTATAACACTGTGCATATAAATATGTGGAGTGTGTGATATAATGTGTTTGAGCATGTGTATGAATTTGAAATTAGCAGAAATTGAAAATACAGAATACAAGAGATCTTCCATTTATCCAACCCGTGCATGCATTTAAAATTAGCAAAAATTGGAAATACAGAATACAGAATACATGAGAACTTCCACTCATCAAACCAGAATATTGCTCCAGTACTCGTGGACTATTTTTTTTCCTGTTAATCCTCTTGCCATTATAAAGATTAACTTTTTATTTTCCTAGATTCTGCTTTTAACCACATTTCTGTAATTTTAATTTTTACTTTTTATTTTTCACAAATTTTAATCTTCAGATCTGACTTCATCACAAATTGAAGGTCAGATTATTTAGGTCTCTATATGTTAAATTTGTTTCTTAATTGACAACATAAAAAATTTAAATAACTTAAGTAAAACAAATATTTACCCTTTTTAAGCTTATTTTACATGTATATGATTACAACTGAAAGTTACTTTTTTGCATTACAGTGAGTCACTTAAAATTTTCTGAAAGATACAGTATTTAATCTACATATTTTAGTGTTATTTTCTAGAAATTTGAAACGTAATATAAATATAATACATTTTAAAGTTTATAATTTGCTTATTTTGGGCATACATTTCAATTTGTGAAGCCTGGTTTTGAAATATATAGGGTTTAAGTGAGTGTGGACACTAAATGGTTATTGCTGCTAAAATGCAGAGAAGCAGAGCCAGACACCAAATACATAAGCACTTGTCCACTGCTGTGAAACAGAGTGAGCACAAGGTAGGCCAATTAGATTCCTGCTGTTATTCAACGTATTTTCTGTTTGCTCACATTGAAAATCTTGTTTGTCTTTCTCCCAGTGTTAGAATCCTTCTACCACAATACCCAACTGTCAACATGCTCCCGATTTGTCAGTGTCTAAATCAAATGGCGACTGTCCTTGGAGTTCTCCTTTACATCCTCCTCAGGATGTTCTATCATCTATCTTTTAATTCCCACAGTGTTAGCTGGCATGTTATTATTTCTTTTTTCAGGATTTAACCAACACAATTTTTTGGAGCCAATGGTGGAGTTATGATGTCTTCTTCAATAGAAAAAGAATTTAGTAAGTAGCTATAAAAGAACACACATATCAGTGTATTATTCATGTAAATAAATACATGACTCATCGTATTAGTCAGTTCAGGATGTCATAACAAAATACCACAAGCTGGATGGCTAGGGCAAGAGGTATTTGTTTTATCACAGCAAAGCAGGCTAGAATGCCATTATTTAAGTGACAACATTAGGTATCTAGAGAGGGCTCTCTTCCTGGCTTGCAGAGGGCCGCCTTCTCTTTGTGTCCTCTCATGACCTCCAATCTCTTCATGCAGAGGGAGAGAGGCCCTTCTTATAAGCACATGAAATTTATCAACTAGAGTTCTACTTTTATGACCACATTTGATCTTAATTACCTCCATAACCTTCCTATCTTCAAAACAAGTCACATTGGGAGTTATTCAACTTAAGAATTTTGTACATTAACTTTTTTTTTTTTTTTTTTTTAAGGCAGAGTCTCTCTCTGTTGTCAGGCTGGAGTACAGTGGCACAATCTCAACTCACTGCAACCTCCGCCTCCCGGGTTCAAGAGATTCTCCTGCCTCAGCCTCCCAATTAGCTGGGACTACAGGACGGCACCACCACACCTGGCTAATTTTTTTTTTTCTTTTTTTGAGACGGAGTTTCGCTCTTGTTACCCAGGCTGGAGTGCAATGGCGTGATCTCTTCTCACTGCAACCTCTGCCTCCTGGGTTCAGGCAATTCTCCTGCCTCAGGCTCCTGAGTAGCTGGGATTACAGGCACACGCCACTACGCCCAGCTAATTTTTTGTATTTTTAGTAAAGACGGGGTTTCACCATGTTGGCAAGGATGGTCTCCATCTCTTGACCTTGTGATCCATCTGCCTCTGCCTCCCAAAGTGCTGGGATTACAGGCATGAGCCACCACACCCGGCCATTAATTTTAGGAGCATATAACTCAGTCCATAAGTATCAACAATGGGTTTACCTCACCATTTACTCATATTTTTTATTCATAAATACACATTTTAATTCAATTAATTACTTCTAACTACATAGTCATCAAACCAGAACAATGTTTCCTGTTTATAACATGAATTATCACTCTGTGTAGCAAACCTTTCCAAATACCTCTGTAGCATGTCTGCCTAAACCTTATCACATCTACTTAGCCAGTATCTTAGCTGAGACCACTGATAATTAAAACATGTTCCATGGAATCTAGAAGATAAGGTAATACTGGTGTCCAGGAAGTAATGTTTTTAAAATGCATTTATGCTTTTAAATTGGCATATAAAATTTGATGTATTTATTGTGTACAATATAATGTTTTGAAGTATATACACATTGTGAAATAGTTAAACATAGTTAATCAACAAATGTATTATTTCACATAATTATTCTTGCAGTGAGAAAACTTACCATCCAGTCTCTTATCATTTTTCAGGAATATCATATTCTGTCATTAACCGTACTAACCAAGCTGTACAAGAGATCTGAAACTTAGTCTTCTATCTAACTGTTAACATACATCTGTAAATCAAAGTCTCGCTAAGCCCCCTCCTCCCTAATCACTCAGCCTCTGGTTACCACCATTCTTTTCTCTACTTCTACGAGATCAACTTTTTAGATCTCAGGTATAAATGAGTTCATGCAGTCTATGGTTTTTCTGCACCTGGCTTATTATACTTAACACAAAGTCCTTCAGTCCACACATGTTGTAGCAGACAATGGCATTTTATTCCCTTTTATGGCTGAATAATATTTATTGGATATATACAACATTTCTTTTTCTAGTCATCTGTTGATTCAACAAATTTAACTATTAGGTTGATTTCATATCTTGGCGATTGTGAATAGAATTGCAATAAAGATTGAAGTGCAGATATCTCTTTGACATACTGACTTTATTTTCTTTGCATATATATCCAAAATTGGGGCTGCTGGATCATATGGTAGATCTATTTTTAATTTTTTGAGAAGCCTCCATACCATTTTTAGTAAATGCTATTCTAATTTACATTGCCGCCAACAATATGCAAGTGTTTCCTTTTTATCCACATTGTCAAAAATATCAGTTCATCTTTAGTGCTTTTTGACAATAGCTACTGTAACAGGAGTGAGGTACTATTTCGTTGTGGTTTTCAATCCATTTTCTTAATGATTACTGATGTTGTCCCTTTCGTTTTTGATTATTTCCATTGCTGTGCATAAGCTTCTTAGTTTTATGAAATCACAGTTGACTATTTTTGTCTTTGTTGCTCATATTTTGAAGCAATAATCAGAAAATCATTGCTAATTTTCATGAAGACTTTCCTGTGTGTTCTTCTAGTAGATTTATATTTTGGGTTGTAAATGTGAGGCTTTAATCCATTTTGGGATGGTTTTGTGTATGGTGAGAGATAAACATTGAACTTCACTCTTTAGCATGTGGCTTGAAAAATCTATGCTTTACTTGTTGTATGCTTGTGGCATATTTGCTGAAATCAATTGACCATAAATGTGCAAATTTATTTCTGGGCTCTCTGTGCTGTTCCATTGGTTTATGTATCTGTTTTTCTGCAAGTTCTATGATATTTTGCTTACTGTGAAGTTTTGTAGCATATTTTTAAGTCATTTAGGTTGATACCTTCAACTTTTTCTTTTTGCTCAGGATTACTTTGTGATTCCATATGAATTTTGATCCTTTTTATTTATGGGAAGAATGCCATTGGTGTTTTAATTAGGAATTACATTTAATTCATATGTTGCTTTGGGCAGTATAGATATTTTAATAATGTTAGTTTTATTTTAATTTTATTTTAATTTTTTTATTTTAATTAATTATTAAACTTTAAATACATCAGTCAAGTTAGACAAATACAACACAAACAAATTAAATGAAATAAAACAAAAAGGAAATCTGCCAGGGATTTGATTAGAATTATATAGAATCTACAGATTCATTTGGAAAAACTGACACTATTGCTCTCCTAATTCATTTAACATGGCATAATAATTTAGTTATTTGTTTTATTTTAATCTTCTCTATAACATATTATAATTTTATGTATAGAAATTGTGTTAGTTCATTCTCATAGTGCTGTGCATAAATACCTGAGACTGGGTAATTTATACAGAAAAGGAGTTTAATTGACTCACAGTTCCACATGCTGGGGAGACCTCGGGAAACTTACTATCACGGTGGAAGGCACCTCTTCACAGGGCAGCAGAAGAGACAATGAGTGCCAATAGGGGGAATGCCAGACACTTATAAAACTATCAGATCTCATGAGAACTCACTATCACAGGAACAACTGTAGGGAATCCATGAGCCATCATAAAATTTCATCTGAATCAGCTACCAATTTTTAAGGAGGTGACTACTAGTACTTCCAGCCATGTGGCTATCTAAATTAAGTAGCTCTTTACACATTTTAGAAATAATATTAACCTAATTTCATCCTTAATGTCTTGATTTTCTAGTAGAGCATCAAGAGAAATAATATTAACCTAATTTCATCCTTAATGTCTTTATTTTCTAATAGAGCATCAAGAACTACTATTGTCCACAGTTAATAAAATGTTTAGCTATATTTTTCATCATCTAGAACCACTACTAATGTTAATAGGTCTTAAAAACTTCTTGAATATTAGACTGCCATTTGATCTACTGCCCAAGAAGGAAAATATTCTATTTCAGGTTTCCTCTAAACATATTCAGAAATAAGAGAAAATGATCTCAGTCAAAGATACTTACTGTTATCTCAAGTTGCAACAACTCAAAAATAATTTAATGTGAGATAAAAAGTCACGTACTCCTCCCCACTACAAGTTAAAAGACTTAAGAACTAAAACCTGCGTGCTTTTCTCATATATTGTTCAAATAAACTAACAAGCTGTTACACCTTTTTTTCTTTATTTTCAACTTATATTATTGCAGACTGCTCATCGTACCCAATGTTTGAAACCAATCCAAGTGCCCATCAAGAGATAAAAGAATAAAGAAACTGTGGCACATATACACAGTGGAGCACTATTCGGCCATAAAAAATGAGGTCCTGTCATGTCCAAAAATGTGGATGGAACTGGAGATCATTATGTTAGGTGAAGTAGGCCAGGTACAGACAATTTTTGCATGTTCTCACTTATTTGAAGGAGCTAAAAATTAAAACAGACTCATGGAGACAGGTAAGAGACTGGAAAGGGTAGATAGTTGGGAAAAGAGGAGGAGGGGACATGGAGAGAGATAATGGGTACCAAAAAAAATGGATATACATAAGACCTAGTAGTTGCTAACACTACAGGGTGAATATAGAAAAAAGAATTGTACATTAAATAATAACTAAAAGAGGATGATTGCATTATCTGTAACACAAAGAATTAATGCTTGAGGAGATGTATACCCCAAGCACCCTGATGTGATTATTGCATTCCTATATCAAAATATCTCGTGTAATCCATAAATATACACATTTACTATATATCCACAAAAATTAAAATTAAAAAAGAAAGAAAGAATCAAGCTAGAATGGAGTGAAATAGCTGCTAAAATCATTGACAAATGGAAATATAATAAACATTATATAAAAAGGATTCAATATCAGATCAAAAATTTTAAAAGTTCTGAAAAATTATCTCCTATGTTTGCAATTAATAAGAACCAGATTCCAGTAATAAATAACATACATGTAGAAGTGTAGTGGGTGAGATTATGTTTTATTTCTTGTATTTTACTTTCAATAGGTCAAAGCAATTTTTTCAAAAAGTACACATTTTAAAATGAAACTTTTGATGAAATGTTTGATACAGTTGAAAGAATATTCTGCTTGAAACCTGGACACATAGGTAGAAAACAACTCCAGAATTTATTAACAAGGTATATGAATTTCCTATTGGTGCTGCAAAAAAATTGCTTCAGATTTGTTGTCCTAAAGCGACAGAAAAGTCGTATCTCACAGTTACTGAGTTTAGAAGTCAGAACTTGGCCTCATGATTTTATAAAATCATGGTGTTGGCATAAGGGTGAGTTCTGTAGGTTTAATGGGCGAATCTGTTTCCTTGAATTTTTAAGGTGCTGGAAGCTGTGGGCATTCCTTAGCTTAAGACCCAGCCAGCCTTCACAACACCCTGAGCTCTCTGCTTATATCTTCACATTGCCTTCTATTCTGACTCACATGTTTCTCTATTTTATCTATAAAGACTCTTATAATTATATGAGGCCCACCCAGATAAACCAAGATAATCTCCTCATCTCAAGATCCTTAGGTAATCACATTTCAAAAGTCCTGTTTTCCATGTAAGGTTCCGAGGATTACGACATGAACTTACAGGTTCCAAGGATTAGGACATGAACATCTTTGGGAACCATTATCATGTCGTAGAATTTTGAACAGATTCCTCTGCCATTCTGAGATGTGAGTATGGGGTGTTAATATAAACATACGTTTGCTTTCAGGATTGAATGAAAGGATGTGTTAAAAAGTGCCTTTAAATTGTACACCCACACACAAATGCTTTTCATCATGATTGTCATCAGGGAATTGAAAAAACGTTTTTTATATATTTAGCTTAAAACTGAAAACATTATGCTTATAATCTATCTTAATTAATGGAGAGAAATAAATTCTTGATTTTTATCTATTTATAAAGAATGCTCATGTATTGATGATAACTACTCACTAATATCAAAAGCAAAAAGCAAAAAACCAAAATGAAAAAAGGAACATGCACATTTTTCCTCAAGTTCTCCCTGACTTTTTGAGAGCACTGCTTAACTTTGTCCTTGAACTTGGTGCTCTCTCTTATGCAAATGCACTTGTGCTGGCTTTGATATATGAGTCATTGATGGAAGTTACGCACTGTAACACACAACATCAAGGTAACATCTTCTTGCCCATTTAGCTCACAAAGGAAGTTTGAAACATAACATATGAACTTTAGATTCAAGGGCAGAAAAGGCAATGTTTCAACAGGAACATGCACACATATTTTCTAATTTCTGTTTCATCCTGAACATCACTATTTTTCCCTGGGAAGAAGTTATACATAATAGATTTTTTCCCTTGATTTTCTCTGTTACAATGGTTACTTTATTTTTTCATTACTTCTAGTGATAATTGTAATTTTCATCACATTTTTATATTTCTTACTCCCTAACTATTCTAATTTTCACTTTTGGATGAAATAGCGACTTTCATTCTTTTTTATTTTCATTTTTGAAACTATTGATTTTGTTATCTTTAAATAAAAAATATAATGTTGATTCAAAAAGCTTTTCATGGATTCCAAAAGTCTGAGTCCTTGAGAATTAACTTAAACTTTAGCAAACACACAGAAAACACTGTTTAAAAAATTTATGTGTATTTGATGGATATATATGCCAATGTTTGTAAATACCAAGGCAATGTTGCACAATTTCTTTTTTTATTATGATTTTGCCAGTTAAAAATTGAAAAAGCAACTAATTAAATTTGGTATTATTAATTTTATTTGATTTTTAGAAGGCAGTTTTCAGAGGGCATAGCATTAGGGATACAAAAGCTTTTGTATTTCTCTGGGCTCTGCTGATATCATAAGGCATTTATGTGCATTATACCAACCTCCACATAGCATAGATCTCTTGTAATACATTTGCCTAGTTTTGCATTCAGAATTATGCAAGCCACAGACAATAAGACCTGTGTTCCATTTTTCCATTACTAGAAAAGATTGTAAAATATTGGTATATTTTCTCATTAAATGATTCTTAGACTTCAGCATTGCAGGGATATTTTTCTGTGAATTATTATTATTATTATTATTATTATTATTATTTGAGACGGAGTTTCGCTCTTGTTACCCAGGCTGGAGTGCAATGGCATGATCTCGGCTCACCACAACCGCCATCTCCTGGGTTCAGGCAATTCTCCTGCCTCAGCCTCCCGAGTAGCTGGGATTACAGGCACCCACCACCATGTCCAGCTAATTTTTTTGTTTCTTTAGTAGAGATGGGGTTTCACCATGTTGACCAGGATGGTCTCGATCTCTTGACCTCGTGATCCACCCGCCTTGGCCTCCCAAGTGAATTATTTTTGTGGGATGGGGTTTAGTATCAAATTCAAGTTCTGTAACTTTTTGTCAAATATTTTAAATTTTGTTTATTTTTTTAAATTTTATACTGATGTTCTTTTGGATAAATGCATCAATTTTATCCTGTTTGTCAGACTTATTAATGTAAACTTGTGCTGCACATCTTCAGAAGTCTGCATACCTGTCAAATCTGTTTTAATGTTTCCTTTTCATTCATTATTTTAGGGATTTGTGTTTTCTTAACTTCACTTTCTTTTCAGTGCTGGGTGGGTATTATCAATATAATGTTTTCAAACAACTGATTTTTAAATTTGATTTGCCTCAGTGTGTGTTTGCTTTTTCTTTCTGTCATATCATTGCTACTTTATTTCTATATTATTTAGACCTAATTTCTGTTTTTCTTTTTCTAACATATTAAGGTGGAGTTTTAAATCATTGATTCCCCAACTCTCTTCTTAATATATGCCTTTAAGTTTATACATGTTTAGTTGTATATAACAAATATTTATATGTTGTATTTCCATCAGTATTTGGTTCAAATATTTTCTAACTGTAGTTTTACTCTTTTTTGACTCATATATTATTTGGAAGTGTTTCACTTAATGTCCATGTGGTTGGAGCCTTTCTAGGTCTGTTTTTATTTAAGATTTTCACCTTACTTGTATTGCAACAGGAACAAATTATAATGAGTTTTCTATAGCCTATTCTAATGTCAATTTTGGAAAAATTTTACATGGCTTTGGAAAGTTTATAATTCTGTTTGCTAAGTCCAGAGGCTTTTAAACTCACTCACATCAACCTCTGTGATTCTAATGTTCTCTATTCTTACTAAAATTGCATGTATTATTATAAATCAATTAAATTATCTTATGTGATTAAGACTTTTTCTTACTCTCCTTTTAGTTCAAACAATTGTTATTGTTATTTTTAGTTGACAACTTCAAGGATGATACTAAAAAAATATTGATGCAGTATTGGGATGACTTTCTGTAAAATTGGTACTTTTATCATCAATATCTCTCCTTATTCCTAACAATACTTATAAAATAGATTGACTTTTAAAAGTTTGATATTGTGGCAATATATGTTCCTTTGGCTATTGTATGCATTTTTACTATTTATTTCTATTGTACTTTTAGCCTTTTTTAGACTTATTATTTATTAGTTTTATTGAGTATATTTTCCATACATGAAATTAATAGATTTGAACATATGCTTTATGAGTGCTAAAATGTATGCAATTATCATCTAAATCAAAACACTGAACATTTTTTCAACATTAAAAATTCTGATTTCTAACTTAAACCCTTTTCCAGAGGCAACGATTTTTCCAATTTCTATCGCTATTGATATTCTTCTTATAGATAATAGTCATGTAAATAAATGCAAGAAAAATGGTATGTACTTGCATATTCCTGGTTTATTCCTCTCAATATGTTTCTGATATACTATTTTGTGTATATCAGTTATTCCTTCACATTTGTATGAGTAGAATGCAGTTAAATAATAGAAATTTGGGTTATTTTCAGTTTAGAGCTATTGCAAATAAAGTTGCTATTAACACTCTTGCTAAGATTTGTATGTACATGTTTTCATTTCTCCTGATTAAATATCTAAAAATTGACTTAAAATAAAGTATATGTTTAACTTAAAAAATGTCAAAAGTTTTTCCATTGCACTATTTATATGCTACTGGAACTATTCTATCCCTCTAATACTTATTTGGCACTGTCAGCCTGCCTAATATAATACATTAAAGTAGTCTGTAGGGCCTTTTCATAGTGGTTTTTATATATACTCCTCTGGTGAATAATGATGCTGTCTTTTGATCATTCACACATTTTATTTTGGGATGTGTATTATCAAGTAATTTGCTCATTTTTAATTGAGTTGTTTGTCTTTGTATTATTGATTTATTGAAGTGCCCTACTCCAAATATGGATATATATTTTTGTCAATGGTTTCAGCCTTTAAAATTCATATTTCTATTTTATTAATAGAGTCTTTTGGCAAGTAGAATGTTTGTGAGAAAGTCTAATTTTATTAACCATTTTTCACTTTTCCATTTATGACTAATGCTATATATTTTCTTGGTTTGCTTTTTGGCCCTTCCTAAAAAGTAGTTGCCTAACCCAAGCCCATAACCATGTTTTATAGACCTCAATCTGTAAGCTTTATAGTTTTACCTTTGAACAATTTGCTGTTTCTAAATTACCTTCTGATGCTCTTTGATATGGTTTTTGCAGTGCATGTGTTGAAAACAGTTCTTTCCTATTGAATCATAACTCTCTGTCAAAGTGTATCGTATTATTAGAGATAATTTGGTTTTTTAATTGTGTTGCATTAGTCTATTTGTCTATTCTTGTACCAAGTACATACTGTCTTAATTCTACAGTGTTACAGCAAGTCTTGAAATTATGGGGTAATACATGTATTTTGGCCATTCTAGGTCTTGTGCATCTTCTTATATATTTTTATTATTTGTAGAATTTGAAATGCTTTCTTTTTCCTTTTTCATTTCTATATTGGCAATGCATGTATTTACTCTTCATTTTCTTGATTAGTCTTTCTAGGGTGCTATAATTTTTATTAATTTCATCAAGTAGCACATTTTGGTTTTGAATTTTTCATTAGTTTATGTCTTTTATTTCATTTACTCTTCATATTCTTCAGTAAATTTCTAGTTACACATTATAGAGTATACACTTTTGTGGAAGAATACTTCTTCACCAATTATGAAATGTGTTTGAGTCTACGATTAGTTATTAATTGCATAATTTTTCTAAGAAACAGGTTACAATCTTTATAGGGTTATGCTTTCAATAAGAAATATATATGTATACTTCAATAATATATGAATATTTCTTATTGAAAGTATAACCATATACTTTCATAAAGATTGCAACCTGTTTCTTAGAAAAGTTATATAATTAATATATACATATTATGATATATAAAATACATTTTTTAAAAATTCTAGATTGTGGATCTGAAATCCACAATCATTTCATTTCAAACTGCTTGATATGTGATCTTCAATTCTGCTTTATTTTTGTAATGGTTGGACTGCATCTCAAGTACATTTCAAAAAGACTTTGTGAGTATTAAATTCCTTCATTATGTAGGTAATTGAGAATATTTTCTGCTATCTTGACGTGTGAGTGATAATTGGTGTATTACCTCATTGTCTGCTGTAACCTGATATATTAAATTTTTAAAGTCAATATAAATTATTCTATTTTATTTAACCTTTGCATTAACTTTTTCATCTACATTGTTCACCACGAGTATCATTGGGAGAGGAGAAGTTTATAACTGACTGCATTCTTCTGTTGTAATATCTCAACTCCTTTTCATTGCATGTGGCAACCTTAAAATATAACCTCTACTATATAGTTTTTTTCTGTAATATAAAGCTTATGCTAGCCCTTTGTAGTTCATTTATTCTGATGCCCCACCATGAAAAGACTTTCTCTACCTTTTCCTTTATCTGGTCTCCTCTGAGAATGCTTCCTTAATAAATCATATGTACACAGAACCTCATCTTAATATATGTTTCTGGGAAACCCCAATTAAGCTAATGCTTTAAAAAAATCTACTTAAATATTCGTCTTTTTCTGTGTCCTTCTCCCTAGTATTCTATGTCATTTTCTTTAAGCTGCCTTTTATACCAAGTATGTAATTTCATATTTCAAATTATATTTCTTACTATTTCAAATGGGTTTTCTGTTTTATAATGAAACAGAACATCAATCTGTTTCTTTAGAACTTCTATCTTCATTTTAATGTTTTAGTTTTTATAATGTATTCTTTGACAGATGTATCAGCTCTTCTCTGAGGAACTTTTATTTAAAAGTTTCTGCACTTAATATAATTATTGAGACTGTATTTTCTCTAAAATATGTCACTTTTCAGGAATAGTTTTTCTATCTTTCCCATTTTTATATCATGTTAATTCTTTATACATTTTCCTTCTTGTTTTAGAGATATGGGGTGCATTTCCCCACACTGGATGATTTCTGTTTACTATTTACTTTTGATTCGAAGTGTTTATATCTAGGGCTACAACTGATACCCCAAAAATTATGGACAGAGTTTCTTGTTTTAATCACATCCTTTTCATCTCATTAGTTGTATGCCTTCACTGAATTTTTTACTTTAAAGAATAATTCACAATATGTACTAAACCTGTAGCTATAAAAATCTTGAAGGGAATAGACCTGAGCTAACCCTGCAATCATGTCCTTTGCATTATCATTTTTCATAGCTCACATGGTTTAATCCCCATTCAAACAAAAGAAACCACATGGCACAGTAGTGGCTCCACTTTGTTTCTAGAATCTATTATACTGAAAATATGATATGAAGTTCTATGTCAGAGATCAATTATATTGTAAATATGATATGAACTGATATGTTAGATCTTTCTGTCATTTCTTTTCACCATTAAAATTGTGTTTCACATCTGTACCAGTCTTTGTAATAAATTTCATCTCAATAATTGTTGGGTATTCACATCCTAGAATTTTGAAGTCTAGAGCACAAAATACCCAATGTTAGACACATGCGAGTGACATCAGTTTGTTAGTTACATAGACTCACAGCCCAGGGGAGGACACCACACACTAGACAAGGCCGAATGGAGGCTTAATCCAGAGACAGTGTGAATGAACAATTGGGGGCAGTGGAGAGGCAGATTTTGTTATACCAGAAGGGTTATGTGAGCCCTGGTTCTTATAGAAATATTAGATTGGTTTGTACCAATAATTTCCTGAACTGGCACACAAATGATACTTGGTTCTCAAGGATGAGCATGAAGTATCCTCAAGGATAATCAGGAAGTAATCAGGAAAGATAATAAGTCCCTTTAATAAGGAGGATAGTTTGGCTCAAGGATTTTGTGCACAGGAGTAGAGTGGGCAGGGTAATTTGTGGTTGGGTCATTCAAGGCCCTCTTAATTTTACCAGATTTCAAGGCTGCACATAATACCTGGACTTAATTTTAGGCCTCATACGTCTCTGCAATGCTCTTTCCTCTAACCTGTTTGATAAATTGCAAATGTATCTCTCGTGGTGTAGATCATTGGCAGCCACAGTACAATCTGGCTGCATCACCGTCTCTTCACCCTCACTGAGGACCCAAAGCATCCTCCTCTCAGCTTTCTAAAGGTCATTTCAGAGCAGAACTCATGTGATCCACAAATAGAAAAGGGAGTTTGGAGTTGTAATATGTGAAGACTTGTGACAGTCTTAAATTTATTGAAAGGTGAATGCTTCCCTACATCATCTTCTTCATACCTAAAATGCAGTTCTATTGATCAGTCTTATTCTTAAGTTCTAAGTTTATGTTTTGTCTTGTTTTCATAGCACTGCCAACTGCTTTGTCTATGCTCATAGAAGCAGGGCCCACACTATCTTTTCTCAGTCTTTGGTATCTCATCCTGGCCTTAAATACCATTTGTATTTGCTCTGTAGAAATCCAAATATTAGAAAGCAAAAACAAATAATCTCGAATCATTTCACCTCACATGAAATACTGATTCATTCATACAGCTCATGTGCTCACAACTTCACATGATGTCTCATAAACATTTAGGACTCACTATGCCCCCAAACAAGTAGATTCCATCACAGAATGGCTCCATCTTCAGTATTCTGTCTAGGTAAATGGAGATTACATTCTTCTACTCCATCAGTGGGTGTGGGAAGAGTGGAAATCATTTTTTTAAAAATATTTACTATCAAGCCATCAGTGAATCCTGAAATCCTATTGACTCTACCTTTAAAATGTCTAAAATCTGTCTCCTCCATTTTTATGCTAAGATATTGTAATTATATACTGTTATTTTTATAATCGCATTAAAAAGTGGTCATTCTGTGTGTATAGTTTGTTATATGCATAGTAGCTGGAGAAATAATTTTAAGCTGCAAATCCAGTCAAATCATTCTTCAGTTCAAAACTCTTATCTTCCTCAAAATACAGTGAAGTTCCTACTGTGGTCTGTAAGAATCTAACATATTCAGCCTGTGATAGTGTGCCCATCAGTGCCCCCAGATAAAGCCACTGCAGCCACAATTGTCTGCTTCCTTTACCAATATTCCCAAAGGATCCCATTTCAACAGCTTTGAACTTGATTTTCTTTCTGCCCTAGACCCCCATCCTTATATACCTTTTTTAGTCCCACACTTTATCCTAATCTCTGATTAATGTTGTCTTAAGTTCACTCCACTCAATAAAAGCATCACCCAATGCCTAGCACTTCCTATTGAATTTCTCTTATTTTCTTCATTGTATTTATCACCACCTGACAAACTATACACTTATTTTTTTCTAATATAAGTAGGATTAATGTAAAATGTAAGTTCTAAGGGAATCGAGAGATCCAACAGTTCTGTTCACTTTTTGTGTTCACCAGTAATGATACCTAATAGTGGCTTGATTCATTTGTTGAATGGATGATTGAAAGGATAAAAGTATAATTACAACTAATTAACCAAATTGCATTTTAGTTGATGCTTCTAAAGTGTTTTCCAATGTATTTAATTTCTTTTAAGTATGTTGAGAATACACCAAATGTCATCTTCACACCTTGGCTTTAAATTTAAATTTAAAGCTTTAAATATATAACACAAAAATGAAATTCAGCTAAGGAAAATTCTCAGTCACCCTAACTTCTAGGTTAACACAGGTGAAAATGTTGATATTTTCTCAATTTCAGACAGTTTCTTCTCATTCTTGTATGCTTTCGTTGAATTATTTTTACTTTAAAGAAGAAAATTCATAATAATATACTAAACTTGCTGCTATGAAAAGCTTGGAGGGAATAGACTTGAACTAAGCCAGCAATCATGTCCTTCGCTTTATCATTTTTCATAGCTTATATGGTTGAATCCCCTTCAAACAAAAGAAATCATCTGGCACAGTAGTTGGTCCACTTTGTTTCTAGAATCAATTATATTGAAAATATGACATGAAGTTATATGTCAGATCTTGCTGTCATTTCTTTTCACCATTAAAGTCATTTGTGTTTCACATCTGTACAAGTCTTTGTAATAAATTTTTAAAAACTTTTTCTTACAGTTTCTCTTTGATACTGTATGAAAGTTCCCGTTAGTACTGCTTACATTATTGATAATTCTGAGGTTAACAGGTTTATACTTTCTGCTCTATGGCACTGACAATGGATTTAAAGCATGTTGCAACATTAACTTAGCATTGTCATAGTTTACCCTCTATGCTTTGCTCATCTTACTGTCCAAAACGAAAGATAACATGAAAAATAGAAATCCATTTCTTTCATTTACAAAATAAAAAGATATTAGACCTTGATTCTGGACTTTCCTGATAGCACTGAGGACTTACTACATAAGAATGTTCTGGTTCTTATCTATCCAGCTGGTGATGTGGAACATTTTACAAACATATATAATTTTTAAGTAGTATTTCTGTTTAAGTCATTTATCTTTCTAGATTGATAAATAGCAATATTTATATTATTTGTAGAGGCGCCCTCCGTACTTCTCACTTCCTCATATTCAGTGAGTTTTATACTCATATTCTGTTTCTTGGAACTAACTTAAACAAAGTGAAAAAATTAAGAACACAATGTTTTCTCCATCTATTTTCCCCCAGTATTCCTTAATTTGTTTAATAAATATATGTCACATTAGGTACAGGGAATTTTGTTATGTATTAAGAACACTCACGCAAAATTGTTTTAATCTAATTACAGGTGATGGCTATTTGTAAAAAAGAAAAAATATATTTCCAAGTTTCACATACATGATCTCATTAAATCCTAACAAAAATACCTACTATTATGACCTTAATTGTATACCTAGAGAAACTGAGGCAAAGAGATGCTAAGTAATGTGCTCAAGTCAAACAGCTGGTAAGTGGAGAAGATGGCTAATTTTCAAGTCTCTTAAGCACTACAAGTTTCCTTCTCCTTATGGGCATTCTAAGACAGATAATCATATCTTCCTAGGGTGGCACATGACCTATGTGTGTATTCTGACTGGGCAGTTAATTCCTCTGAAATAACTAGAAAATATATAAGCTGAGACTGAAAGATGGGGGAGTGGTCAAAAATACGCTGGAGAGAACTAGTCAATGTCATTCCCAAGAGAGGGATCACCATGCACTAGCAAATGGAGACTGTTATGTTCAGAGAAACATCACATTCAGAATGCATGGCATACAGGGTGGAAAGCAGCAAGTAAGGCTGTGAAGATATAAAAGCCTGTGCAGTAAAAATAAAACTTCACATGGAAGAAAAGACATATAAATAAGGGCCAGGCGCGCCATACTAAGTAGTTCCATCTTTATTACTTAAGAACAGGGACGTCTTAAAGTTAATCGAGCTGTGTGTGATAGGGAGATGGCTTTAGGCAGGGGGATGAGTTCCAAATTATTGTATGATTTAGGCCAGACTTCATTAAAGCCTCAACCAAGGCTCCTGCTGTGGAGAGATAGAGGGATGATGTGATCGAAGGACGAATAAAGTGACAAAAGGGCAAGAGAGGGGAGTTAAATGGTTGCATAAAAGCATTGAGTACCAGCTGGGAACACTGGTGGAGTCTATCAATGTATTTTAGAAAATAAAGGGCAGGGGAACATTTCAAATCATTCTTTGAGTCATGCCTTACGCTGAGAAGCAAACCAGGGAATGATACTACAAGAAAGGAAGCTCTACACCAACATATGAACATAGATATGAACATTATTAAGAATGTTTTAGTAAATAATATATGTCTAAGACAAATTTGAGTTAGTTTTCAACTACCACCGACTTAAACTAACTATATTAGTAGAAGTGAAAAACTATACTGTTGTTAAAACTGTTATTTTTTTTGAGAAAAAAACATTTGAAAAATTACAGCACCTATTAGATGAAATGAGAAAATGAGGATTAGAAATAACTTCCTTGACAGGATCTCCAAAATCCTATAGCTGAAATCACATAACACCAACTAATTTGCTTAAAGTCTTTTTCTCTAAGTTTATGTACCCATGCGAATTGGTCACATTCACAATAAATTTTATAGAATAAAATAAACCTTTGGAGATTTGTCAATATCTTTACTTTTGATATTTTATTTTTATTGCCAGATTAATCATGGGCTACATTATTTTAAATGATTAGAGGATTGCATTCTCCTTATTACACACAAACTTCACAGTTTGTTTCATCTGCAATTTTCATTTGAAAAATTGAAATTGAGAAGTTATCCACTTTTCCTCAGACACCTTCCAACCTGCTTTCTTGGAACATTTAATCCACCTAGAGAATTGACATGCCTCAATAAACCCACAGTGGGCTCACTCCTGTAGATAAAGCTTACCTCATCATACCTTCTGCATCCAATTTATAGTCTACTTCTTACATGAATACCAGACATTCAGTTGCCAATTGCACACATGTACCTCTGGACAATTTGGACATATGTGGGGACTTTAAACCTTGAAACTCCTAATCCTCAATTGGACAACATGTCTCCAAGAACAATACTTGGAAACTTCCACAGTGATACCAACTTAGGGTAGTCACAATAGATCCCAGGAGGACAACAGATTCTCACTTTATGCATATCTTATAGAAAAATTTTTCAAGAAAATATAGTATGGTAAAATTATCAATTGTCCAAACCATGCCCTGGAGTCCTAGAAAACTAATTTTAAGTCATTGGCCAGGATTGTCATAGAGCATGGTATTTGTCCGTGCTTTCCTTTGACCAAAGAGCTGTGTGTATGGGAGCTCATAGTCCTTGCTGAACTTTTATAAATAACACTGTCTAGGTGGAAGAGTCTATGAGTAGACTAACAGAACATTATACTGACATCTCTATAAAACAATCAGGTGAACTTGGAACAGTTTTTTTTGCAGCCTGGATGTGGGAGTACAGGCTTTTGACTTATTTTATTTTTTACAAGGACCAATGATTATTTCCTTCTTGTAATTCTTGTATTGGCACTGGGCCATACATCCTCTATTTACAATGGGCAGAGATCATTGCATAGAGATAACACAGAGTTGCAGAGAAAGTGTAAATTAATTGATATGAATGTTCAACTTTCACAAGAACATTTATATTTTCACCCTAAAGGTTAATGCAGTCTCCTACCTCGAAACTGCTTAGGACCATAAATGAATAATCCAGGAAAACTTCTGCTGCCCTGTTTCAGCTCCTGGCTTCTTAGGCTCAATCCTTGCAATTGGCCCTCTGAATTTTCTCAATCCCACAGTAACACATGAAAGAAGAAATCAATGATACAGAAATGAGCTTAAGTTTTCCCATCCACTGCTTTTCTTCTGGTCCTGCTGGGCTTTCCACATACTTGAAACAATGGCCACAAACTGAAAAACCCGAGTGCAGTTTTAGTAGTTCATTGAGTTAAGAGGACAAAAATAAAACATGGAAAGGATTTCAATTAATTTTGTCTTCCCCCAGAATCTCAATTCTTAAATACATTTCCTGACCCGTGTCAGAGACCTTCTCTTAGAATCAGTAGTGAGGCAGAGAGACTAGAGCCTTTCTTAATGGTTAGGGTATATATATGTTATCGGAGTTGCAGAGAAAGTGTGAATTAATTGATATGAATGTACAACTTTCATAACAAAGTTAGTAAAATATATTTCTTAAACCAAACCTTTGCCTAATGAGCTTGCACTGAGCTACCAGAACTAATCTAAAATTTCAATTGACCATTATTACACGTACAGGACTCATTCTTCTTCTCAGTGTTCCTGGAATGTCAATGCTCTTATTTGCAATGTTATGAAGATTGATGGAATAATATATATGTAATACCCTGAGTTTCCAGGGAGAAGTTTAAGCAGAAAGTGGTATTATTAGTTGTTATATTACTATTCATTTTTGCCTCACTTTCAAATGAGATGGATGGCAGTAAGCTAAAAGAGAGAAAGTAAAATTAAGTATGAGCTGCTTCATTAACACTTCTCAGGTTGCTTTGCAACACTCCTAAATCTTTTCTAGTTCAGTGTTCTTTGAAGTGCAAAGTGCCCCTCACTTTTATACTTTTTTTTTCATTAAGAGAAAGCAGAAAAATATCAGAATTACGAAGTGCTCAACCTCTTCCCCCTCATTTATTCAGGATATTGGATTCTGGATCACAGTTTCTGTCTTTATGTTCTGTCATCTGGTGCCTAGTTATTTTTGTTATAAATCCCTAGCACCCTCACCTAGTCTAAGGTTGCAATCATTTCCTTTCTCAAATGACCTGTTAACAATGTGAGATGCCACACAGTGCATGCACGTGCAGGAAAACACTTCCTGCTTCAAATGCTGTAAGTACGGAGAACAGGTTTCTCCTTAGGCCTGTGCCTTTGGACACAGCCTCATTTCTTTCCTGACGTTCTTTTGCTTTGTCACATGAGCTACGAACATTCCTTCAGCGTCAGGTCACTCATCTCTTCTATGTGCAGTGTTCTCTGACCTTCTAAGTTTTGGTCCATTCATCCTATTATAGTACGCCATAGACCATGGATCCTTTCTTCACAGAATGTACTGAAGTTTCCATGTTCATCTGCCCAGGCTGCCACAGAATAATAGTCGAACAGGGTGGCTTAAAGGACAGAAATTTGTCAGAGTTGTAAAGGCTGGAAGTCCAAGGTCTGAGTGTCAGCAGGTTGGTTTCTAATGAGATCTCTCTCCTTAACTTGCAGAGGCTGATTTCTTGCTGTGTCTCTCCACAGGGTCTTTTGTCTGTGAGCACAGCCCTGGTGTCTCTTCCCCTTTTTATAGGGACACTAGTCATATTGTACCAGCGCCCCATGCTTGTGACATCATTTGACCTTTATTACCTTTTTAAAGTCCCTTGCTCCAAATACTGTCACATTGAGAGTTAAAGCTTCAATTTATGAATTATGTGGGGGAGACAATTCACTCCATAACAGTTACATATATATATTCACATATATGTGGAATACTTGCATTAAAGCCTTCCTTACTGTAATAGTATAAGGCCACTAAAGCAAAGTCATTATTTTAAATTAATTTTATCTCTATCAATTATCGCAGGGCCTAGCTCTGACTAGGCACTAAAATAAAGAAAGAAACAAACAAATAGATAAAGTTAAGTGGATAAATTTATGAGTGAATTAATAAAGGTTAAGTATGACATTGGTGAAGAAAAATGCATTCTAATAATTAACAACACTCATTTAAAAACACCTTTAACTTAATGATTAGTGCATTTTTATAGGGAATAAATAGCTTTACACAAACTTAGCAAATCCAAATATCATTTCTAAATAAGATTATTACAGAGTATAACTAATATTCGAATTTTGATATGCTAATAAAATTATTAGTTATTAGTTCCAATAATTATTAGTCTTTAATAAATAATTATTTTAAATCAGATTAAAATAATCTGTGTAAGCTGTGTAAAATAATGCTGTGTAAGCTCTTTGTTTAAGAAAAAGATATTTTTCAATTGATTTTATAATTACAATATCCATAGTAAAATACAAAATACAATACAATACAATACAATTTTAGTATTTACTAAAATAGCATACTAAAATATGACAATGACCCAAAAATAATACACGTCAATCTCACCTGAGAGTGTAAACATTGAAATAAAAAATAAAACATGAAATGACACTAGGAATAATTTTTTTAATATAATAAAGAAAATTAAATATAATAATATGCAAACAGAATTTCTCTCAGAGAGTTGTTTTTAAACCTTATAATTACATTAAAATCTGTGATTATTCACTTGCCTCATAAAACGTGCATTTAATTTACCTTCTCCAAGGAAGAGAGATGTCCATCTAAATAGAGAACTCATTTTCACAATTCTCACAATTCAAGATACACAGTAGCATTTTATATTTCTGGATATAAAAACATAAAGGAAATAGATCGTCCACTTTGAGATTCTGCCTGAAGTATGCCTTGCATCTCTTCTCCTGATCTGTTAGGTCTACTGATAAATCAGGGGACATCACTGCTTGTTAACACCCTCCCTGTTCCACGGTTAGCCACAGTTCCAGCATTGCTAAATAATACTCCTAACGGGCCATGCTCTCTGTCCTTCTGTCCAGATGTGAACTGATTCTTTGTATAGAAAGCAACTTTGGTGGTACCTTTGATTAAAGAAATTGACTTATGTAAAACTGTAAAATTGAGTGTGGGTCATGTCTGATTAGCACCACATCAAAGATATCCACTTATCTGGAAACAGGTAATAGGGTCCAAAAAGACCACATAATGGGAGAAATCTTCTAATGTTTGGAAGTGGTATCATATGTATGTTCTGCAGTCAGACCATTAACTTTCTTGGCTTTCAGACTTTTGATAAGGTATGCCATTATCCTGTAAGTAAGTAACCTCATTTGTGAAATCAGAGCAGTAACAATATTTTATTATAGAATGTATGAGAATTAAATGGGTAAATATATGAAAAACATGTAAGACAGAGTTTATCAGGCATGCAATCAGAAGTATATACACATGCACACAAACATGGGCTGTTATTATCTAATTCAAAGCCAAAGTGTCTCCAGAATCATGACATCACTAGATTTCTTTGGACAGTAGTAAAGAACTAGATTCAATGTCACACATAACCCTGAATTGGGACATTACTGTGTCCTTTTAATTTGTTATATTTCCTTTTATTTTTAAAATCAGACGATTGATTGCTTTCATTGTAGAAATTATTAAAAGGCATAATAGACTTAGGTGTTCCAATGCTGTATTTGGGAGAAAATCAAAATTAATTAATCAACAACATTAGCCTGATTTAACTCTCTAACTATGATCAGCTGTGTAAAAATGTTGGCAAACATCCTTCCATCTCTGCAACATGATGATGAAAATGCATTCACCATTAAAATGTCCCGGAGGGGTTACGAATGCTCTCCTGAGAAAAATCAACAGCAACTTTTGCTGGTTCTGTCTCTTGCTTTAGCAGGAAGAGCACATACAATTTTAGCAAAGGAACAACATCACATTTTAATCACTGAATATTTGGAAAAATATTTTATTAAACTTTTTAAGTTTCTGTAAATTCTCCAGTTTAATGATAGATTTATTTAATGTGGTAAAGAGCATATTTATATATAATAATTAAACCCAAGGGCATTCCTGATAAAACTGCAAGTAAGGAAAATGAGTAGAACAAAGTAGTTCTTAACGAGTATGTTAAAATATTTGTATTAGATTATATGAGGCAAACAATAGAACAAGATAGGTAGTTCAGAAAAAACAATCACCTCTGTAGTTAAAATAATAAAAATGTAATATTATTAATAAGTGGATAAATTATTAACTATATTAAAGCAATTGATTATTTAGAAAAATGTAGAGATTAGACTTTGCTGTAGTGTTAAATACTTTTGAGATAAACAATGTTTGTTTGTTTGTTTGTTTGTTTGTTTGAGACGGAGTTTTGCTCTTGTTACCCAGGCTGGAGTGCAATGGCGCGATCTCGGCTCACCGCAACCTCTGCCTCCTGGGTTCAGGCAATTCTCCTGCCTCAGCCTCCCGAGTAGCTGGGATTACAGGCACGCGCCACCGTGCCCAGCTAATTTTTTTGGATTTTTAGTAGAGACGGGGTTTCCCAAAGTGCTGGGATTACAGGCTTGAGCCACCGCGCCCGGCCGAGATAAACAATGTTTAATCATGAAAGTGGGAAAGTGATAATAAAATTAAGGAGATCATTGCAACCTCCTGAAATATGAGAGGCCTTCTTAAATATAAGAACAATGGGAGAATTTAAGAAAGATAGTTGGCAATTATTCCCAATTAAAAATTTAAAAAAAATTTTCTTATGTGGAAACCATTAAAACTAAAATTTATATTTAAAGGACATACTGAGATTAAATATCTGCAGCAAACATAACAGAAAATAAGAATATCTTTATGATATTTGTAGCTCATGAAAAGTCTAGGAAAAATCTAATCAAATAGTGTAAGATAAATGGATAAATAATAAAGTTTTTTTTATCCAAAACAAATATAAAAATGACTGAACAAAAACAAAAGGTTGAACTCGTTCAAATTTCTTTTTAATATCCTTTCATTTTTGTTACACAGAGTGTATGGTTTTACAACCTCTCTGGGACCTACATCAGCAATTTTTATTTTGTTTGACCTAGTTATACAACTTTATTCAATATAAACAATGGCATAGTTATTAAGGAAACTATCTTTGCAGAAAGTCTTACACAAACTAGCTGTGTGACATTACATAAGTTATTTATCCAGATTTGCCAACTGCAAAGTAAACATAATATTTTTATCTACATTATTGGGTTGTTTAGGATATGACAGTATTGTACAATAAAATTATCATATAGTATTTACTTAGTAAGTTACATTTTCAAACACTATATGATGTATTTTAAAAGACATTTATAGTGTAGCTATTTTGTATTCTTTATCTTCCTAATTTATGATAAATATCTGCAAATAAACTTGTTATAACGCACAGACACCACTCACAAAAACATGCACTCACATACACACACTCACGGTAAATTCTATGCTGTAATTTTAGAGGTCAGTTTTATTTTCTCTTTATGTTTTTTATGTTTTCAAAATTTCCAAATATTTTCTTTTTAAAAACCATTCTGCAGTAGCATGTGTTACTTATTGAGTCAAGAAATAAAAGCAATTAATACACTTTCCAAAGATGTCTTTTCGTTTTTATCTTTGTTTGCTGTGTAGTAATTATGGAGTATGCCAAAACTAAAATTGCCTAATGTGCATTTTTTTTTTATCATGGAGAGTCCATATTTACTTCTGCCATCTGGAAGTGTGGTTTACCTACACCACCGAGAGCAGCAGATCATAAGACAATGAACTACCATATGTGACAGAATTCAGCATTATTCCAAAATGTTGTACAGTAAAATTTTTGATTGTATGTAGTATTGTACCACCTGCATTGTCACAAAGAAGCATTTCCTTTGTTTTTTCAATAATGAGAGCATTCATTTTTTATTTTCCTTGAGGATATTAACACTATAATTCATATATTATCTGGTTAATTGAACAGATATGCATTAAAATTAGTCTAAGATAATTACTCCTCCCACCTCCTACCCTAAGGAACAATATCACTAGACGCAAGAGTGATTGTGTTCCTTAAAGCAATGCAATTCACTTCAGATTCGACTTTCTAGCTTGGTACTGTACTTTTTTCAGAGAAAATATCTTTATGAATGTTTGCATATTATGAGATATCATATTTGGAATATTTATAAAAAAATACTCATATACTCTTTTTGGTCAAAATTTCCAAGGTACATTGAGATTTGTTTGTAATTCAGCAAAAATTTAAAGTCTCATTTCTCTTTTGTTTTAACAGTTAAGATATTGTTGTCAATGAGGGAGTTAGAAGGAACACTCTGAGTTCCAAAGTAAGAGTCCTTCATTGATTTGCCAGCAACAAGAGACGCCTAATGCTCAAAATTCTCTCAGCCCCAAGGAAGGGGCCTGATTATCTTTTCCACCTTGATTTAGGTAACGGAGGGGGGTACCTAGGTGAAGCAGAATTTTACAGAAGCAGGAAAGCAGGTTATAGGAAGGGGCTTCTGGCACAGGTGGTTTCCAAACAATTACCAAGAAGCGGGGCGATCAGACTCCTTCTACACAATGATCAAAGGGAAACGTTTTTCTTACAATAGCAGTGGGGGAGGTATCCCCAGCAGGATGAGGTTACAATGGTTACAAGTTGTTAAGAACAGTTTGCTTCAATGCTTCTGATGAAGTGTGACCCAGTTATGCACCTAAAGAGGCTGTGGTAAGGAGGGGAAGCCAGGTTGGAGTTTACAGCTAGCCCAGGTTAGGTTATTACAACATATATCTTTATTATTGGGTGAATAATAAGATGAAAATCTCTCTCTTCCAGGAGTGTAGGTAGAATAGTTGCTGCCCTCAATAGCAGAATTATTTTTCCTCACTTTTCATCCTTTTTTTCTTTTTTGATGTGAGAGCTTCTCATCATTTCTATCACTGCCACATGGTAGGCTGTGGTTAAGCATGACCACAGGATCCCCTCAGCGGACAAAAATGAAAACCTCACAGGGGTATAGATAAAGGGAGATTACCCCAACCCTAATGACAAAAATCTCAAAAACAGAAAACTTACTTCTCAGAAAATAAGCATTAGGTTGACTGTTGGAACTTCTGGAAGAGCATAGTTTTCTGTGTTAGCATAAATGCTACTTGGTGTTAATGTGCTGGCAAAAATAAAAGGCTCTGAGCACATTCTGCATTTCTGACAAACATTATCTGTCAAGTCTTCTGATTGTTGGATGCCTTGCTATTAGAAAAGGCAGAATCAGTGGAGCACATATTTTACACACCCACACCTTCACAGTGCATAAATTTTGCAGCGACAGTCAACTGTTTCAGTCATAAACAAACGTAAAAGCAATCTTGAACCTAGGCCAAGCCTGTTCCAAGCCTACTACTGAGTTGTCTTCCCTATAAAACCTATTGGCAGTAACTTGGGCCACTGGTATTCACAAACAAACTGCCCATTACTCTCCATGTATTTTGTTTGTTTGCTTGTTGTTTAATCTCACTGTTTTTCTTTATTACATCATACTTAGATTTTATAATGCAGTGGTTCCAGAGATATTTCAGAGAGGCATCAAATCTTTTGAGTATGTTTCAATTCTTCAAATTGGAGAGAAAAATCATCACAAATTAGGCATAAATTTATCTCACTTGGTCTTCTCAGTTTTATGAACTTTCTGAAATATGTTTAGCCTAATTCTTCATGACTTTTTTGGGTATTGTTTTTCTTATACTGGCTAAACTCATGACTTTTCTCAGTCCCAGTGAGCAACTAGGTGAAACCTGCCCAGCTGTCCCATAGAACTGATGTTTATAGTTTATCCAAATAAACACAGAAATTGACTCTCCCAGGCTTAAACCTTGAGAAAGTTACCTTTGCCTTATCTTGGTTCCTTTATCAAGAAACGGACCATCAAGGCTTTGAGATAGTCTTAGGAACTGAAACTCACTGAGTCATTTAATAGTATGTGCTCAATGGTCTACATGATCCTTCACTTGTCATTATGGCCTAACAGACCACCTGCTTGCTGTTGACCAACTTCTCTTCTCTACCACTCCCTAATTCCTGTTTTTTAGCATGTAGTTCCATATTATCCCTGCTCTGCAGATGCCTAGTTTTAGTCAAGAAAATGGATTTGCCATTGATCTCCCATCTCCTTGGCTGTAGCATCCAATTAAAGCCTTCTTCCCTGGCAATACTTTTCTCAGTTATTGGCTTTCTGTGCAGTGAGCAGCAGGGCCTAGACCAAACCCCTGGTGTTTGGTAGGTCAGTATCTTTATATAAGGAAGAGAGTCTAATTTTAAACA
This sequence comes from Leontopithecus rosalia, assembly GCA_028533165.1. Taxonomy (NCBI): domain Eukaryota; kingdom Metazoa; phylum Chordata; class Mammalia; order Primates; family Cebidae; genus Leontopithecus; species Leontopithecus rosalia. The sequence goes on from CM052661.1 coordinate 96,897,112, forward strand.
TCAAAGTCAGAATCTAATTACAGATAGAGTACAGCATTTGCTATCAATTGTGTTAATATTTCTCTCTCTCTCTCTCTCTGTGTGTGTGTGTGTGTGCGTGTGTGTGCGTGTGTGTGCGTGTGTGTGTGTGTGTGTGTGTGAGAGAGAGAGAGAGAGAGAGAGAGAGAGAGAGAGAGAGAAAGAGACAGAGAGGCCTTTCTATTTATGTTTTCTGTTACCTGTTGGTGACATTTCAAGTGAAATGAAAAAAATAACACCTCCTTTTTTCAGTTTTCCTCTCTGTGCCAAAGAATAGCTTCTCAGCTTAAAAAATAATAGACATTTATAATTTCAAATTATACTCTTAAAAAGTTATATTGCCAAATATGGGTGAAGGGGCAGAAGGCAGCAAAACACACTGCCACGTGTGTACCTATGCAACTATCTTGCATGTTCTGCACATGTACCCCAAAACCTAAAATGCAATAAAAATTTTTTTAAAAAGTTATATTCCTTCTGTCACTTTCAGGAGAGATTTGATGACTTATCTTGTAGCACTGAAACACACATAATGAAATTACTTGACTGATTTATAATGTATTTGGGCTTGTAGCTAGAATAAATAAGAGATTTTTTAAGGTCAATTATATAGGTCATGCATTAAGTCCAGAAATAGAGCTTGACATATATGGTCAATTGATTCTTGAACAAGGTGTCAAGAATATTCAATTTGAGAAAGAATATACCTTTTTTGATAAATAGTTCTAGCATAACTGGACAGTCATATGAGGAAAAAATAAACCTTTATAAATACATTGCAACATAAACTAAATATTATTTAAAATGAATGGATCATAGATCTGAATATATAACCAAAATCTATAAGATCTCTAATAGAAAAGTATAAAAGCAGTACATTGCAAACCAAGATTAAGCAACAGTTATGTCAGTAGAGCATAAAATTATAATCATAAATAGTTTTATAAATTGAACTTCATAAAATTACAAATGTATGTTTTTTGAAAGAGAATGTTAATAAAATGAAAATACTACTCACAACCTGGAAGAAAGCATACACAAAATACAAAGTTGACATGAATTTTTACAATGTAATTATAAGGCCCACCCAATAAAATTGGGCAACAAATTTGAAGACACTTCACTAAAGAAGAGATATAGAAAGAAAATAACCATGATAAAAGAATATTTAAAATAACTTGTCATTAGAAAAAAAATTAAAACCACATTGATACCATTACATAGTCGGTAAGAATGTTCAAAATTAAACAAAACAAACAAAAACAGGTAGTAAAATTACTGGGGAGGGGCAGAGCTACTGAAATACACAAGCTATTCATCTGATTGCAAAATGCAGAAATAACTTTCACTAAAAGTGAGCAATTTGTCATGAAGTGAAAGTTACACTTACCATAAAACTAGTTATCCCATTTCTAAATTTATTTAAAAGAGAAAAGAAAACATACTTCTTAAAAGAAAGGATGTGAATGTTTGTGGTGACTTTCCTCATTAAACCAAAATATGGGTCACACCAGACAATCATTAACTTATAAATAGAAAACCAAATGGTAATACATCTATACTGCACACATGGGCATGTATCTTATGTACACATCGTCCTTTCACGTATTGACTACAGTCCCTCTATAAGCTTATGTTCTCAGTAAGGCGCAGTTTGGCATTTTTCCATGTAAGTAGTTGCACATCAATGGTAATCTGAGAATGACTAGATTGTGTTGAGAATAGCAGATAACCAACTCATATAACTTTTACTATATGTTTTACATTTTTCTATCACTAAATATTAAACTATTGCATATATTAGCATATGTATTCATATATATATATATATATATATATATATATATATACACATACAATAAAGATATAGACCCTATTTCTTCTCACTGCTGCCACATAAACAAGCTTTTGTGAAACAATTTCCTCAACTCAGAAAGCCTATTTTACCTTCAAACAGTAAAATTCTGGGACCCTAAAATCCTTCAATAATTCTAGCTAAATCAATAGTTAGGATTTATAACTAAACTATTCATGTAATTTGTATTTCCTCATATCTTTTCTAATAAAAATAGGATCTGTGCATAGGAAGAAGCTTTTTTAAATATAGTTATTTTTACAAAAACTTCTTGCATTGCTTATTCAGTCCAAGACTTATGAACTATGGAAAGTTTGAAAGCCAAACCTCATCCCTAAACTGTTACTGTATGCTCTGTTTCAGCCTCTTTTGACAAACTTTTTGTGCCTTCAAAGGAACCCTGTAAACTGCATCAAGAGACTCACATGGCAGCTCGAGAAGTCCTGCATTCTTGCTTTCGCCCCACCTATTTCTCAGTTGCTTCTTTCACTAACATTGGCTCCATATCTATACTCCTAGTTTGTAGTTTCTTCCTTTTTCAAGATCGTTTTTGAACACTAAACATAGCCCGGAATATTCACCTCTGGGTATTCCCAGCATTTTCTCATCTGGTCACTTCTGGTGATAACGAACCCTAATCTGCAAGCTTCCTCTTCATCTAGGCTCTATTTCCTTATCTTCATGAAAATGAGAACATTAAGCTGAGAAGGCAACATGCTAAATACTGCTAGAGATGGAGAATTAAGCATCATCATAGACATATTTCTCCTGAGCACTCCATCTTACATTGTGCACCCACCCAACACAGAAAGATGTCCTTTCTTCTAAAAGAAATAGAATAGAAAATACTGTCCTCACCAGTACATAGATGTACCATAAAATAATTGGCTGAGACCCTAGAGTTCTCCTGCTTTTTGTACCAAAAACAATTGGTTGTGGAAAGGGTGCTGCAGCCCTGTGCAAAAGGGAAAACCATTTCAATTAGCTAAATATTAGGTAACATTTACAGAGAAAATAAAAAGGAAATATTAGGCATCTAAATAATAAAGATTTGAGATTTAAAGTGAATGCAAAAAAATCAAGGAAAAATAAGAAACTGTCATCCCAGTACATATAACCTGAGGAAAAGAACAATGCAGCATCTGTAGGAACAAATTCGCGACATTATAAGTCTCTGGACGGGACACACGAAGTCACACTAGGCTAAAACAAAGACAATTACCTTTGCCACATATGGCTAAGTATTTTTGCCAATTGCTCGGCACTGAACACATGTGACTATTACATATTTGCCAAGATTGGATTACAGAGGCTACTTAATTTAGCTTAAACAGAAAGGGGCTTGTTAGAGGCTATTTGTTGAATGGCAGTTTTTGAAAGGTCCAGGAAATCAATCTCTGTGATACGCAGCCAGGAGAACGGCCCAAACATACCATAATTTTTTAAGCAGAAATAATTTCAGCCACAGCAAAACACTGGGCATTCAAAAGCCAGGAACCAGATACCAGAAAGCCACCATCTCTAACAAAGTTCTCCAAAAAGAGTGATAACCTTCATGATGAATATTGCCACTAGAGCTGAGGGCACACTGCCTTCATTCCAAATGTCAGTTCTTCCTTGGAAGCGGATGCTGCTGCTTGGCTCCACTCTTTTGGCAAGGAACCCTAGGAACCTAACATTTTGATTCTACCTAAGGAAGGTATAATTCATAATGTGGAGATTTAGAAAATTGAGGATTTGGACAAGCATGTTTAACAGATGGTGACTATAATATACTTTTCCATTTGTTGCATGTGATGATGCTTAAGCTAGTTTGGAGTAAAATACACATTGTTTTCATCCTTGATTACAATGCTTTCATTTCCAATTAACTTAAATGTAATCTTCATGAAGTCTAGTAAACTTTTCATATATAATTTAGTTAAATGATATACTTGAATTTAATTTTGATCTCAAATTTAAGCATACTGACTTGGAAAGCAAAATAAACAATATATGTCAGAGAAAGTACAATTAATACGGCTATTTCTATCCAGATGAGCTGATTTTTACATTACGAGTACTTCCATTTAAAAGTAGAAGCAAGTAGTCCTTAAGAAATGGATTCTCCCATGTTCTAAATAAAATATATACATACACGTAGTAGGGATGTATATATGTGTGTGAGTGTATGTGCAATCATGTATATGTGGCAGTATTACCACAATCTAAGATTGACAGTTCAAGCTATTTTCAGAATCTGAAATGAGTACCAGTTAACTTTCTGGCCAGTAGTATTGAACTGAAAAATTGTTACATTCAGAGGGCCTATCTCATGAAAGCAAAGATTTTCTCCCAAACCTAATGACAGTGTAAGTGTGTTTTGTTGTTCCCTCTCTTCCTTTAGGTCCCTTGACATATTTAGGTCTCTGATATCCAGAATTTGTGATGAGCAAGTAAGCAAAGATAATTAGTAGCAGTTTATTGCTTGATATTTTCTCATTCCCTCCTTCTACCCTACTATAACTTGACACTTACACACACACACACATACATATACACACACATTTAAGTCTAAATTCCCCTTCCATGCATTCCTTTTGCAATTGCCAAGCCTTATTAAATTCAGTGCTTGCTCTACTCTGCATTTGGATAACATTCACTGCAAGTGGACTAAAAGTAAGTGGCACCTACTCTCTTGCTTTGGTAGGAAATATTAACATTCTCTGTGGGTCTACACAATCTCATTGCTTCAAATACTATCTGCATGCTGATGACTCTGGGAAGAAAAGGGTGAATAACAGGTCTGCAGCTACTTCCCTTCCTCCTGGCACAGAGGAGGCAATGCTGACCACAAAAATATCTAAGTAGAAACAGGGCATTGGGATTTATCCCAGAAAGATATCTGAGAAGGTTCTTATCTAAGAATGTTTGTCTATATTGATCATTGAAAATACTTGGAACTTAGAGACTTAAAGGACCAAACTGGCTGGAGAACTCTAGTTGGCCACATAGATTATCTATTTATGTGAGCAATCAAGTTTGGAAACCAAGAAAACTCAAATTAAAACTACTTTCTCCAAGCGAAATTGTTACAGACATATGGCTTTCGGTTTCTCCAAAATCAAAACTCATTGCAGGGCAGGAATGAGTCTGGATTAGCTTTGTTTTGTGTTGTGCTGTTTTGTTTGATTTCATTTTGGAAGCTGTATCTGTTGGCTTTGAGGCTATTTGAAAGACTAATGTTGTTAGACTGCAATGTCCCTACATTTTGTTTATATCTTTCACTAATCATTGGGGAAGTTTGATGTTGAACAAGATCCATTATCCTCGTGCATCTGCTTTGATAATCCAGCCATCTGTGGTACTACAACAACCAAATAACACTATCTCAGACCTCTTCCCTGAATTTGAGGTTTTCTGTCCAATTATTACCTCTACGCTGATGTATCAGAAACATTGAAAGCTCAAAATCCTAAAATCTAACTTGTTTTTGCATAGCTTGAAAAGTTCCTCTCTTAGACGTCTCTATTTCAAAAGTTGTAAATGTTCTTCTGTTCCAGCTGCTGAAAACAAAGCTATGGAGATATCTTTGACTCTTACCTCTATACATGCAAATCCTTTTAAAGGTACTATTTTTTCCCTAGAAATCTAGCAAGTATCTATTGCATTCACACAACTTTTTGGATGACAATTCTACTCCAAATCACCATTAAACCAAGTATAGCAAATGCCTCTTACGGGGCTCTCTTCTTTTATTCTAAATGGCAGCCACAGTGTCTCTTAAGGAAATCAGAGCATGTCACATTTTATTAATTAATTCAATTATTACCTATTCAAGCCTCAAAAGTTTTTTCTTTATGGGGAATAAATCTAATGCCCACCAAGTTCTGAACCTTAGGTATCTGTCAACTTTTTACCTCAATTATTTAATTCCAGGATAATGTATTGTGCATGATTGTTGCATTATATTAATAAAATGGATTACATGCCAATTGATTAAATGTTCTTATACAACATGCTATCAAATACACCTTGTCAAATAGTGTGCTAGATATTAAAATTAGAAAATAAAGCCAAAATAATATATTGCCTTTCAAGGAAGCACATTACATTCTACAGTAGAATGTTTTATATTGCATATATAAAAGTAGGGTAATTTAAATACTCTGATACTAGAAGAAAGACCAAAGAAAATCATACCTTTATTTAGGATCCATGTTTAATAAACTATAATAAAAAATAAGTCTTTAGAAAAGAAGTAACCTAGATGCATACACCAAATAAAATTCTATAGTGATTTATTGTTTATGTTTTTAGAAGACAGGTAAATGTGTATGTATTACTTAAAAATATATGTAGATACATTGATAAAGACATAAATCTTTAAAAATTGATAATTTAGGCTGGGCGCAGTGGCTCAACCCTGTAATCTCAGCACTTTGGGAGACCGAGGCGGGCAGATCACGAGGTCAAGAGATCGAGACCATCCAGGCCAACATAGTGAAACCCTGTCTCTACTAAAAATATAAAAATTAGTTGGGCATGGTGGCATGCGCCTGTGGTCCCAGCTACTTGGAAGGCTGAGGTAGAAGAATTGCTTGAACCTGGGAGGCGGAGGTTGCAGTGAGCCGAGATTGTGACGCTGCACTCCAGCCTGGCACCTGGCGACAGAGTGAAACTCTGCCCCCCACCAAAAAATTGATAATTTAATTAAATAAAAATTATTTAATACACATAAATTATTTAAAACACACATAAATCCCATATTAAGTTCAAAATAAACTGATATACAAATATGTAGGAGAGTTACAGTCTCAAAAATATAGCATTTATACAAATAAATGAAAAATAATAAAATACTATATACCACCAGGAAAAAATAGGCAAAGTTTATAGATAACTGATTCACAATATAAAAACACTACTTGTTGTTTTAATCATAAAAAATCATTCAAAATCATTTATAATTAAAGGACACAGTATTAAAACAAGTTAATTTTATCACTATAAAATTCACATTTTAAAATATTCAACATATTTAGTATCATTAGGAGTGTGAGTGTCTATATATTATTAGAGAAGTTTAAATCAGTTTGCATTTGCAGGAATAGTATAATATATATCAAAGACTTAAAACTTGCATATCCTTGGTCTCAGTAACTCTAAATCTTGGAACATTTACAAGAAAATAGTAAACATGTTTTCTCCTGGGAATACAACCCAAATATACTTTTATAGGATTCCACCTGAGAGTATCACTTGATACTCCTTGGTTTGGAGACTGAGACTTGAGTCTAGCAAGGATATCACAGGAGGAGTGGACAGAGTGCAGTGGATGTTTACAGTAACAAGTGAACATTACAGAAAGCAGCTATGGAAATGGGCTACCTTAGTAACGGATATGTGTCTTAATAACACATCATCAAGTGAAAAAAGAATGATACATACAGCACAGTTTTCATAAGTACAAAGTATATGCACAGTCTCAAAACGTATTACTAAAACATGTACACATAAAATAAAGTACAGTAAACATATTTAATGACGTTCTATAAGGGGAGTGGGAGTGGTGGAAGAAAGACTAGTCAACCACAGGGACACTGGGAAATTATAATAACCAAGGGGACCTTAATGGGGGGTTACCTGATAATGAGCAAAGACTGGGATGTACAATTAACTCAAGGCTCCACATGTGCTTTTTAAGAAAATATATGAAATATACTAGATATGACCAGACATGCCATTACAAAGATGTAAAACCTATTATGCATTAAATTGCAGAATACTGAATTGCACATGTTAAAATATAAACAGCAATATGCATTTTTAAGCATTAAAATAATGATATAAGAAATATTTACTGAAAAACATTATTAAAATAACCAGACAAAAATCACATCACTTAGGCAGCATGTATATTAAAATTGGACTGATACAGAGAGGATTAGCATGGCCCCTGCACAAGGATGACATGCACATTTGTAAAGGTTCCATATTTTTCAATATCATAAAAATGGCCATACTACCACAGTAATTTAGAGACTTAATGTTATTCCTATTAAACTACCATTTACATTCTTCACAAGATTATAAACTATTTTAAAATTTATAAAAACTATTTAAAAATTTATATGTAACCAAAAGAGCCCATATAGGCAAGACAATCCTAACCAAAAGAATAAATTTGGAGGCTTCATCTTATTGGACTTCAAATAATACTATAAGGGTAAAATGACAAAAACAGCCTGGCACTGGTACAAAAATAGACAGATAGACCAATGGAACAGAATAGGGAACTCAGAAATAAGATTGCACATCCACAACCATCTGATCTTCAACAAACCTGACAGAAACAAGCAATGGGGAAAGGATTTCCTATTCAACAAATGGTGCTTGGATAACTGGCTATCTATTTGGAGAAAACTGAAAGTGGACCTCTTCCTCACACCTAATACAAAAATTAACTCAAGATGAATTAAATACTTAAATGTAAAACCCAAAACTATAAAAAAAAATCTTAGAAGAAAATCTAGGAAATACCATTCAGGACATAAGCACAAGCAAAGATTTCATAATGCCAAAAGCAATTGCCAAAAGCAATTGCCAAAAAAAAAAAGCAAAAATTGACAAATGGGATCTAATAAGAGCTTCTACACAGCAAAATGAATATCATCAGAGTGAACAGGCAACCTAGAGTGGGAGAAAATTTTTGCTATCTATCTAGTCAACAAAGGTTTAATATGCCAAATCTACAAGGAACTCAAACAAATTTACAAGAAAAAAAGAAACAACCCCATTAAAAAGTGGGTGAAAGACATGAACAGACACTTCCCAAAAGAAAACATTCATGCAGCCAACAAACCTGTATTAAAAATAAAACTCAACATTTCATTAGAGAAATGCAAATCAGAACCACAGTGAGACATCAACTCATGGCAGCCCGAATGGCCATTACTAAAAAGTCAAGAAACAACAGATGCTAGCAAGGTTGTGGAGAAATAGGAACACTTTTATACTGTAGGTGGAAATGTAAGTTAGTTCAACCACTGTGGAAGACAGTGTGGTTATTCTTCAAAGAGCTAGAAACAGAAATATCATTTGACCCAGTGATCTCATTACTAAGTAATATACCCAAAGGAATATAAAGCATTCTATTACAAAGACACATGCACGCATATGTTCATTACAGTACTATTCACAATAGCAAGGACATTGAATCAACTCAAATGCCTATTACTGATAGACTGGTGTAAGAAAATGTGGTACATATACACCATGGAATCTATGCATCCATTAAAAGAAAAGAGATCGTGTCTTTTTCAGAGACATGGAAAAAGCTGGAAGCCATTATCCTCAGCAAACTAATGTAGGAATAGAAAACCAAACACCCTATGTTCTGACTTGTAAGCGGACACTGAAGGATGGGATCACATAGACACAAGAAGGGAACAACACTCACTGGGGCTTGTTGTTGGGTGGAGTCAGGGGAGGAATAGTTTAGAAAGGATGGCTAATGCATGTTGAACTTAATACCTAGGTTATGAGTTGACAGGTGCAGTAAACCACTATGGCACATGTTTACCTATATAACATACCTGCACATCCTGCACATGCACCCCAAAACTAAAAACAATAATAATAATATTTTTTAAAATCTAAAACATAGCATAACAAATATTGCATTACTATCAAATATGATAAGAGAAACACTGCTAATCTATATATCAGGGTTTCCAAAATATGTTACTATTTTCCTTTTCGGTTTTGGGATTGTGGAAGTACCCTCTCTGATACATTGAGTTATGGAAAGTTGAAAATTTTCACATCACACGCTACTCAGAGATTTAACATGCTAATGAGTTTTGTGAGAAGATTTAGTAAGCAAAGCTTTCTTAGAATGAAAAGTGTTTTGTTGTTGTTGTTGTTTGTTTAATTTCCTCTGCTTTCTTACAAATTAGCTTTTACTATAAGATATTTTAAATAATATTTATATTGAACAAAATGCTAAAAATGTGATAGGTAAATTGATTTTTCCATACTCTCTTCTTTTAGCAAATAATATATACTTATTACCAAATTTGTAAAATATATTACTGAACAATTAATAATAAAGTTGAGTTAGTTATGTGTTTATTATGGCCCAGCTCTAATAGAAAACTGAATATTTTCTTTATCTGCGGAATAATCTTCTATTTTAATTTGCAATTTTTTTCTTTCCATTTTTCTTGTCTCTTTCCACTGAGTACCCTCTATAGCATCCAAAATGTTTTAAATTATACAAAAACTAAACATATTAAAACCTCTGTCTAACATACATAGACCACTGTTTATACATCAGTTATTTTTTTCATTTTTAAATTAGTATTAGCTACATAGCTTTCTTGAGATGATTACATTGTTTCTTTTGTTTAATACACTTAGGATAATGTCAAGTGAAAATGCCATAATAGTCTTCTACCACCAATGCTGTTTTGTCATCTCCTTTGCCATTAAATCAGGACTAATTATTGCCATACACTCCATCCAACTGAACGTGTTTTATGTATTTGAAATGCACCCAATTTTAAATCTAATTGAAAGTTCTAATTCCTATTTATTGAAGCAGGAAAGAGTCCCTTGTTCCCCTCACAGGGCATATGGTGACAGATAATTTTTTTTATCCCTCTGTCACTTAGGTTGGAGTGCAGTAGCCTTCTCTACCCAGCACTTTCCTGCCCGCCTCCCATATCAGTATGAATTCACCTATTTAATAAATTGTCTGTCAAATTAAAAAATCATGAAGGATGAATGAAATTTAATGAAATATGTAGACTGGTAATGGGAAAACAGAATAATAAAAATCCATTGATATAAAACATTAAAAAGAATATCTAATTATATATGACTCTTAAAAATATGATTTCCAAATGCTGATCTCTGGCTTAATCAGCTGATTCAATTTCCTTGTGCTAATATTCATTTGAGATGGGAGATATAACATAAAATACATGTTGAAAGATTATAAGCAGGACTAAAAAGCTACCTTAAGTCTTGAGAGAAAACTAAGGATTTTGTACCATTGGGAAAGTAATTTCTTGAACTGAGTATAATACTCAAAATACCAAACCTGTGAAGTCCTTAGATGTAGTCAGGATTCATATATGTCACTTAACAGACTTCATGATGATAATTGATTAATAACTCTATTTTGAATTTTGTGCCTAGCTTAATTCTTTAATGCTTAGCCTATAATCTCAAACTGTGAAACATTAGAAACTAATTACTCTGGAGGAGTAATCCCAAAGTAATTTCAGATTTTTGTTGTAATTTTTTGAATAATTTGTTACTTACTGATATTTTTCTAAATTAATTCATTCAAATCCCCTCACCCTCTGATGAAGCCCAGAGTGAGGATTCAATTTCTTTTAGAGTGAGTGTATATTAGAAAGGAAGAATTTTGAAACAAGAATCCTAAAGACCTGCTAGACACAAAGGATGTCCAATAAAAAGTAAAATAAAATAATTTTTAAAGAAATAAACCAATAGGAAACTACTTAAAAAGGACAATCTGTAAAAGAAGTGTCTCAGTAGCCAAGTATAAAAAAATCAGAGGCCAGGTGTGGTGGTGCATGCCTATGATTCCAGCTACTTAGGGAGGCTTGGGTGGGAGGATCGCCTGAGCTCTGCAGGTTGATCTTGCATTGAGCCTAGATTGTGCTACTGCACTACAACCTAAGTGACAGAGGGAGAAAAAAAATTATCTGTCTCAAAACAAAAATTATCAACTGCCTTAAAACTGTCAACAGTTAAGAAAATAATATTGGAATACAAAAAATTGTCTAGAAAATTGTAGAGACAAAAGTCACATTGCAAGGATCTAGGAATGGAAGAAGCTTCTAAGAGAAACCAATGGGTTCAGGACAATTATAAAAACTAGAAAAGAAATAGGAATAGACACTGAGCATGCAAGAGAACATATGTGAGTCCTACAGGGGATGAGGTTGTTATGTTCAGGGCAGATGGAAAAGAATGTGGAAAAATATAGAGACTGTGGTTAAAAAAAAATCAATGGAGATCAAATTAAATATTGATTACATTCAATGGGACTATTCCTTGTCTTTCTAACTATTAGTAACAAATGGAGATATTTTAAGAATAAGCTGTATCTGAACAGATGGACATAGTTGTCTCCAATTACAAAAGGACAAACACAAACACGGGGAAAGGTAGTATTTCGTCTTCATTTGCTCTCTTATTCTTATAGACATTGATGTCAGGAGGACAAGTCTTTCACTTCATCTTCAAGTAAGTGACTACCATTTTATAAGAGTACGACAAAGACACTTTTGACAGTAAAAAATAAAATGATTAAAATACTGGTTTATTAAGGAAAAAATCATAAATATTTTACTTTATAAGTGGCAAATAAATTTCAAAACTGAATTTACAAGAAACTTCAAGCTTTATGTAATGCAGTTTAAGGTTATTTTAATGACTTCTAAATCCTGGGAATTATTGCAAATAATTTATTTTGTGGGATGTTAGCCAACTTGAGAACATGTAGATTTGATAGTATAGTTACCTCACAATTATAGATATTAAGTATTACATTTAATAGAGTGGGAACACCTAAATATATATTTATTTATACATACACTCTTGTTTGACACTATTTTTCATTTAATTATTGTTGTAAGTTTTGCAGGGATGAATTTAGTATTGCTAATTACCTTGCGGCTGACAAGGCTTTTATAAACTCATAGGGACATAGGTTAGCTTATAAAAATTTGTCTAATGAAGACTAAAATAGGCCGGGTGCGGTGGCTTAAGCCTGTAATCCCAGCACTTTGGGAGGCCGAGGTGAGTGGATCACGAGGTCAACAGATCGAGACCGTCCTGGTCAACATGGTGAAACCCCGTCTCTACTCAAAATACAAAAAATTAGCTGGGCATGGTGGCGCATGCCTGTAATCCCAGCTACTCAGGAGGCTGAGGTAGGAGAATTGCCTGAACCCAGGAGGCGGAGGTTGCGGTGAGCCGAGATCGCGCCATTGCACTCCAGCCTGGGTATCAAAAACGAAACTCCCGTCTCAAAAAAAAAAAAAAAAAAAAGACTAAAATAAATTCTGTCTGGTGGAAAATATATTCCCAAATATTATAACTTATAGCTCTTATAGTAGGATATTAAGCAGTTGATTAATGCAGCAAAATTTGTTTAACTCCTTTATTAAATAGCCTACAAATATCTAGTATCTCAAATGCTGTTGACAGAATCTGACATTTTACTGAATCCACATTAATGAGTTAAATAATACATTTGACATGCAATCTTTTGATATTTGCAAGAGTTATAATTTATCCTTATTGGAAATTATTATGAACAACACTTTACATGCTAGTGTGGTGATGGGCAAGTAACATAAAAATATTACAATGTAAAATTTGCTCCTATAAACAGGAATTATACTAGCGCAGTTCTCATAGATGTCCTGGGATAAATAAATTGCTTAAAACATGTAATTTATTTTAGAACAATGCCCCTTTCTTAGTAGGCCAGATGTGAGTTTTTCATAAATTAATGACAATCTGGACCTAATTTGTACATAGATAAAAGTGTTAAATAAGATGATAGAGTTTCTGCCACAAATTAATTTCTTGGAGATAGTTTACAGTAATGTTACAATAAACATAATTATCAGAAATAGACAAAGGTCCTCTTTTGTGCTCAATATTTTTATATTAAGCTGATAATAAAATGTTATAGGAAATGTTTAGTAACCCTGAAATGTTACCAAATTTGAAAATTAATCTACTATATTTATTGGGTCATATTTTATGTTAGAAACACATTGAAAATAGAGAGATACACTTAATGAAAGTAGATACTGATACATAGAGATGTATGGATAAATGGGTATATCCACACATAGAAATACATACATGTACATCTTAAAGTGTATATATGTTGATCCATATTGCTATCTGTATATATGTATAAACACACACACATATATATATACACACACATTTGTGTGTGTCTGTGTGTCAATTACACATACCTTCAATATGTTTCAAATGTATATGCTGTAAAATATATAAAGAAAAACACACACATTTCACTTGGGAATTGTAAGTTATTTGGATAAAAAAAAGACTACATTAAGTAACTAAACAACTACAGTGCAAATAGAAGCATGTCTTATCCATTATCTTTTTCTATTTGTGGCCATTTTTAACTCTGGAAAGTATAGAAATGTTTTCATGAGTTCAGTGGATGGGTGGGAATGTGAGTAGGGGGCAAGAGACAAAGAGAAAGATAGAGAGAAAATTCTTGAAAATTTTCTATACCATTAATCATTATGTGCAGCCAATATATTGCACTTAAATGTGTTTATGAGAAGTTAACATATTTAATAATGTATTATAGGAAGTACTTTTTCAGACTAGAATAACAACTTCCAGAAATATTCTCTTCTGTAAAAGCTATAAGAACTCTCGCAAACAATATCACCACATCCACGTTTTTTAAAACTCTGGAAATTACTCAAATGTTTGTAACAATCTGAGGAATATTTAGGTTTTAAAAAGTGCTGATTCCTGGTAACGACAAGCTTTATGATATGCTATCTTGCCCCATGCCATTCTCCACACTCCCCTAACCAGTTCCCTGATAGTCTTGAAACCAACCATCTCGGGCCGGGCGCGGTGGCTCATGCCTGTAATCCCAGCACTTTGGGAGGCCGAGGCAGGTGGATTATGAGGTCAACAGATCGAGACCATCCTGGTCAACATGGTGAAACCCCGTCTCTACTAAAGATACAAAAAATTAGCTGGGCATGGTAGCGCGTGCCTGTAATCCCAGCTACTCAGGAGGCTGAGGCAGGAGAATTGCCTGAACCCAGGAGGCGGAGGTGGCAGTGAGCCGAGATCACGCCATTGCAGTCCAGCCTGGGTAACAAGAGCGAAACTCCGTCTCAAAAAAAAAAAAAAAAGAAACCAACCATCTCAAAAACAGAGTAATTGTAAAAATGAGCACCCTAGCTATCACTAAAGAGATGTAACAGTTGGAACTACTCATATGTCACTATAGCTAATGAACTGTCACCATTTGGTTTATCTGGAAGTTTTCTGGAAATTTTTCATTCACAGGACTGTCTTTAGTTGACCTAACTCAGAAATTATTTAGTGTGAACAGCCCTATTTCCTGGGAATCAATCTAAAAAATATCAGGGGGAATCATAAACATTTATAAAGAAAATTTGGAAACAGCTATGGGCATATGGGTACTTAAAAATACAAAGACACTTTCCTGACAATCTAGAAGGCCATGTATGTGTGTAGAGCCGTGTGCATGACAAATACCTGAGAATGTGCAGAATATCATCTGTGGCTATTATCAATGGCCTATACACCAGGGAATTGAAAAGTAAGGCAATTATAAACTAGTGGAGTGTTAAAGATGAGCCAGCAATGCATGCATACCTACACACACACACACACACACACACACACACAAACACACACACACACACACACAAACACACACACACACACACACACACACTTTTGAATAAGGCCCGGAGACATACAGCTTTAAGGCATTTAAGGAACTCTCTGTCTAAACATTATCAAAACAATGTACTAGTTGAAGCAAATTCCAGTGACCACATGTGAGAAAGAATACATGATGTCATAATGAATCAGGGGAATTAACTAAACAAGAAGAAAGAGGAAAAAAAAACAGTAATTGTTTTAAAATACCAAATCCCATTTTTAATGACAAGTAGAACAAGGCAGAATATCAACAAGGAAATGCATGATGTGAATAAGACTGTAAACAAACTGCCTTACGGATAACACTCCACCCAACAGCAGCAAGAATCCAAGAGTTTTCTTTAGTGCACATGTCACATTTCTCAGGGTAAAATGTGTGTAAGAGTATTATAACAAGCCTCAAGGAATTTTAAAAGTTTAAAATTGTACACATTACTCTCTCTGACTAAAAAGAAATGAAATTAGAAGTTAGCAACAGAAAGAAATTTGTGAATTTCCCAAATACATAAAAAGTAGACAATGTATTCCTAAATAGCCAATGAATCAAAGAAGAAATCACTGGGGAAATTACAGCAATTTTTGAGATTAATGAAAACAGAAATACACACCAGATCTTATGGGATGAAGCTAAAGCAATGCTCAAAATAAAAATTAAGGCTCTCAATGCCAGCATTAAAAAAGATAACCTCAAATCAGTAACTTAACATTCCACCATACAAAACATTAAGGAAGAAAAAGTAAAACCCAAGTACAGCATAAAGAGAAAATAATAAATGTCAGAGGAGAAATAAACGAAATTGAGAATAGAAAGATAATGAGAGAACATCAGTTAAACCAAAACTAATAAAACTTAAGCTAACTTGACCAAGAAAAACAAGAGAAAAGACTAAAATGATTAAAGTCAGGAATGAAAGAGGGGACATCACTTGACCTTAGAATAATAAATAGGACAATATAATAATACTTTGAACAGTTTAATACAAAAAGTAGATTAGATAAAATGGACAAATTCATAGAAACACATAAACTACAAAAACTCATTCAAAAATTAAAAATATGAATAAATTTATGTACATACAAATATAGAAATAGTTATTTTTCAAATCTCACAAAGAAAACTCAAGGCCCAGATGGCTTTCCTGATAAATTCTACCAAACATTTCAAGGAGAATTAACAACAGTTCTTCACAAACTCTTCCAAAATGTAAAATATAAGTGAGTGTTTCCTAACTCCCAGGCTTTAACCCAGGAATGCAAGGTTAATCTAATATTTTAAAAGCCATCAATATAATATATCATACTAATAGAGTAAAGGACTTATTCACATGATTATGTCAATAAATACAGAAAAGCATATGGCAAATTCCAGCAAACTTTCATGAAAAAAAGATCACTCAATAAAATAGAAATTGAAGGGGCCTTCCTCAGTTTGATATAGGGTATTTATAAAAACCTGCCACTATTATCAGACTAATGATGACAGACTGAAAATTTTTCATTGGTATCATTGACAAAATAAAATATCTGCTTTTGTCATTTTTGTCAATATTTGCTGAAGGTTTTGCCAGGGCTATTAGGGGAAAAAGTAGGTAGCTACATTGGTGATTAAGAAGTAATGTTATTTATATTTGCTTGTGACATGGTCTTATATATAGAAAATACCCAGAAATGCACAAAATAACCTATTACAAATAATGAATGAGGTCAGCAAGGTTATGGTACATAAAGTCAGAAGAAATTCAATTTCCCTCCATTTCTATACACTACTAATAATAATCCAAAATTAAATTAAGCAAACAGTATAATTTGCAGTAGGATCAAGAAAATAAATAACTAGGAATAAATTATCAAAATAAGAGAAAGATTGTATAATAAAAATGTAAAATACTGAAAATGTAAAGAATGTCTGGAGAAATAGAAAGATGTCATTAACTCATAGATTAGAAAATCTAATATTTTCAAGATAAGGATGTTCTCCAAATTGACCTACACTGTCAATTCAATGGACAAGTGACTACTACTTTTTTAAGGGAAATACAAGGTGTCCTGAATACTCAAGATGGTGTTAAGTAAGCAAAATAAAGTTGGAAGACTCACACTTCCCAATTTTACAATTTACTAAAAATTACATTAAGGCAAGCGTGGTTCTGGCATACAGATAGATATAAACACTTAATTTTGTGATTAATGGTTTTGTTTTCCTTTTATGTGGTATGTTGGAGAGAAATAATTTACAAATATGATTCTGGTAGGACACGATATCCACATGTTAAAGCATGCAGTTTGACTTCAACAACATATCACATAAAATAATTAACTGAAAATGTGTCAGTAATCTAAATATAAGACCTAAAACTATAAATCTCCTTGGAGAAAACATAAATATAAATCTTCTTCATCTTAGATAGAACACCAAAATCGCAAATAACAGAAGAAAAATTACATGAAATGAAATTCATTAAATGAAAACTGTACTGCTTTAAAGAACACATGGAGAGTGAAAATAACTCACAGAAGGGAGACTATGTTTGTAAATCATGTGTCTGATAAAGGACAAAGACCATGTGTCCAATAAGTCAATCAATGAATGGGCAAATGATTTTAATAGACATTTTTTGACAGAAGATATACAAGTGGGCAGCAAGAACAGGGGAAAAATGCTGCACATAATTAGTTATTAGGAAAATGCAAATCAAAACCATAATGCAATGCATTTTATATTATGATTGGTTAAAAAAACAGAAGAAAATACTGTGGGGAAATTGGGGCCTTCATAGATATTGCTCAAATTGTAAAACTGTACAAGCACTTCAAAATGCTTGTGATAGGTTGGTGCAAAGATAATTGCAGATTTTGCAATTTTAAAAATATTTTAATTGTGAAAATCGCAATTACTTTTGCACCTAATATAAATGGTTAAACACAGTTACCATATAATCTAGTGAATCCACTCCTTGGTTTATATCAAAGAATAAAACGTGTTTTCTCTTTTAACTCAGGAATGGATAAATAAAATGTGATATGTATACACAAACACACACATTCAAGCACAGAGTTAAATATAATTCATTCATAAAGAAGAATGAAGTACTGAAATGTCCTATATCATAGATGAACGGTGGAAACATTGTAAGTGAAAAATTTCAGTCACAAATGGCCACATAGTTTATGTGTATGAAATGTCCATATGAGTATTTATTAATATTAAAAACACAATGTAGATTTTTTTAGGTTCTGGTGATTGGGCATAGAAGGATGGGGAGTGATTGGTAATGAGTACAGGATTTCCTTTTTGGAGAATGAAAATATCTTAAAATTAATGGTAATGGATTTGCAGCTCTGTGAATATACTAAAAATCATTGAATTGTGCAATTCCAAAGAGTAAGTGAATTATGGTATGTCCATTATACTTCAATAACACCATCATTTAAAAATTGCATTAGACAGTATTGATGATGTCAGTGAGACATGTGCAGCAAGCTCATGAACCTCAGCAGAGCCTGCACATGACCAAGCTATAAATACATGCATGTAAACCAATATGATCTGCAGATAATTTATTACGACAAAAAACTTGATAAAATTGAATGGTACATTACTGTTCTTCCTTATTGCTCAAAAATAATATTTCTCATTCCAGTATTTATTCCAGTTAAGACTCAAGCATACTTTGGGGCAATTTTTTAGGCTCAAAGTTTGATTACTCTAGGATGGTATTTTAAAGAAATAGCTTTTCTATTTTTACAGCATGTTTGAGGTGCCTTTGGTGATGTTTAACAAGCTGAAAGAGCTTTAAATAGGTGACTGAAACATCAATGCATTGTTTTGTAAAACAGATTATGATAACACAAAGAAGGGATTTTTTTTAAAGTTTGAATGACAAAGTCACAGAAGTACCACATGTATTTTAACACACATTTTAATTTCTACTAAGATTTTTAAAAATATTCTGCTGAATAATTAGAATTAGAATTCAACTAGTTGAATAATCTATTAAATTACCTACTAAAAATCATCACTTAATAATAAACTATAAGACTGTTACAGTTTGATAGTGATGTTTAAACAAACATACACAATAATAAATAAGTATCCTAGTTCTTCCAAGCTTTTGCATCAATTTTTTATTAAATTTATATTAAATTTTACAGAAGTCTATTATATTTTAATACCCTCAACTCTTTATATGAATAAATCAGTGTTGAATGATTCTTCTTCACTGAAACAAAATACAGAAATAAATTGATTTTATATGAATCATTGTATGAACCACTCCTTATTTTTAAAAATATATTTGTTGCAACAATTTCATGGTTTTCAGACACAGGATTTATGATAGGCCAAATTTTCCTATTTGAAATAGAAAATATTTATTTAGGAAAGTATGGCCAATATACATCAGCCAAATTTCTATTAAAAACGGTATGCTCCTAAGTTGTTTTGATAACTTGTGGCCTAGATGGCAGATAGCTTCAATATTTTACAACTAGACTAATTTGATGGTAATAGTTAAAATGTTAAAGGTTCTTTATGTTGGAAAAGAGTAAAAGTTGGGTATGAGAATGAAGAAACAAACACACTCCACTTGAAGGTCAGGTGATAAAGGCATACAATTACTCAACAGTTGAGTAAAGTACACTATCAAGTACTGTGTTAATGTTGTACAGATTAAAATATGAAACACACATTGTATTTGACTTCATTAAATTATAGCATTGACATAACACAAGTATGTTTAAAAGAATTTAAGATCTACATGAATGTTATTTACAAGGGTTAATTAAAAAAAAAACACATTTAATCTATTTGTTTCAGAAAAAAAATATATACAATGTGGTCAAATTAATGAAATACAGGTATTGCATACATGAAGCAGAAATTTTAGCCTGACTTTCTATATATTATGTGTTTATTTTTGATCTTTAGATTCATCATCTGCAAAATGGAGATGATGAAAATATCTAAGCAAATATTTCATACATTTGGCTAACTTCCCCTTGGTCATTTTCTAGTAACGGAACACTACCTAGAATGAATTGTAAGGCAAGCCAAGGATGGCAATTTTTATGTTGTGGGTTACTCAAATTCGAAAACAAGGATTCCTCAATTACTTTCAATCTTAGATTCACAATCAAGATTATTGGCCAAGATTAATGGTACAAAAAAAATAACATTCAGCTATTTCTGAGATAAACTGTGTCATGACTACTGATTTGCATGATTAATGAAAAATGCAATACACTTACTGCGTGTTTTGTTTTTATTTAGAAAAAATAATGTGATTTGGTTAGATATGGTATGCTTTAAGATGTGCATGGTAAGGGTGGTTATGTTTTTTCCTGTTTAATATGGTTTATCTTCGATTATCAAAAGGAAGTTTTATTAAATATGATTTTTGAGTTTAAAATAGCAATTTACTTAGTTTTGGAATCACTGATAAATGACTGCAACTTATTTTTAAAGTTGCATCTTCCAGGAAAGGCTGCTTGTTATATTAAAGAATGCATCTCAGGCTTTGAATGCAATCAATTATAAACTTCAAGAGGGTAACACTTGGGCCACTCTTCTGTGTGATGTACTTCAAATATAACAAATCCCAGATATTGATGTAGTAAATTGGTTCTAAAAGTGTCCTTTCAGTTTTTTAAATTGACGACACACATAAGCCTGAGGTTCTTAAAAATTATTTGAAGGAAAATTTAACTCTCATCTATTGTCTGGAGAGTGAATTAAGGCAGTATTTCCTTTACGTCATGATTGAAAGTCCTATTTGCACACTTCTATTATGTTTTAGTAAAAATATTTTGTAAAAGAATTTTAGAA
This sequence comes from Leontopithecus rosalia, assembly GCA_028533165.1. Lineage (NCBI taxonomy): Eukaryota > Metazoa > Chordata > Mammalia > Primates > Cebidae > Leontopithecus > Leontopithecus rosalia. Next base: position 96,918,324 of record CM052661.1, read on the forward strand.
ACTCTGATTTAGTTTTCAAAGATAACTTCTAGAAAAGTACTTTGGAAAATTATAATTTGTACTTTGTATTTCAAAAGAAATAAGGAGATTCTATGGATTGCTATTTATTTATCTCCACTGACATCTGGTGATGGAGCTTCTTTTTCTAGCTATGAAGACTAAGTACTTCATAAAGTGGCAATATAAATATGTAGAAATTCATTTGTGCCTTTTTGTGCATGATATTATATTGAAAAGCTAATATCAAGCAATATGATACACTTGAAATTAACATACAAAACATGATGTAAAGTTTTACATTTAAATCTTTAATCCATCTTAATTTTTGTATATTGTGGTAGGTAGGGGTCCAGTTTCAGTCTTCTGCACATGAGAGTCACTTACCCCCACTTCATTTATTGAAGCGGGAGTTTTTTCCCATTGCTTCTTTTTATCAATTTTTTCTAAGACTGCATGGATGTAAGAGGGTGACTTCATTTCTGGGCCCCCTATCCTGTTCCCCCAGTCTATGTTTCTGCTTTTGTATCAGTTTCATGTTATTTTTTTCCTGTAGGCTTGTAGTAAAATTTGAAATTGAGAAATGTGATGCTCTCAGCTTTGTTCTTTTTACTTAGGATTGCTTTGGCTATTTGGGCTCTTCCTCGATTTCCTATAAATTTTAGAATAGTTTTTTTTTTTTAATTCTGTGAAAAGTGTTGTAAGGTAATTTGATAAAAAGAGTGTTGAATCTTTAAATTGCTTTGTGTAGTACGGCCATTTTAATGATATTGATTCTTCCAATCCATGAGCATGGAAGCTTTTTATACTTGCATGCATCATCTCTGATTTCTTTCAGAAGTGTTTCATGGTTCTTCATCTCCTTGATTAGCTATAGTCCCAGGTATTTCATTTTCTGTGTGTGGCTACTGAAATTGCTATTGTGTTCTTGATTTGGCTCTCAGTTAAAACATTATTGGGGTATAGAAATGATACTGATTTTTGTACATTGATTTTGTAAGCTGAGACTTTACTGAAGTCATTTATCAGTAAAGTCTTTAAGTTTTTCTAACTATAGAATAATATCATTAATGAAGAGAGATAGTTTTAATTCTTTTCCTCTTTGGATGCCTTTACTTTCTTTCTCTTGCCTGATTGCTCTGACTAGGACTTCCAGGAGCTGAAGGTCATTTTCCAAAGCAAACTAATGCAGAAATAGAAAAGTGAGGCCGGGCGCGGTGGCTTAAGCCTGTAATCCCAGCACTTTGGGAGGCCGAGACGTGTGGATCACGAGGTCACGAGATCGAGACCATCCTGGTCAACACGGTGAAACCCCGTCTCTACTAAAAATACAAAAAATTAGCTTGGCACGGTGGCGTGTGCCTGTAATCCCAGCTACTCAGGAGGCTGAGGCAGGAGAATTGCCTGAACCCAGGAGGCGGAGGTTGCAGTGAGCCGAGATCGCGCCATTGCACTCCAGCCTGGTTAACAAGAGCGAAACTCCGTCTCAAAAAAAGAAATAGAAAAGTGAATACTGCATGTTCTTAATTATAACGAGGAGCTAAACATTGAGTGCACACAGACATAAAGACAGGAATAATAGGCACTGGTGACTACTAGATTGGGGATAGGGGAAATGGGGCAAGAACTGAAAACCTACCTACTGGGTTCCATGCTTACTTCTTGGGTGACAGGTTCAATCATTGCTCAAATCTCAGCATCACAAAACGCACCTTTGTAACAAACCTGCACATGTACTTGCTGAATCTAAAACAAAAGTTGAAAAGAAAACAAAACGGTAACTACTGTTTGACAAAAACACTGAAGTGTACAAACAGTAAGAATTATTACATACATTAACACTTGTACTATAAATATTGCTTACATCAGCTGAATTTTCCACAGCTGGTATAATACAGAATGGGGAAAAAAACTGAAAACCTCTCCTCTAATATCGGGAACATGGAAAGGATGTCCAGTCACCACTGTTATTCAACATAGTACCGGAAGTCCTAGCTAGAAAGATCAGATAAGAAAAATACAAAGGGCATCCAAACTGGAAAGTCAGATTGTCCTTATTGACGGTATAATTTTATATCTGGAAAAAACCTAAAGATTCCACAAGAAAACTGTTAGAATTCATAAAATTTCAGTAAGGTGTAGGAACAGGGGATATTTAATTCATCTGAAAATAATGGCATTATGCAAACAAGGTATTGTTTATTAAACTATGTCAAGTTTTAAAAATATACAAAGGAAAAGAAATTCATTTAGTTTGGTTTTTTTTTTTTGAGAAGGAGTTTCACTGCTGTTACCCAGGCTGGAGTGCAATGGCGCGATCTCGGCTCACTGCAACCTCTGCCTCTTGAGTTCAGGCAATTCTCCTGCCTCAGCCTCCTGAGTAGCTGGGATTACAGGCACGCGTCACTTCATTTAGTTTTTAAGAGAGAAGACTTAGTCACACAATTGGTATTAATGAGTTTTGTTCTCAATATTGAGAAGATGCTCTAAACAATTTCTATCTAAATTTATATTCCATATCCCCTTTATTGACTCTTTTCTTGCTATTTGCCTTCTAATTATCCACTTTTCTTTCCTTAGTTTTGATTTCTCAGCAATTTCATTTTTTGTCGGTTTCCTCTTCTCATCACCCTAATATTTTTTTATTATCCTTCACATTCACTCAATGAATCTTTAATTGCCTTTCATTATATAAGCCTGTCAGGAAGCAGAGGAAACTAGCAATTTTTACAACTTAGAAAAGCTTTTGCACTTATTGAGTTACATCTGAGATACATTTTCTCTTGCTATTTGATTAAACATAAGTTGTCATTTTTTTTCAAAGGAATTTCTATTTTAAAGTAGCTAAACTAATTCTGCCTTGGTGTAAGCCCGCATTTTGAAAATAAATTATATTCTCATATATTATGAAATTCTGAAAATGTAAGTAAAAGATAGTATAGGAATAGGGAATGTATAGGAGTGCACATATGTATATGATAGACATTATACATGAATAAATACATGCTTGTAAACATATTTGTGGGTGTATACACAGTGTTTCCAAAAATGTAGGATCTTTTAACATGTAATATTCAAGTATATTATTTAGTATATCATTACAGTTCACTACCTGTACATATTGATCTGTCCAGAGATAAGAGAAAACTTATGCATAAATGAAGAAATGGAATTCCTAAAAAAATGCTGAGATTATACAATAAGAATGGTAGAATTATTATTAGATTGATGCAATGTTTAATTCATCAAAAACCTATATTCATAAACGAAGCAATAACTTAAATCGTATGATTTATCTACATCTTTATAGTTCGTTATTCTTTAGTTCATAAAATTAGAGATGTGTATACATATATATATTTGGATTCAATAATAATTATATATTATCTATAATTATTTGTATATATAAAATATATATTATATAATTAATATATATAACTATATATTATAATTATATATAATTATTTTATTAGGCTTTTCATTCTATAATTATTGTTAAATTATATATTATATTGTTAAATCTATAATTATTGTATAAATCTATGAGTGTTATCAGGTAGTTAAAACCATATTGTCTTAATAATAATAATCTTCTCTTGCAGTTATAGATTGCTTTGTTCCCTAGTTTGTCATTGATTTCTATCACTTTTTCTGATGTATTTGAAGTCGTTAATAATTGATGGTTGAATATATATGGATGTGTGGTAGAAAACATGGAAGGATGAAGGAATGAATGAACCATCACATGAGCAAACAAATAAAAACACAGAAATTAAATAAACTTTTATATTGTTAATACAATAAAAGTACAATTAGTGTTACTACTAAATCCACAGTAAGTGTTAGGAGTATCTTAGCCCTTCTAGCAACAAAAAGCTGGTTCAGGAATTAAAATCAGTCCTGCTCTGATTAGACTATTCTCACAGCACTCACTCAGCACTTGTGAATTGAATTTGATCCATATGTTTGCTCACATCTGTTGGTTTGCCACTTACAGAAAATACTCAAATCCAGATGTGGGTATGTTTTGTCTGTGCAAATTAATTGGTATGATTACCAAGACTAGAGGCTGTACTTTTTATTTCCCCATGTAGCACCTAAATAGGTTTTGTATACACAGTGGTAACCCAATAAATTTCTTGCTAACTAATGCATCTCCCATTTATGAGCCTCTAGTTGATATTTTTTTGTCTTTTCCTGCCTGCAAGTTGAAGTATACATTTCAATTAGATCTCCACTTACTGAAAAGAGAGATTTGTCAAAGAAACCAGAGTAAGCAATTTATCATGTTGTTTTCATGCAGCCATAAAATAGTACTTCAAACTCTGTTATATTTGGGGATTACTCTGCCATATCCTGAAATTCATAAAATGCAATATATGTATGCATAACGGATGAGGTGCATTCCAGAAATGAAATGATTGCAGTACACAGAGTTTGTAAATCAAATTTGTGAAGCACTTCAGGATGAAAGACACTATACAATAAATATAGGTTGTGAAAGGATACATGTTGGTTGCATAAATACAATTTCCTCTGCCTGGAAGTTTTTAACCCCATAATAATCTCCAGGTTAGATTTTAAAACCTCTTTTTATTATGTAGTTTGAAAAAATATTTTGATATAAAATGATACCTGAAGTGTCAGCCACTGATTTCTTGATTTTTTTCTTCTGCTTTCTTATTACATGACCATGATCTGACAAAACTAAGATCTCTGTCACCAGATTTTCTTTCTATGAAATACTGGTTTTTATTTTCAAAGTTGTAATTTAGTCTCCCATGGTTTGACCTCATCTCAGCAGGGAGCTTACATTATCTGTTTTACAATGAAGAAGATAAATAGAATTTTATATATACATAATTATAGATCATATCTGTTCGTTATATGTGTGTATATATGTATACAAAACCTAAATATTAAAATAACTTCTTATGTGTAGAATGTATTACTTACATTACAAAGTACAACCATTAGTCAACAAGGGATTCTCCAGAAATTAGTCCTAAAATGTATTTGTAAATTACTGAATGAAGTAATCTGCAGTGTTTCAGACAGCATAAATAGAACTAACTCACTAAAATGTGCCACTAGAGTGTTTGTAGATTTCTAATAAAACAGTCAGGTCCAAGATAGTATGAGGTACAATTGTGATGCTCTAGCAAATGTTGACATTTACTTATTCTCCCATGAAAGTGACCAAATGTACAAAAAAGTAAAAATGAAAACACAACAAATACTAAAATATATGCAGATTTGATAATACATTTTAATATTTTACTGTTATAGTCCCTGAAGAATATTCTTCAAAAGATATTTAAGTGTGAGTCAAATAAAGGCAATTGTCAAAACCACACCTAACTATTTAATAATAATTTCCAAATATTATTCACTGCCCAGTGGGCATTTGATTGATGTAATTTGAAAAAAAAAATTTGACATATAATAATTCCTGATGTCAGCCACTGTTTTCTTGACTTTTTTCTTCTTCTTTCTTATTACATGGCCATGATCCGATGAAACTAAAATCTCTGTCACTATAAAAAGATTTTTCTTTTATAGTATGTTTACTGATTATCCCCCAAATATATTATTTACGTTTTCTTTCAGTAGGCTCCAATCAAAGACTGTGCTTCACATTTGGTTATTTGTCTTTTAGCCTTTAGACAAAATTCAATATAAATTAATACAAAAGGCCAAGGAATCCACAAAACTACAACACATTTCTGACCAAATATAAATTGAATGAGATTGAAAGATGCGAGGTCAATATAAAACACTCAATAGTATTTCTATATAACATTAATGAATAATTTGACTCATATAAATTAAGCAATAACATCAAAGCACAAAAAAGTCTGTGATAAATCTAAGAAAAATGATGGAAGATCTTTATGCAGAAACTAAAAAATACTAATGAAAGAGATAAAAAACCTAGATAAGTACAGAGATAAGCCATGTTGTTTGGAAGTTTGAATATTTTTAATACATCAATTCTCTCCAATTTAACACTGTCCCCTTAAAAATACTAGCAAGCCATATATTTTTTTCTTATCGTTGATATAAACTTGATTGGCATTTGAAAGTTAAGCTGTCATTGGTTTGCTGGTGCTAATGCCATTTGTTTGTGGTACATGATTGATCCTTTTTAGTTCTCACCTAACACATAATTATGTTTACGTGTTTCTGCTGGAACATTTGGTAACTAATTCTAGACCTTCTTTTACAGTGTGTTTATAAGTAAACAGAATACTCCCAAGAAAATAGTTTCATCTCCACTCCAATAATTTTTATGTTTCATTTACGTGTTATTATTTAGTTTAAAATTTGCCCCTTGTGATTTATTGTTTCACATATGGATGTTCCAGAAGTGTGGTGTACAATATCTTTGTATTTAGGTTTTGTTTTACAATCTTTCTTTTCAATGTATTATTTAATTCTGATGTGATCAAAGAGCATACTCTATACAATATTAATGCTTTTAAATTAAGTTAGACTTGTTCAATGGTCCAGTGTGTAAACTATATTTGGGGATTTAACATGCACAGTAGAAAATAACTATGCATTCTTACTTTTTGGATGTGGAGCTCTAAACATGACAAATGGTTTTAGTGGTCAATAATGTCTAGATTCTTTATAAATACACTGATAATTTCTGTTTATCACAAGACATTTCAATAGGTATTTTTAAATGTCTTACTTTAGGATATAGAATTTTCTGTTGCTTTGTTCATTTGTTTTTCAATCATGCATCATGTGTTTTTGAGGCCCTGTTATTAAGTGTCTACACATTTGTGACCATTACGGTTTTTAAAAATTTAATGTAATTTAATTTTAGCTTCCAGGATACACATGCAGGAAGTACAGGTTTGTTACATAGCTAAGCGTGTGCCATGGTGGTTTACTGCACTTGCCAACCCGTTACCTCGGTATTAAGCCATGCATGCTTAGCTCTTTATTTATGCTGAACCTCTCTCTTTCCTTGTACCACCAAGTCCTAGTGTGTGTTATTCCCCTCCCTGTGTTTGTATGTTCTCATTGCTTAGCTCCCACTTATAAGTGAGAACATATGGTTTTTGGTTTTCTGTTACTGTTAGTTTGCTGAGGATGATCCACGTCCCTGCAAAGGACACAATATCATTCCTTTTTATGGCTGCATTGTATTCCATGGTGTATATGTACTACATTTTCGTTACCTGGTCTATCATTAATGGGCATTTGGATTGATTCCATGTTATTGCTATTGTGAATAGTGCAGCAAGGAACATATGCATTCATGTATCCTCACCTTTAGGTATATACACAGTAATGGGATTGCTGGGTCAAATGTTATTTCTGGTTTGAGATCTTTGAGGAATTGCCACAATGGTTGAACTTATTTACATTCCCACCAACAGAGTAAAAGCATTTCTATTTCTCCACAGCCTCACCAGCATCTGTTGTTTCTTGATATTTTAATAATGACCATTCTGACTGGCATGAGATGGTATCTGATTGTGGTTTTGATTTTCATTTCTCTAATGATCAGTGATGTTGAGCTTTTTTTTTTTTATGTGGTTTTAGGCTGCATACATGTCTTCTTTTGAGAAGTATCTACTTCTGTCCTTTTGCCCACTTTTTAAAGAAGTTGTTTTGTTTTGTTTCTTGTAAATTTGTTTAAGTCTCTTACAGATTCCACATAGTAGACCATTACAGATTTTTGGATAAATTGGCTCTTTCATCATTATGATATGTTCTTCTTATTTGGTAGTAGCCCTTGCAGTCTATTTTCCTTGGTATTAATATCGTCACTTTGGCCTCCTTAATCCTATGAATTTCATAGTTTATCTTTTCCTATCTAGTTACTCTCAATTCATGTGTCTTTATATTTAAAGTGCATATTTGTTATATAGACTATAGTTGATTCTTGCTTGATTAATCAGAATGATTAATCACATTATAAAATGTGAAAGCAAAGACTATAGCTATGCTTGGGTTTGAAACACCATACACTTTAGACTGAAAACTGTGGCTGTAATACCAAGTCATAACAGGTTTGAAAAATGCATATTATGTAAGATGAAATAGATTCACTGGGATATGGGAGGATCTGAGACAGAGAAACTTGTCGAGAAGTAGGTTGAGTTTCAGAGAAATAATTCCTAAACGTATCAGCCTCAATCATTGATGCAGAAGGAAAAGCTAGAGAGTGCAGGAGAGTCTGAGAATTTGAATCCACCTGACAACCAGACTGGACAGCAGATGAAACTGTTCTGGAGAAGCTTTGGGGAACCTGCCTTGTTTATGGCAGTCGAAGGAGACTCCAGTAGAGGCCACTGTGTGTTAGTAAGCGCTCTCTGTGACCAGCAAGACCATTAATCAATAACCACCTCTTTTTTATTTATACCTTTCAAATTGCATGTGAGCTTCTCTGGTTGGCAAGTCACAAGGAAACTGGATTTTAGAAGACAGGTATCCATATGTATATGAGTGGTATTGCCAAGCTGACAAAAATAAGGCAGTGTTAAACACTAACCTGGTCTTTCATTCTCTTTCAACCCAATCGTCATCGTGTTAAGAATGTGACTGTTTTCAAGGTAATGCGAAATGAACGAGCAGAACTTTAGGACATTTAAGGTGGCAACACATTTTCAGGATTACTTGGAAAGTGGGGAACATGGAAGAGAATAAGGAAAGAGGGGTACAATAGAAAACTAGAAGAGTATTTGAAGACCACTACTAAGAAGCAATGAAAATATATATCACAGATGCTTACACTATATCTTATCAGATTTTTGATTTATGTATTTCACTATTCAATGATATAAACTACAAAATGATAGATTTCAGAATCAATTTGGGAAATAATATGATGCAGCAGTCATTAATGCCATTTACCAAATATTTACAGCAGTTTTTTTTTCCCAGGCTAATAGAAAAAGTGAACTGCCCAGAGATTCTTTAAGTGGTGGCCATGGATTTGCTTTGGTCAATATGATGTAAACAAAAATGTGCTCTTTGCACATAGAAGCCTGAAGGGCCAGATGTTCTTTCACCATATTCTCTTTCTACAGCTATGGTGATGCAGGAAATTCATCACACTAGTTGCAGTCATCCTGTCAACTCATACAGGACAGACAGTCTGAGAAAGAAATAAACTTATTTTGTGCCATATCACTGAGATCAGGTAGTTATTTGTTTCCACAGTACAACAGCCCATCCAAATAAATACAATGGTGTTCAAAAGACATGGCCAGTGGAATGACTTAAACATGAATTTAAATGCTTTTTCACACATTTTCCTTTGTGTGACTGTAGGAAATGGTGTACATTCCCTGAGTATCAGTTTTCTTAAAATGTCTCTTGTTAGAGATAATACACACAAAACATCTAATATAGAAAGCATTCCATTAATCATATTTATTATTAATAGAAATTAGTCAACAGTATATCACTGACTGTGTTTATTCAATAAAACTATCTAGTGTGTGGGAGCAAAAGATCATGCCAGGAGTGAAAACACATGCCTCTATGAAAAGTGAAATGTCTTCTAGAAAGCGAAAGTGAATCTAAGGCCAAGAACAAGCAAGATCTATTGTTCCCCTGACGATTTGGTTTTTTGAAAGCAAAGATTAGCATTCTCTTCATTCATATTCACTTCTCAAGTAAAGCATGGAAATTAAATCAAACAAAGTGTAATAACTGTTTTCTCTGCTAGAGTTGATATCAGTGTCCATGGTGAGCGACACTGCATGAATAACACATTGAATCATTAGCATATCAAAGCTGCTTTCCTTTTGCTGTTATTTCACCACATGGATGGGGTCTTTGATTAGAACTAAGCAACATTTGGGCATGCTGTTACTTCACAAAGGATTAGCTAATGTAGAGAACCTAATCTCCTATCATTTGGGACATTTTGTATTAATTCAAATACTTAGAAAACAAGTCCGTAAGTGAATGCTATGCAAGACATGCTGCCGCTCCAATCTGCTTCTTTCATCCCTAAAATAACTGAGTTTTATTATAATTCACTTTAGATGAAGGATTTTTTTTGGCACAATTTCATGGTTAGACACACTTTTTGTTCAAAATTACATAAAAAATCAAGAAGAAAACATGCATTCTATGCAGAAAATTCAGCCAAAAAATACAGAACTATCAGCCTAATTCACTTGTATCTAGGAAAGTATTCACTTCTTTTATTCAGCCACTATACTGCATTCCAACAACACCTAATAATGTGCAGATAAATAGGGAATTGTACTTACCCTTACTTATTTCAGTTTTTCTAGGAGTGATAGGCAAATCATTGTAAATTAATATTAGGCATGTTAAATTGAGTCAGATTGTATAAGAGATGGGCACTCAGAAAAGTGTCAGTTTGGGTTATTGAAGATGGCTTCATGGATAATTTAAACTTTAGGCTGGATCTTGCTTGTAGCTGAACAAAAATTAGAGAAAGAAAGAAGAGAAAGAAACAGAGAGAGAGAAGGAAAGAGAAAGAAAGAAAGAAAGAAAGAAAGAAAGAAAGAAAGAAAGAAAGAAAGAAAGAAAGATTAAAAATTAGTTTTTAACCAAAGCAGCAGCAAATGAAAGCATGTGTAAAGAAGAAATTATAGAGTATATTAAAAACTGAAAGATACACATTTTAATTGGGAAGTCAGGTTCATTTTTTAGACTGAGATTCCAATTTTAGGGTAGAAGCAACAATGATCTTAGTTGCAATGCTAAGAAGAGACTTACTTTCTGTCTCAATGAGATGGTAATAAAGTTTTCAGGTTTCAAAAATTATATAAGGTTGTAAATAATCATACTTATTTATTTGTTATTAATATAATGTTAATTGACAAATAATAATTGTATGTATTTATTGGATACAATATGATGTTTTAATAGGTGCATACAATGTGGAATCATTCTTTCCCAGACTCTAATAAACACCATTTTACCCTAGTGCTATAAGCTCAACTTTTTAGCTTCTAAATATGAATGAGAACATATGCCATTTATCTTTCTGTACCTGGCTTATTTAACTTAAGGTACTCACATCTATACAACTCTGTATATAACCTCCCTTCAATTAACTCTTATTAAAAAGAATTACAGTTAAACACAGTGTTTTGGAAAAGGAAGGAAGGCAGTTATTTTGGAATGTTTATTTATTATCAAATATTCAAGAACCTCAAAAATGTTTTGCAGATGCTAGTGTAATTATTGCTTTCAAATGATATAAATGTAGTCTGAATTTGATATCAATAAACATAGACTTTTTTCTGTATACATAAATTAGATGTTTTCTAAGAAGGTTTTTGTAGCAGTTACCATTACATAAACAAACATTAACACACTAACATTTCTTACAGAGCTTAGTCAGTAACAAGGCAATATAAGTTATCTGCTTAGGAATGCCTTTTATCACTTTATAAAATACTGTGTATGGGACACTTCTGAAGCCAACAGTTGTTGTTCATTTAATCACAGTTCTGCTAATTTAATCACCCTAGTAGGGGACGTGCTACTTGGTGGGTGATATTTTCTTCACACCATGAGTTGCACATTCACAATGTTTGTGTCTATTAACTTAATTAAGAAATTATAATGAGAAAAAGAGCTACGCATTGGACATTTATCTGAACACATAGAGGAAGTAATGAGAATGCAAGCATGTGTGGTTAGGACCAATTGTCTACGTAAACCTTTCCGGATTACAGAATCAGCAGCTGGCATTTTAGTTATTGTTTAAGGACTCTCTCATTGTCTTTGGCATTTTGTGCACAGAAGCACAAATCAATGCCTAAAACATTTAAAAAACGCCAATGAATAAATTCATTCTGTTTCTTTAAGAATTTTAAAGGGTTACAAAAATATCTTATATGCAATAGAAAAACATTTCACATTATTTTGCTCTTAGAGGAAGTGGTTGAGACTATTTGATAAATAATGAGTGACATCTGCCTAATTCCATTATGTTCTAAAGTTTCCTCTGAGGAAGAAAAGTAGCAATCTAGTGTGTTCCTTCAAACAAGAAAAGTTATATGTATACTCTTCATAGCAGCTATTCTGAAATACATCCCTGAAGGCAAATTTGTAATAATATCCAGCTGTTAGTCAAAACATACCCTCAAATATTCCTGCTAAACAATCATATTAAACCAGACCAAGAGGAAAATATGTATTTTCATGACAACTTCCAGGATAAAAGAAATTTATATTTGTGAATAGAGTTAATTTACATATTTAAAGAGAAGATTAATTAGAAAAACCAGGTAAATGCAAGTTATTTAATATGACAGATAGAGCTCACCATAGTCTGACTCCTATACATTCCCTCAGAATAATCTGGGATACAACAGTTCACTCTGCACTATGATTTCCAGTCGCTAAGATGCTCTGTCACCTAGATTTGCCCTCCTGATTTATTTCATAAATGGCTCTTTGCTTCCTTCTTAGTTTAAATAATTATTACCCATTTTCAAGATTTAAATGGAAAATCACCTTCCCCCAGAAAACCTCCCCAAGCCTCTATAATTGGGCTAAGTTGCTCCTTGTCTGCTCCTGTTACCACCTTGGCAAACGCCATCACAGATCTTAGTTTCAACTGTGTTTTTTTCTATATACTGTAAGTTCTTAGTAGATAAGGACGCTGACTTTGTCAGCATTTTATCCAGAGTCGAATAAACTATGCTGAGGCTCAGGTGTATGAAAGGTAGGCCTGACTGTAATACAATAGAAAGGATTTTATATGAAGAAATTGGGTCAGGTTCACATTTATTTTAGGAAAATGGGCCATCTACAATCCTCCAGTCTCTACATGAACATTTTCAGTGTTGTGGAGCTTATAAGCACAGTAGAGTGTTTTGTATTTTAATAAGTTATTTTATTTTGGAACTGTTTTAGGTATATCGAAAAATTGGAAAGATGGTACGGAGATTTTCCAAACACTCTCCACTAGGTGTTTCTATTAACATCTTATGTGAGTATGTCACATGTGTTGTAATTAATGAAGCAATGTTGGTGTAATATTATTCACTCAAACATTCTTCGTTTTAACCTTAATGTCTGTTTTCGGTTCCATTATCCTCTACAAAACACTGAATTTAGTTTAGTTTTCATGTCTTTAGGCTCCTCTTGATTGTGACAATTTTTCAGATATACATCTTTTTGATGACTTTGGCAGTTCTGAAAAGTACTGGTAAGGTATTTTATAGAATGACCCACAATTGGAATTTGTTTGACATTTTTCTTATAATTAGAAAGGGATTATATGATTTTTGGAAGGAAGAATATAGTGGTAAAGTGCCATTGCCATCACACCATTTTAAGCATGCATCCTACCTACATGACATATCAATGACATATCACTGTTGACACTGATATTAATCTTAAGGGTGAGTGGTATTTATGTGTCTCCACTGAAGCTATCCTTTCCTTCCCACTCTCTATTCTTTCTGGAAGAAACTCACCCTGAATAGCCCAGACTTAAGGAGCTGGGAGTTATGATCCTCCTCTTTGAGAAGACAATATTTCATACATTACTTGAAATCTGCAAGGGAAAATTTTCTATTGCTCCTCCTTATTAATTTATTCAATCATTTATTTATACCAATATGGACTCACAGATCTTTATTTAGGGCTTTGTGTTATACCCAATGCTCCTTTATTTATTTTGTTGCTAAAATTATTTCAGCTTTGGACACTGAGAACTCTTCAGGTAGCTTCCTTTTCTGGTTAACATACCCCTGTCATTGTGTGCATGCATGTGTCTGTGTGTGCTTAGTAATTCTCACTCTCTGGCACTATAACACACTCCAGGTTTCATCTTGTTTATGTCTTGGTCCTGTCCGAGATCAGCTATTTTTACAAGGAGCTTTGGGTCCTTCTACTGAAGAATTCTATTAGAAATAAAGACCTGAGTGTTAGGTGTGCTCATTGCTACTGGGGTGTCATTGCTTCAGGAACTTCTCAGCTGACATCCCATGTATACAAACATGTCTATGAATATTTCTAGATGCAACTATTTTTATCTGTATTAAGCTTTAAGTGAGTGTATGCTGATGTCATACTGATCCATGACCATGGATTATTCCAACCTCCAACTACTATTTCTATGCAAATTTCCACTTTAACATTGGCTTCTACAATTTGCCGTCCATTTTCCTCATTGTTCAATTTCAGTAAAATTGTATAATGGTATCAGAGTTGTTAATGTACACTTTCATAAGGGGGAAAGAGCCTATCAGAGTGCAGTGCTTATACGCAGTTTCTTTTCATTGAGTTTTACAGACTTTCTTTGATCAGTTCTTTATATACTTTCTTTGATCAGTTCTCCCTGTTCCAGTCCTGTTCAATTTAGTGAGGTTGTTTCATGTATATCTAGTAATACAGCTGGACTGTTTTGTCACATTCTGAAATCCATCCCCAAACCCTAAAATATCACAAGTTATTTTTTCTGAGAAATCACATATCAAAGTATATTCTTACAGCTACTAATTTCTATGGATTTGAAAAATATGTTTTATGTGGTAGATAATTACTTCATAAACACTTTGTATTTCTCTTATTTAAACTCTCCTCTTAATTCCTAGAAATGACCCTTCTCACTAGACCTCTACTTTTGTTTTTACATGATATAATTGGAATCATGTAGTATACAGCCTTTCCAGACTGGCTTATGTTATTTAGCAATATGCACTTAAGATTCATCTGTACCTTTTTGCAGCATGATAGCTATTTTTTTTACTGAGGAATAATTCACTGTGCGATAAAATACATTAAACATTATTCAAAGGTACCAGTGTATTCATACATTTACTTTTTATAGAATGTTTTGATTCCAAATTTGTCAATTATAAAAAAAAAGGTTCTATAACTATTTAGAGGCAAATTTTCATGTGAACATATCTTAAAATTGCTGGAAAATATGATGAAATTATTTTTAGCTTTGGAAGAAACTGACAAATTGTCTGCCAAAGTTCTATTCTCTTTTGCATTTCCATTAGCAATAAAGGAGACTTCATGCTTTATATTCGCAAAGTAATTTGATGTTGTCAGGCATTTAGATATTAGCCATTTTAATAATTGTGTAGTTATATCTCATGTTATCTTAAATGAGAATTATCTCATGACAAATAATATTGCATATCTTCTTTTTTTGCCATTTATATATCTTCTTTGGTGAGATGTCTGAGCAGATATTTTGTTCATTTTTAATTAAAAAAATAATGTTTGCCAGACGCGGTGGCTCACGCCTGTAATCCCAGCGCTTTGGGAGGCCTAGGCGGGTGGATCACAAGGTCAAGAGATCGAGACCATCCTGGTCAACATGGTGAAACCCCGTCTCTACTAAAAACAAAAAAAATTAGCTGGGCATGGTGGCGCGTGCCTGTAATCCCAGCTACTCAGGAGGTTGAGGCAGGAGAATTGCCTGGACCCAGGAGGCGGAGGTTGCCGTGAGCCGAGATCACGCCATTGCACTACAGCCTGGGTAACAAAAGCGAAACTCCGTCTCAAAAAAAAAAATTATGCTGAGTTTTAAGATATTTTGAAGATGTTTGAATATGTCCTTTTCTTAACCAGATATGTATTTCACAAATATATTGTCTCAATCTGTGACTTTGCTTTCATTTCATTCATAGTGTCATTTACAGAGAAGTTTTTAGTTGTATTAAAATTAAAAATATCAATTATTATTTCATGGCTTATTTATTTGGTGTTCTATCAGCAAAGGTGAAATTAAATAAATTTTTTCTTATGTTTTATTTTAGAAGCTTTACAATTTCACAGTTTGCATTTAGTTATTTGATTCATTTTGAGTTGTGTGTGTTGGGGACAAAGGATATGGATGTAAAAATTGTAATATCTGTGTCTACATTCTCGTTCTTTTTTTTTTCAAATAGACATCCAATATTTCCACCACCGTGTATTGAAAAGAACATCCTTTATTCACTGGATTAACATTACATTTTTCTCTAAGTCCAATTTTGATATTCATGGTGGGCCCTTTCTGAGCTTTCTAGTCTGTTCTTTTGAAATGTGTGCCTATTATTTTTCACACCTGCAATCCTAGCACTTTGGGAGTCTAAGACGGGGGGATCACTTGAGATCCGGAATTTGAAATCAGCCTGGTCAACATGGTGCATCCCCGTCTCTACTAAAAATTTAAAAAACAACCAGGCATGGTGGTGTGTTTCTGTAATCCCAGCTACTTGGGAGGCCAATGCAAGAGAATCACTTGAACCCAGGACTTGGAGGTTGCAGTGAGCCGTGATCACTCCACTGCAATACAGCCTGGGTGAAAGAGTGAGATTCTCAAACAACAGTGCATGTTAATCTTAGCACTTTTAAAGTAAGTCTTGAAATCTGGTAGTATAATACTTCCAACTTAGCTTTTCAACATTGTGTTGGCTACTCTTAATCTTTTGACTTTCTATAAAGCTGTAGAATCTATTTGTCAGTGTCAATAAAATATTCTCCTGCAATTTTGATTGTAACTGCATTGACTTTATAGATCAAGTTGGAAAGAAGTGACTTTCTGATAATCTTGACTATTACAGTCCATAAACATGGAGAGTTCACTATTTTAGATTTTTTGGGTTTTTTTTCACAATTTTTATATTTTTGCACAAATCTAGTTTGCACATATGTTGTACATATTTCACTTTTGTTGGTGAAGTAGTTGTGAATGGATTCATTTTTAACATTTTAAGTTTCAGTTGTTTATTGGGTTTTTATAAAAATCAATTAATGTTTTACGTAAACTTTGTTTCATGTGACCTTGCTATTACATCCAGCAGTTACATTGTTGATTCTTTGAAATGTTCTACAGAGATTCATGTTGCCTGTGAAATATTTCAATGTTACATTTCTTTCTTTTCAATCAGTGTAGCTTCTTGTTTTCTTGTCTTCTTACACTAGCTAGGACTTTCATCATAAGACTGGGTTGAACTGGAGAATAACGCATTTTTCACTTTTTTTGTTTGTTTGTTTTAGGGTTTCTCCTAAAACAAACTCAGTTTCTCCTCATTATACATGATTGCTTATTGTAGATTTTTATAAATTTCTGCATCACACTTAAGAGTTTTCAATTGATAGTGTATTGAAAGTTTTTAATTTGAGAATTTTAATTTTGTCAAAAGTTTTTAAAAATAAATTTGTATTATCTTGTTGTTTTTTAAACCTGCTAATGTGATGAATAGCATCCATTGAATTCTGAAAGTTAAACTAGCCTTGCATTCCTTGAAGTAATTGTACTTAGTTGTCATATTTTTGTTGATTGTGAATATGTTTCCTTTATTAATACATTGTTGAGTTTTATTTGCTAATATTTGTTGAGGATTTCTGCATCTATATGCATAAAATATATTAGTTGATAGTTTTTTTGTAATATCTTTGTATCTTTGTGGTATTAAAGTAATGCTGGGCTCATGGAATGAGTTAAGAAGTGTTCCTTCTGAGCTTTGCACAGTGGCAGTACCATAGCCAATGAGGTTTATCCAAGGCGCGATTATTGCCAATTGAAAACTTTTCCCAATACCCCGCCATGACAACTTGAAATATAGTCGGTGTTGGCAATTTTTGGCAGTCTCTACGGGGACTGGATCACATATATATATTTATATATAAAAGAAGTGTTCCTTCTGCTTCTGATATATAACAGTTAAACAATCTAGGTATAGTGCATACGTAGTGGAATATTATTAATTATTAATTCAATCTACTTGGTAGATATAGAGCTACTAATACCTTATTTTTCTCTTTCTATAAGTTTTGGTTTGATTATTTCAAGAAAGTGGTCTGTTTTCCCTAACTATTCAAATTTGGAGTTATATAATTGTTTCAAACATTTTTTTAAAGTTTTAAATTCATTTTAATGTTTAGAAAATAAAAAAGTAATTTCACTTTTTTTCAGATATTGGTAAAGTCTCGCTCTCTCATTCACTTTCTTTCTCCCTCTCTCTCTCTTTCTCACATACACACACACAGGCACAGACCACACACATCACACACATTTGTTCTCTCTCTCTCTTGCTCTTTCTTCTAGTTAGCCTAGCTGGGGTTTTATTCATTTTATTAATCCTTTCAAAGGACCAGATTTTGGGTTTATTTATCTATTATTTTTCTGTTACCAATATTTTTGTTTGTGTTCTCATTTATGCTATTAGATTCATTCTACTTTTTTAAAATCAAATTTGTTTTCTTTTGCTAGTTTTCTAGAGACTTACATATTTTCTTTGAGATCATTGTTCTTTTCTAATATATACATTTAAGTCCTTAATTTTTTTCTAACTACTGTTATATCTGCATTCCCCAAACGATTCTTGTGCCTCAGTTTCTCAAGTAGATGGGATTACAGACATATGCCACCAAACCTGGATAATTTTCCTACATTAGTAGGGACAGGGTTTTACCATGTTGGCCAGGCTGAGGTGATTCACCTGTCTTGGTCTCCCAAAGTGCTGGAATTACAGGTGTGAGCCATCATGCCTCGCCTTTAGTTATTTAAATTATCTGTTATAATTCTAACATCTGTATCGTATCTGAGTCTAATTCTAGTGCTGGTTTTGTCTATTCAGACTTTTTTTTTTTTTTTTGGCCTTTTGGTATGTTTTCTGCTTTTTGATTGAAAGCTAGACTTTTTTTTTTTTCATTAGATTTAAGTACTGAGGCAATTTGGCCTTTAGTGTGATTTCATCTGGCTAATCTTTGCTTTGTTTAATGTTTCCAATAGCTGCGGCTACCATAGGCTTTAAATATATTCAGTGTCTTTGTTTTTGACCTTGAGCTTCACTATATATTCCTTCTCAGCAACAGGCTGAATCTTGTAGTGGTTATTGTGCTGTTGTACTGAGCCAACTGATGTGCTGGTAAGTTGTGTGGGTTGCGTGTGAGCTATAATCTTATGAATAAATCTTAATTTTGAATGAGTCTGTGTCTGTGGGTTCTAACCTTCATAAGTTTTTCTCTAGTCCTGTATCCTTCAACAACCCACCTGCCCAGTTTTAACTTATTCAGAAAGACGAGACGAGAGTGTGAGGATAAATTCCACACAGTTGGAATAAGACTCTGGTATACTATTTTCCTTGAAGAGCAGATTTTGTTACGGAAAAAGCTCTGAGTATAGTCTATAATGATTGCTGTTCCCCTACCCTTGCAAGATACATAATAATATTATCTCATTTTTTATTTGTGAGAACATAATGGAGTTGATGTAGAAAAACCTCACAAAATGTGGGATTCTCTCTGAGATTGGAGCAACCAGTTGTTCCTACTTCCATTCTTATCCACACTTGCCTTTGAGATATAGGTCAAGATTAATATTTAATTGTCCTACTAGTTCAGGGCTCTAGTGACTTCTATCCCAGGTAGGCATATCTCACTGTGATTCTCTGCATTCTTCCATCTTTCCAGACTTGGGAGTGATAGTTTGCTGTGCAAGTGTAATTCTCTCATGTATCCAAGAAGAGTTGTTACTTTTCAATTCATTCAGATTTCTCCTGTTGTATGGATTGAAGACTTCTAAGCTCTTCACATTTTTCAAATTAACCTGCTTCTCCAGAGTACATTTTTAAGGATAAAATTTTCTTGATTAGTATTACATTAAATTAAAGGTAATCTCTCTTACATTGCATCAAGGATTACAAACAAATCTCTAGATTCAAAATCAGGGCAATTCCTCTTCCACATATATTCTTTCAAATATTAAAGACAACGTTTTCTCCCCAGTCCTTTATCTTCCTGACCACAGTTACTAATCCCATAGTTGTTCATTACTTGTGTGTCTTACTTCTATCAATAATGTGCTGGAGCTGAATCTTATCAGTCTGGGAAAGCTGACTCTTAAATTTTCAGAAATTGTAAGCTGATTATCAAGCACATCATTATTTAAAATTCAATATTTAATTATTATTTGGAAATGTTATGGTATTTTTATTTAAATTTGTAGCATTTAAATAGAATTACTTATGTAAATGTAAATATAATTTTCTTTTCAGATTTCCAGTTGTTATATAACTGTGTACCCTATCCCTGTACTGTTCATGCACTTTAATTACTAATGCCCTGCAATATATGAGATACAATAGGACAGAGAAACACGTAGCATAACTCTCATTGCTAAATAAATAAGCTCTTGCCCTTTTTACAAATCTAAACCCTCTTTAGAAAGGCTTAAGGTGAATTTAGTGGTCATTGGATCGCATTAGGTTTGTTTCTCAGCTTTCTGTCTCCGCCTGCCTCTCTCACTCATATATGATAGAGAATTGGAATAATACGTTGAGTGTTACCCACTCTAACTGTAATAAAGCAAATCGGGTTTTATTTTCTTGATAGTACAGATTAAATGCCTTTCCCACCGTTCCATTTTTCAGTCTTTTCTATAAATTCAAACATATTAACTAGACCTTTATGCTTAATCTATAACTTCTTACTAAGTTAGTATCTACAAAGAGTGATGAATAAAACTGACAGGATATTATTTGTCTTAAAAATATATATTTTAATTATGAAACATTCTTTATGCCTAATTGGTTTTGCTATGGTGACATTTCAGGTTAAATATTTAATATATTTAAACTTTTTAAAAGATTTTTAGTCATTATAAATTATTTTAGGTAAATATCTTTTTGTTGTAATGTTTCACAGGACAATAAATGAATTTATTTTCAACCTTCTAAGATCATGTTTCCAATGTTGTAAGCAGCACAAAGTCAAATGATTGTCAATACATTTTCTTTAATTAATTGAGATTGTTGTCAACCTATTAGATCTTCAGATGATTATATTTTACTGAGACCAGCATATATAATTAACTTTTTAAGATATATATTTGTATAAAATAAGCTTTCTTTTACTTTTTTTCTAAATTAATTTATTGCATACATTAAATACAAATCCATTATTATTCTTTACTAAGATATTTAACTTTAAGGCTTATTTTCTGAAACTATCAATATGAAATATGCCTATGAATTACTATTATTACTATCACAATTATTCTAATAGCTCAGTATTGCTCATAGCAATCTACTTACTTTTCAATTAACCAAGGTTTTCAGTGCTTTATTTACTAGATTTTGTTTTCTGGCTTGTCTTAGGATAGTCACTGTGAAAGGGTGATTCCTTATTCTCTTCCCTATGCACATTACACTTCTATTAGTGTTACTCAAAAGGCCATTATATTTATGACAAAATTGGCTTATATTTAAAACTATATTAAACAATCAATAAACAAAAATTTTTAGAGATCCTTTTCAACAACGAAAGCCACATTTCTAAGTGTGCTCTTACAGGGTTTTTCACAATTAATCATTTATGGGTGTGTATATTGTCTTCCAAGCTGGTTTCCTCTGAAGCAGATTCTGAGAAAGAGTTAAACATACAGGACATATTTAAAAAGCACTTTTGAGATCAACATTTAAGGGAAAGAAAGGAAGAAAGGATTTGCCAAAACAGAAGCTTACCTTCTATGCAGGCACAATGAATGCCTCAGTTGACACCACATAACGCTCAGGACATGGGGCGTTCCTTCAGAGTTGTACCAGGTTGGAGCAAAGACTAGGACTTTATAAATATATATGCCACTCCATATAGGCAAGTACTCACTTTCTACCAGGAAGCAGGCAGACAGAACAGATAAAGAACATTTCTTACAGCAGACTCAGCACCTAGAAAAATAAGTCCTTCATTCCTCAGGAGAAATACTGGAGGTAAAGCACAGTTCCCATCACAGTCTACATTTTGTGTCTACAGATCCACATTCTTGCATAGGTTCTGTAAGTGGCTTCTCCAGGACTCAACTGCTTCCTTCTTCTTGAGAGATAGAGGAGAGTTACTGGATGAACCCCAGGCCCTACTGCTACAGCTGGTCTTGCAGCCACAACTACTGATCATTGCCTACCTTTTCTATGTTTATTACATTTCTCTCATTCCAAGCTAGCACTTCTGCTGGATGATAATGACTTACTAGGGCCATGACCAGCCCTCATCTCAGAGTAGAATGAGCCCATAGTCCCTTGGCCTTTCTGAGAATTGAGTTTCTGCACTTACATATTTTCTACTAAAACTGAGCAAAAGGACACCAGGATGCACCCATATAGAACATGAAGGTGCTAAATATATCTGTTTCTGTACCATTTGGCTAATAACAAAAATATTTTCCTGGTGAACACAGCCAATTACTTTTGCCAAAATGCTGCCTCTTATTTTGCTTGCTGCTTCTTGACGCGAGGAATCCAGGCACGGGCAATGTATCACATCATGTAATTATTTTCCCTTTGATAACAACAACCTCTAAACTCAAAGAGTGAAGAATTAGTGAACATACACTAATTCCCCCAGTGGGTCATTAGGATGATGGTAAGTAAAGAAAACTGCTGCTTTCAACATGTTTGAATACTTATATGAGGTTTGAATTGACCAGATCACACAGATGAAGGCTTTTGATTCAAGATGTATATTCCATCCTGGAGGACAGAGCCCCATTCTGTTCTAATATAATCTACTCTCTGGCCGGTGCTGTGCCTTCTCAACAGGTTATCCTCCATTCTATCAGGCCAGCATCATCAGGATGGCACAATACGATCTACATTTCCACTTTTTAAATTGATAAGGTTATTAGATGTTGTAGTCATGAGCCCCTTCTGCTATCTTCTTTATGGTAACACGGGTCTCTCTCTCTCTCTTATGTGGATCTATATAGGATATTGATTTTTGTGGTTAAACAAACCATTTTTCAGTCCAGCAGCTCCATATACCTAACTTGATGAGTCAACTCAGACTCCACCACTAACAAGGAAAAGGCTTTATGAGCCTCAACTGCCAAATTAAAATAATATGTTTTAGAATATGGCCAGCTTAGCCCAGTAGCATCACAGGTTAACAAAAACAACAAAAGAAAAAGTGCAGTGGCTGGGTGCTGTGGTTCATGCCTGCAATCCTAGCACTTTGGGAGGCCAAGGTGAGCAGATAACGTGATAGGGAGATGGACACCATCCTGGCCAGTAGGGTGAAACTCTGTCTCTACTAAAAATACAAAAAATTAGGCAGGCATTGTGGCACATACCTGTGTCCCAGCTACTTGGGAGGCTGAGGCAGGAGAATTGCTTGAACCTGGGTGGCAGAGGTTGTGGTGAGCCGAGATCACGACACTGTACTCCAGCCTGGACAAGAGTGAGACTCTTTCTAAAAAAAAAAAAAGAAAAAAAAAAGAAAAAGAAAAGAAAAAGAAAAACAGAGTCAGCTCTGCTTTTGAGAAAATCTTAAAAAAAATGTACCTGGAAAAAGCAGCACACAAGAAGACAAAAATGTCCCTGGTTTAACAGAACCTCAGCTTATAGAGGCTCCTTTAAATGTCTGTTGGTATTGATAAGTTAAAAGCAGATGACGCCCATTGTCTGGCTCCAAGGACAATTCTGAGAGACCCACTGTAATAAGAGGTAATCAGCATAATAAGCTGATTGAAAAGGTATAACTCTTGCTTCAGAACTCCTCCTATAGATCAGGCATGATATATATTTTACTTACTCTTGAATTGTTGGCAATAGCATAGCTGTCTGGCCTATTACTTGAAAGATGATAGTCAGATTAAGACATCCCTCTGGGGGGACACAAACTGTGGAAACAAATTATGGCTCTTGATAGGACAGTCTGGGCACTCAAATAGATGCCCATGATAAAAGCCAATTATCTAATGAGACTGAGTGGTTTCAACCATCTGATCAAGATTGCACTTTTCAGATTGCTATCCTTGCCTCCTTGATCAAATACCTCAACAGATGGGAACAAAATGTTGACTGGACCAGAATAAAGGACTTTGTGTCTGACATAGAATTCCCCGCTGCATGCCATACTTGTGACTTCTACCAAACTTTATATTGTTATGCAATGAAAGAGGCCACATGGCACAGGGCATTGTTGCTGCCTGATGCTGGAAAATTGACAACATCAAACCCTTAAGTTATTCTCAGGGCTTTCATTCATTCCTCCCTACTGTTTTTACAGTTGCTTTTATAGTCCAGTCAGCAGACCCAAGCTACACCATTATGATGCTTCAGAATAAATGGCGTTAGGCTTTAAGATTTACAAATCATTTATAATCTGACAAAAACCTGTGTCTTTCATCCAAAATTCCACTCAATAAATGACCAAAAGTAAAAAGAATTTGATGAACATTTCATGTCCCTTATCATTCGCAGATGTCTGGTATTATTGAACACCTTCTCACAAATCAGTACAAAAACTCTTTTTAGTATTGGACTCTTTTTGTCCAAAGATTTTAATAAAGTTAATTTGGTTACTGAATGTGGTAGGCCCATAAAGAGATTATCTTCTCTTGACCACCACATTGTTAATGATCAGGCACAAAGCACATGGGGTATATGAAGAATTATTTTGAAAATTTACTATTATAACATGAGCATTTTTACACATAATGCATCTTTTTTTCTCCTCGCAACAATCTGAAGACAACCAGGTAAACGTAACCTTCTGGAAAACAGCCCAGGGAAAAGGGTCTTGAGGGAGTAAAACTTTCAGTTCATTCACCTAGTTCTCATGCTAGCTGGACATCATCCTAGATTATAAACAACGAACACTCGATAGTCTGCACCATTTGGCAGGCTCCCCAACAGTGTCTCACATAGGCCTAAGAGAGAGAGAGATACTGAGTCTTTGTCAATTTTATTGGAATATCCTTGATCCTCTTGAACCTGACTAGTTAGATGAAAGGTCTCAGTGAGAGTAGGAGACTACTGGAGAAATGGTAGAGTTATCATTATTGGGACTGTTTTTGCCAATTCTGTGACACATGGAAAAGGAATATGTTAAGCTCACAAGGTGAAGAGCAGGGCTAAATAATTCTACCTTCTTCCTGAGTCAAGCAGTAGCTATAGTTGGCAATTAGACCTGCTTCTTGGCTTAAAACCCCCATTCACCTGCTATAAAAACTCAAACTGCTACCGCTACTGCTACTGCTCCTACTAATAATAAACTTCCAGATCTATCATGCTGTGTCTGGTACCATTACCAGTCACACCAAGATGTGAATCTCCGAGTATGTGTACAAACATGAGACCAGAACAGCTTTGTTTAAGTCTCATGGATGCGAATCTACATACTTTGTGCCTACGCAGTGTGGGGTTATGAGATATGTGGCTAATGGGCTGCAACCACAAATTGATACTTACATGACTTACCCTAAAAAATATTTGGCAATCCAAATCCAGTTCAAATAAGAAACACTGAGCCAACATGAGCTGAGCCCCTTCAGGTCATATGAGTGGACCATGGGATATTTCTTCAGGGAAGACATGTATTGCTTTTTGAACTCTCTGTTGTTCCAGATAATTTTAGGTAATGTCACCAAAGATTGGCAGGTCACTCTTGCATTCATCATAAAGGATAATTGACTTACCTTGTAGTACATCACAAAGCCTCCCTCCTCCCCACCCCCATTTTGGATCCATGCAGTTTTCTGTGTCTTGGTCTTTGGGGAGGGTGACATAGAAAACTTGACACTACAGTTTGGCCTCATTTGGCTCATTTTAGAGTCCTACTGAAGTAGTCTTAAATAAATGCTATCTATAACAAATTAAATGGATTGTGTCCCAGTCTCTTCTGGTCAGATTAATAAGAACAGGAGAGGGATTAAATACAGTCTTGTTAAAATTTAAGTTTATTCAAAAATCTCTCAGACTAAGGGATGGAATTTTGGAAGATGCAATAAGTTATGAGACTTGAATCCTTGCATTTTCTCATTGAGTATGCCAAGATTGAAGGCCGTGATTGCTACTTGTCCAGCCATTCCTCAGCATTTTCTTTGAAACATGAAAAGCAGACTTTCTATTAGCTCAGTATAAAACAGTTGGACTCCACGAGTTCATAATTCCTCATGTGTGATACAAACCCACAGTTTGTGTCATTCACCTGAGCTTCTCTGCCTATGCCCCATAAGACTGGTGGGGGGTAGACTGCAGGGAGTAGGAGAATGAGGAACTGATTCAAGAAGAAGCTCATAGTGCTTGGTGTGTCATACTTAGTAAAATCTTTGTTTCTGACCCAAGAGTATTGAATCCTCTTTCAGTATTCACAAAATAGTGAGTGACAGGTTAGCCTCCAGACTATAATAAGCAAGTGTCTTAAATACCTTGCTTTCTAAGAGATGGCCTTAAAATGAGGAGAGATGTAAGACTATTTTAGATAATCACAAGTGCCCTACACCATAATAAAACAAAATGATGATATTGAATGTAATTGGATGGGCCATTAAGACAGTATCATAGGAAAATATTCTCTGAGTAGGTGATATTTAAGTTGAGACTTAAATTTAAGTAGAGAATGAGCCCCTCAAGCCATTCTGAGAAAACAGTATTGGAGAAAAATGGAAGAGTTTGAAAAAAAGACTAAGGCAGAAACATGTTTGACATGTTTGCAGAGTAGAAAGAAGGGCAGAGTCACATAATCAGCATGAACAAAGAGGAGAATGAAGTTATGCAATTTTTATTTTCTGAAGAACACCTTGGTTACTATGTAGTAAATGAATTATTCTGGAGTTAGGAAGAGGCTATTTTAGAAGACTTGATGGAAAGACCTTATATTTCCCTGAAAAGACCAATAACAAGTTCCAAAATTGAATCAGGAATAAAAAGCCTTCCAACCAGAAAAATCCCAGGACCAGATGGATTCCGTCAAATTGTACCAGATGGAGAGCTAGAATCATTCCTACTAAATCTATTCCAAATATAGAAGAAAAGGGATTTTTCTCTAACTCATTCTATCAGGCCAGCATCATTCTGATAGCAAAACCTGGCAAATTTACCACAAAAAAAGAAAACTTCAGGCCAATATCTTTCATAAACATAGATGAAAAAATCCTCAACAAAATATTAGAAAACTGAATCCTTCAGCATATCAAAAATTTAATCCACCATGGTCAAGCAGTCTTTTTCCTGGGATGCAAGATTAGTTCAACATATGTAAATCAGTAAATGTGATACAGCACATAAACAGAACTGAAAACAAAAACCACAAGATTATCTCAATAGATGCAGAAAAGGCTTTCAATAAAATTCAGTATCCCTTCATGTTAAGATCTCCCTGCAAACTAGGCATTGAAGGAACTTCCTTCAAAATAGTGAGCCATCTATGATAAAGCCACTGCCAACATAATACTAAATGAGAAAAAGCTGGGAGCATTTCCCTTGAGAATAAGAACAAGGCAAGTATATCCACTCTCATCATGCCTATTCAACATAGTACTAGAAATCTTAGCCAGATAAATCAGGCAAGAGAAAGAAATGAAAGGAATCCAAATAGAAGGAGAGAAAGTCAAACTATTTCTGATTGCTCAAAATATGTACTTTGAAAACCCCATAGTTGGCTGGGTGCGGTGGCTCACACCTATAATCCCAGCAATTTGGGAGGCCAAGGTGGGTGGATTGCCTTGGCCAGGAGTTTGAGACCAGGCCTGGCTAACATGGTGAAACCCTGTCTCTACTAAACACACACACACACACACACACACACACACACACACACACACACACACACAAATTAGCCAGGCATGGTAGCGCACACCTGTAGTCCCAACTACTTGGGAAGGCTGAGGCAGGAGAATCACTTGAACCTGGGAGGTGGAGGTTGTAGTGAGCTGAGATTGTGCTACTGCACTCCAGCCTGGGTGACAGAACAAGAAAGAAAGAAAAGAAAGAAAGAAAAAGAAAGAAAGAAAAGAAAGAAAGAAAGAAAGGAAAGAAAGAAAGAAAGAAAGAAAGAAAGAAAGAAAGAAAGAAAGAAAGAAAGAGCCAACCCCATAGTCTCTATATATTGTGTGGTCTCTATACAAAGTCCTAGATCTGATAAGCAGCTTCAGCAGTTTCTGGACACAAAACCGATGTACAAAATTTAGTGGCATTTCTATACACCAATAGCTTTCAAGCTGAGTGCCAAATAAAGAACACAATCTCACTCACAATAGCTACAAAAAATTAAATACCTAGGAATAAGCTAAGCAGGGAGGTAAAGGATCTTCACAGCAAGAATTACAAAACACAGCTGGAAGAGGTCAGGGATGTCATGAACAAATGGAAACACATTATGTGCTCATGAATAGGAAGAATCAGTATTGTTACAACGGACATACTATGCAAAGCCATTTGCAGATTCAATACGATTCCTATCAAACTGTCAAGAATGTTCTTGACAGAATTGGAAAAATATATTCTAAAATTAATATGGAACCAAAAAAGAGCACCAAGATCCAAAATAATCCTAAACAAAAAAGAGTAAACCTTGAGGAATCACATTAGTTGAATTCATGCTATACAAGTTTTAAAACCAGTAACAAAACTGCATGGCACTGGTACAAAATTTGACACATAGATCAAAGAAGCAGAATAGAGCTGCACACATGTAAGCATCTGATCTTTGACAAAGTTGACAAGAACAAGCAATGAGCAAAGGACTCTATTCAATAAATGGTGCTGACATAAAAGTCTAGTCATATGCATAAGATTGTAACCAGACCACTTCTTGACATCATATACAAAAACCAACTCAATATGGATGAAGACTTAAATATGAAGCACAAAACTATAAAAGCCCTTGAAGAAAACCTAGGAAATACCATTCTAGACACAGGCATCAGGAAAGATTTTATGAGAAAGACACTAAAAGCAAAAAATGACAAATGGGACCACATTACACAAAAGTTCTTCTGCAGAGCAAAATAAACTACAAACAGAGTAAGCAGACAACTCAAAAATTGGGAGAAACTATTGGAAAACTATTCATCTGAAAAAGCTCTGTCTAGCATCTATGAGGAACTTAAACAAATTAACACGAACAAAACAAACAACCCCATTAGAAAGTGGGCACTTCAAATGTGCCCACTTTCTGAAAGGAACAGGCACTTCAAAACAAAGCATTTACATGGCCAACAAACATATAAAACAAAGCTCAACATCATATTCATTATAGAAGTGCAAAGCAAAAGCCAATGAAATATCATCTCACACCAGTCAGAATGCCTATTATTAAAAAGTCAAAAATAACATATACTGGCAAGTTTGTGAAGAAATAGGCATGCTTACACACTGCTGATGGGAATGCAAATTAGCTCAGTCATTGTGAAAAGGAGTTTGGTGATTTCTCAAAGAACTTAAAGCAGAGCTACCTTTCAACCAGCAATTTTATTATTGGGAATATACTAATGGAATATATGTCATTCTAGCATAATTAACACTAACATTTACAAAAACATTGAAATAAATTCATTAAGTCAGTGTGTTCTGTTTCTTGAACATGTCAAATCATACCTAGTAAATTTGTGTTCCCTCAAACTAAGACATAATACGTAATATATAATATTTAAGTGTTCCCCCAAATAAAGTGACTTTTTAGTTAAAATAAGAAAGAGAAAGCAAGCAAGAAAGAACTTGTTCTGCTGTGTGTTATAATTGAAACAACGTTTGGAACAGGATGCATTTTTGTGGTAGAGCTAAGAGCATTTGTCAATGAATTGAATGTGGTTTGAGGAAAAGAGAGAAATTAATGATTACCCAGAATGATGGGTCTGAGTATTTGGATGAATATCGGTATAATTTATAAATGGACAAGACCAGAAGAGCAGGAAATATGGAGGACTGAGATCTAGAGGATTTTTAAAAATTTGTTTGGGGCCTTGTTAGAATAAATATACTAAGTAACCACTTGGCCACTATGTAATAAAAATTAAATGAAAAAGTGTTGAATATCGATATTTCTCTCTTTCTTTCCTGCAACCATTGTGAAATTTTCCCAGATCCTAATATTGTTTGCATCATAGCTGAATATATGTGTTTGCAATCTTTATATACTATGAGGAAATATTAAGCATTTTATTCTATTTGTGCTGATAAAATATTGAGAATTATTTTTTTTTTATTTTTTTTTTTTTTGAGATGGAGTTTCGCTCTTGTTACCCAGGCGGGAGTGCAATGGCGCAATCTCGGCTCACCCCAACCTCCGCT
>CM052661.1:96948404-97026213 GCA_028533165.1 Leontopithecus rosalia
GCAATTCTCCTGCCTCAGCCTCCCGAGTAGCTGGGATTACAGGCACGCGCCACCATGCCCAGCTAATTTTTTGTATCTTTAGTAGAGACGGGGTTTCACCATGTTGACCTGGATGGTCTCGATCTTTTGACCTCGTGATCCACCCGCCTCGGCCTCCCAAAGTGCTGGGATTACAGGCTTGAGCCACCGCGCCCGGCCCTATTTTTTTAAGAAAACAAAATATTGCACAGCCTCAGAATTTATCAAGAGTGTAACACTAAAAATGCGTTAGACACAACAGCCCATATAAGAATTAATGCAGTGGTTTACAGTAAAACAAGTGTCATAGAGCATGCTGCCTATTC
Organism: Leontopithecus rosalia; assembly: GCA_028533165.1. Taxonomy (NCBI): domain Eukaryota; kingdom Metazoa; phylum Chordata; class Mammalia; order Primates; family Cebidae; genus Leontopithecus; species Leontopithecus rosalia. Next base: position 96,948,749 of record CM052661.1, read on the forward strand.
AGCTCTGCTTTCCACGACCTACTGCATTAACTTTTTCCTCGCTTACCCAAGAAATTCCAAATTCTGTTTTTCTCTTATGCTGATTACATCACTATTCTCTGACACTGTGCAGTCCATAATCTCATCCTGATTTATTTAGTTGCACTTAAAGATCTACAAATTCATTTCTCTAACCCAAAATCATTCTAAACTTCATAGAAATTCCAGAGAATGTTTTTTTAATCAATAGCATCTTTACCTCAATTTTGTAGTTAGACATAGCAGATCATAAACTTGTGACATGTGTTTTGTAAGAAGGCACTAAGAAAATAGAAAGGAGGCATACTAACTACTGTAAAATACCATTTTCTCAGAGAGTATGGAAATAATTTCCATGTTTTTGATTGTCTTCCATTCAATAATCCTGTATCATATGTATTATTAGCTTTATTTAACTAATGGAGAAAATATTGCGTCTCCTGAAAATGGCTGATGATTTTCATTTTGCTCTGCCTTGTTCAAAGGCTCTACTCTTTTCAGTAAACCACCATGTGTTAGTGGACTCATGGATAGTGCACAAAACTTGCACCATGCAGATTACAGATGGGTATGTAAGCAATCATGATAATGGAATCCTGTCTTTGCTTTTAAATGGCATTTTACCTTATGTATTTTTGACCCCTGAGATTCTGCTGCTTTCTTATAATCACATATCACTATTATAAAGGAGTAAGACTGTGGTGCAACAATTGTATTATTTTGCCCACATGTCTACAAAATATGGAGATTGGATGCATGCCTAGTCTCCTCTCTTATCTGGGGTCTATGATTCTATGAAATTTGTAGGGAAGCGGATCTGCTTTGCCATCATCATAAAGTTCAGATATGTGCTGAATAGACAAGGACACTGCTCTAGGCATTTCCCAAGTTGTTCTTTCAGTGTAGAAATCATTCAGGTTCTGTGCCACCATCACTTGTACCCTTTAATTCTGTAAATAGCCTTTCACCAGGATTTTCTTTTCCTCCTCTGTAGTCATCGTTTTGTCTTGCACACTTCTTCTGCATTCTTATACCTATTTGATGCTGAAAATGCTGCAGATAGTGGGTGACAGCCTTCTTGCCACCAACACTAATAATTAAAAACGGGTGATATATGTCCTCGTTTTTGTCATTGGAAAATCTTCATATTATTTAATATTGCAGCACATACCTTAATTTTCTCCACGGAACCAACCAAAAAAATCTCCTAAATACGTTAACAAACACAGTTCTGTTGGACTGGCATATGCTCACATTACATGCTGTGCTTCAAATATTATGGTAATTTGTTGTATTACATATATTTTCCCTAAAATAGCATCTGTGATTGAAATGATTAGTTTTACCTCTTTTTTAGAATTATCTAAATAGATGATATTGGGAGCAGGTGAATAATAATATTTAAAGCATTATGTGGCATTAGGGTAATATATAATTGTTTGGATGCTTACGTCTTGGTTGGAATATTAAATGCTAAAGGTACTGTGGGTCCACTAAATATAAATAAAAGAGCTGACTTCAGCTAACGACTCACTTCTGAGCATGTCTCTTTGACAGGTTTTATTGGTAATTGAAAAAACTGGCAAAGCAATTTTACGACTGTGCTTGGAGAAAAGAGCCCAGTCCATAACATGAAATCAGCCAACAAAGCATTTTTGCTATGATTACTCCAAACCCCAAAGCAATAAGCCAATGCATTTTTTAAAGTTTCCTTGTTATTTATTTATTTTTCAACTTCAATGGAAATCATCACAGTCCACAGAAAGCAAGATACTGGTAGCACAACCATATGAATCATTTAAACAGATTTTTTAAAAAGAACGATTAAAGGTCACATGCCAGATTACATGCCATCCAATAACTATATATGAAGGAAACAGTATTTTCTGATAGAGGATAAGAAAATCAATCTGTGTCTATTCTGCATGCAGTTGACCATTCTGTTATTCATATTAGTTTAATATTTCTGTGCCTTGTGAATTTATGTTTTAGATTTAAAGGGAGAGCATTTATGCCTTTCTCAGAACTTAGCAGAGTATTTCAAAAAGTTTCAGTACTCTAACATTTTACCAACTTTAATCTTTCTTTTAATATAATTTCAAATTATTTTATAGACTACGATTAAATGAATCTGTGCAATCCCTGCATTCATGGAATGTTCATGAATGTCATTTATTGTTCTCCCTGTGCCTTTCTTGCCACACTTTCTCTTTCTCCAATACTTTCATCATAACTTTCTCTTTCTTCAAATTCTCATTGTCCAGCACTCACTCCATACTTCTCTTTCATAAAATTATCTTCCTACTTGTTGATACCATTTATCTCAACATACCACTTCCCCTACATTTCAATCATTGTTTTCTAATTTTCTACTTTCTCTCTCTCTTTTTATGTTATTTTCCACTTGTTTTCAATCTTTTATTACATATAAACTACAATTTTTTTAATGTGGCATCATTCATTGAACAACAACAGAAAATTTAGAATAGTTCAACTGTCTCATTCTTCCTTTATTTTAGGATTAGCTTTTGCTGAATTACAAACCACTCTAAACATCAGTGGCTTACTAGAATGTCCTGGGTTATTGCAGATGAGTCTCTTGGTTAACTAAGGTCTCACTCATCTTGGCGTAGGAAGATAGCTCTTCCATAGACCTTGACTATAGCTGGTCTTGGCTCCTTACTCAGGTTTGTGTTTAGGTATAAAACACAGGTGCTGGTGCCGGATTTCCTTTGTAGGGACATGGATGAATCTGGAGAACATCATTCTCAGCAAATTGACACAAGAACAGAAAAGGAAACACCGTATATACTCACTCATAGGCAGGTGATGAACAATGGGAACACATGGACATAGGGAAGGGAGCACCACACACTGAGGTTTATTGAGGGAAATAGGGGAGGGACAGCGGGTGGGGAGCAGGGGAGGGATGGCATGGGGAGAAATGCCAAATATGGGTGAGGGGGCAGAAGGCAGCAAAACACACTGCCACGTGTGTACCTATGCAACTATCTTGCATGTTCTGCACATGTACCCCAAAACCTAAAATGCAATAAAAATTAAAAAAAAAACACAGGTGCTTAGAGTATTACTTTCTGCCTAGAAGTTAGTTTTATGTAGTCTGAAAATATGCCAAGTACACTATATTCTTTCAAAAATATCTACATATGACAATTTTCTGAAATATTTTGGTTAGCAATTTTCCCAAACAAACATTTATAAAAATTGTTATAGTCATTATCCAGCCTTTTGTTTGGTTTCTCGCCTCTAGCCACACTGTTTCAAAAGAAATATTCCTGCTAAATACAGGTTTCTGCTACAACAGCAGCCCAGTTCCAGGTATTAATTTATGGATTCATTAGCTTTTCCTCTGTAACAAACCATTTCAAAATTCTGTAGCTTTAGACACATCATTTATTCCTCATGCAATTTTGGGTTGACTGGGCCAGGTGATCTAGGCTAAGCCTGATTTGGAGGTTCTTCTTCAAGCTATGGATCTGTCTAGGTTGGGCTCTTTTCTGAGTTTAGGCTCAGGTCTACCCCAAATATGTTTAACCTGGGGATGATTCTGGGTTTGTATGGCATCTCTGTGGAAATTTTAAAAAGACAAAGGCGTCAAAAGGCAAGTGGAAATACACAAGAGTTCTTAAAGTCTAGCATCTTAACTAGCTCCCTTTCACTATAAACAAGAGACCACCAGTCTCTTAGGTCGTCTTGGGCCAAGACTTCAGCAGGCAAGTAGGTTATCATCTTGGTAGGGTTAACAGATATTGATTATTAATTAGAAGTAGAGTGTTACTATAGACTGAAGGAAGAAATAAGCATGTATGGTAACATTTTGGTCCCTTGTTCTTCATACTCAATTGTTCAATTTCAATGATAGACGGCAAGGGCAGTAATCCTGGCCTGAGAATGGTCTGATATGAAGTTCAGGGTCACATCACCAGTAAAGTCCCTGACACCAGCAGAGAACAATCATGGCTACTGCAGCCTCAACCTCCTGAGCTCAATGATAGCCTCCTTCTTCAGCCTTTCAAGTAGCTATGACCACAGGAGCATGCCACTATGGCTATTTTTATTTTTATTTTTTGTAGATAAAAATGTTCCAAAAAATTTTATTTTCTTGTAAAAGGGTCAGCCTTTTGCCCAAACTGATCTTGAATTCCTGACCTCAAGGGACCCTCCTGCCTTGTCCAATAAACTGCTGACATTACAGTCATGAGCCAGCATGCCCACCACATAAACTTGTATTTTTAAGTTTAATTATAAAATGTTTCATTCTGGGGACCCACGTAGAGGATTATTTTCTCCCTTTCAGAACCAGGTTCTATACATCTGCTAAAGACAGGTTTATGGAGATGGTTGTTTAGTATACCAAGGACTATATGTTAATTCTCTCAAAAAAAAAAGATCCCATATATTGCACAGGACATATCTGCTATTGGAGATATGTCTTGGTTGTTTTTGTGGAGCTACAGACAACTTACCTAACTATCAGCTTTGATGCCATGCTTGGTTTTGTGGTGAAGGTTTTTGCTGATGTTGGAGATATAACTTCAATCATTTATTGCAATTTTGAAAATTAGGAAAATAAAATAAAATAGTATAAATATATTTACCATTTATTGAATAAAGTGACACCAGCATGATACCAACTCTCTTCTGTATATCATATCATTTTAGCAGTATTGTATAAAACATTCCACCTCTGTCTCAATGGATCTCCAAGGATGGTGCTGGTTTCTGCTGTTTGTCTAAGTTGTGACATTGCTTTTCATTTACTCCATTAGTTGCAAAAGAGAAAATTTCAGAGAATTCTATTTAGCCTGTAAGAGAGTATTTTTTCCTTTAAAAATAATATGATTACAGAAAAGATTTAATTGAAGTTGTCAAAATTAAAAATTCTTTAACAAAATGAGAAATTTTTGAAAAGATTAAAGATTTTCTGTGTTTTTCTTTAATGCAAACAGTTGTTATTAAATATTTTAACAGAATACGATTTTAATAGTTTTGAATAAAGTTAGTTTGTAGATCCACAAATTAAATAAAATGAATTCATTAATTAATACATGAATATGTTAAAACTATTTAATTTTAAATTGCATAACACCATTTGCATTCCAAACAATTTTTAACTTGGGAATGACATGGTATAACTATTTATGCATTTCCATACCTCTTCTTCTCTAGGGCTTCCCAATTTCTATTGTTATAAAGTAATTAAGGAGTAATGAGAACACTCAGAAAATGCATTATGGTTGCAAAATTACTGTAATTCAAGCTATGGTTTTGATTTCTTGCAGTGCTACCTACCTTGATAAATTTTTCAGGGATGGTCCCTAGCAGAAAGATTTAAAGTTTAATTTATCTTCTTTAAAAATGATTAACTATCATTTCTAAATCACAGAGTCTCTTTGATTGCTAAGTAACCTCTCACAACCCTGTACCTACAAATTTTCTTATCAACTAATCAGAGAACCATGACTCTCAACCTTGTGAAACATGAATTTTGAGCTCAAATTATCTATCATTTACCATTTGCTGCTTGTATACCAAAATAAAGAAAATAGTTTGCTAAGAATAATGGCCTCCAGCACCATCCATGTCCCTGCATAAGACATAATCTCTTTCTTCCTCTGTCCCTTCCTTTCTCTGTCCCTTCCTTTCTTTCTTTTTACCTTCCTTCCTTTCCTCCTTTCCCTTCCCTTACTTCCCTTCCTTCCTTCCTTTCCTCTTGTTTTTTTTTTTTTTTTTTGCTTTTTTGAGACACAGTCTCACTCCGTTGCCCAGGCTGGAGTGTGCAGTGGCACAATCTCGTCTCAGTGCAACCTCCGCCTCTTGTATTCAAGCGATTCTCCTGCCTCATCCCTCCGAGTAGCTGGGATTACAGGCACCCACCACCACGTCCAGCCAATTTTTTGTATTTTTAGAAGAGACAGGGTATCACTGTATTGGCCAGGCTGTTCTAAAACTTCTGGCCTCAGGTGATCCACTCGACTTAGCCTCCCAAAATGCTGGGATTACAGGAGTGAGCCACTGCTCCTGGCCCATGAGTCTCATTCTTTAGCAAACTAACACAGGAACATAAAACCAAATACCACATGTTCTCATAAGTGGGAGTTAAATGATGAGAACCTACGGACACATAGAGGGAAAGAACACACCCTGAGGCCTTTCAAAGGTGGAGGATAGGAGGAGGGAGAGGATCAGGTAAAATAACTAATGAGCACGAGGCTTAATACCTGGATGATGAAATAATCTGTACAAGAAACCACCATGATGCAAGTTTACCTATGTAACTAACTTGCACTTGCATTCCCGAACTTAAAATAAAAGGTAAATAATAATAATAATAGGGACATTAAAGAGAAAAATAATTACTCATATATTTAATGTTTATTTAGTTTGTTATGTCCCAGGCCCTGTGCAAAATGTTTTTGCATGTGTTATGTCATTTACTAGCAAGCCTATAACATATAATAGATGCCTTAGGTATCTCTGTTTTACAAATGAACACATTGAGGCTCAAGGAAGCCAAGTAGAATTCCCTGGTTGCTAGACATGGGGAACGGCAAAGCTAGGATTCAGACATAGGGTTGTCCAAGGCCAGAGTCAATCATTAAAAACAAAAACAAAACCCCACAACACTCAATTTCTCATCACAGCACAGTTTTCTATCTTTAATAAAACCTGCATACTTGACCCCATTTTCCCCCCTTGCCCCCAGTGGCTACACTATTACCAGTTTCTTTGTGCTCTCTTAGACACAGTTTGACTAAACACTGGATTTAGGTTCCAGGAAATTTTAGTTCTAAAAGTTTGTAATGACCAAACTTATGAGTTAAAAACACCAGCTCTGAGAAATGTCATTGTACATGAAATCACATGTAGCTGTGGCCTTGACAAATTTTGTGTCAATAAAAAATATTCTATATTAGAAAATTGCTTGCTTTGCCCATTGACATATGAAAAAGAGAGCTTGCAATCTAATTATGATGTCACTGATCCTGATCTGAACTCTACTATTAGGCTGATTAAAAACAAAATCAGCAACCCAAATTTTCCCTTTTGTTTCCCTTTTTATTATAGCTTACATAAATTACCTAAATGTATGTTCATTAATAATTTCTATTTCTATAATCTAAAACTTTTAATACATAATGAAGTACTAAATTTCACTCATTTCATATGATTCACAAAATTTCCCGAGATATTACAAATGATGAATTAGTAAGTTTAATATTTTCCTCCAGATTAAGTTTACTATTTTTTTTCATGCTGGGAACAGTTGTATAAGTTGAATCAAAATCATTGAACTTTAGTCAGTAACACTCTTGCCTTAATGAAGAGCAGGGTGGCAATGAGTGATAAAAATGGGCTCAGGCTAATTATAATGGAATTTAACTTTTGGTCATCAAAAAAACTTTAAAAAAACAAAACAAACAACAGCTATACCACTCACTGCTTACTAACAATGTGTAATGTTCTTGCTGAAATTATTCCAGAATACAAATTTCTGTTCATGTGTCTTAAAGATTTGGTACAATTGTTTTACTTATCAAGTGGCACAGGATATTAGATGCAATTAATAATCATGTAGCCTGTGTGAAAATAACAGCTCCTGAAGTTTTACTTCTGTATATCTTTTGTTTTTACTTAAAGATAACATTGAATGATTTAAAGATTATTTTTCTCTAACAAATAATTTTAGTTAAGGTATAATGATAATGAAAGATTAGCTGATATGACTGTGATGATACTTGAAAATATGTTATCTGATAATCCAACCATGAAATCTAAATTCTGTTCCTTAATTTTGTTATCACTATAGCAATAGTGTTCTTATTACTGATTTATTATTTTAATAATAAAAGATACCTCTAGCATTCCCAAACAAAAATCACATTATATTCTGCATACACTAACAATTTCAAGCCATAATATGTTTTACCAGTTTTCTCAATATGAATGTATTTACATTTCTTATCTCATAGATATAATATTTTTAATATTTTAAATTTCAAGTGTTATGTCGTCTTTAGCAGCAAAACTTATAATTGTTCCTGATTATATTACTGATTTGTTTAATCTGCTCAAAGCATGACAACATCATTAACTCCATTTCCTCTTCTTCTTTTGCTTTTCTTCTCATTCTATTTCCCTGAAATTGTCATGTCTCTGGACTCAATGTCTGGCCCTCCTACCTCCAGAGAGGTACATTGATGGTTACAATATATTGTGATGTCCCATCATATACACAGAGATTTCAATGGGAAAATAAAGGAGGAAACAAAGAAGGTTTCCAGAGAGATTGATAATTATGCTGACTGAGTCTTGAAGTCCAAATGTGAGTAGTAGAGCAATAAAAAAGAAAATGTATGTAAAGGTCAGAGCACAGGAATTGCATTATGGGCAGGCCAGTGGAAAATTTATTTCTGTTATTTCTTATTACTTTATCATTTACGATAGGCCAAATGGTGCACAAAGATGTAAAATGCACAAGTGTTCATATGAGGACTTGCAAGACTCTTCAGAGTAATGAGGCCAACTCTTGCTGTCCTCTCCCCCCAAAATAAAATATAAAGCAGTATGAAAGATGGCAAGCCTGAAGATCTGTGTGGTGATTAATGAGATAAATGTGATCAGTGCACCTTTGAGAAAAATAAATGTGACATTGGTAGAGGAAAAATGTAATCACTGAGAAGCCAGAGACATAGTTCTGTACCACATATGATACAAGAACATGTACTCTGAGAAACTGTCATAAAGTTTGTCCCATCTAGCTACTCCATAATCACAAGGAAACAGGAAATGGAATATTATTATTAGAAACAAGCCCCCAAACAAGGTTACATAGAAAATCCAATGTTGGTGGGTTATTGATGACATCAATCCATAATGTTTTATACAACAGATGAGAATGAGCCAACACTTCATGAAGATATCACTTAAGTAAGGAAACAGATATCCGAGAAGAAATGACTGATTACAAGGCTGAGGAAGGATACGAACAAGATGATCCTGTATATATTTCAGTTCCAAAGAGTAATACAATGCTAAAAATGCACAGAGGACATAGAAGTATGCTAAACATGCTCACAATTTGATTTAAAAAGTGAAGTATTGTTGGATCATATCCAAAGTTATCAAACAAATATCCATCATTCCATATTGCTACGTTTGAACAATGAAACAAAAAATGAAGGAAGTAAACAAATCTATGCAACAGAACTCCAAATAGTTTGTACAAATGTTATTTCCCCTAGTAGAAGTAGCATAACTTCTCATTCCTTAAGCATAGGCTGTGTACAGTGACTTCCTTCCAGAGAGTATGCTTTGAGAAGGGGGAAAAGAAAACAATAACTTTATGATGAAAACCATAGTAAACTTTACCACTACCAGGTGATCAAAGCCAACATTAAATGTCATAAATGATGTAGATGGTATGTACCATTGTTACGGTGTGATAAAAATGTCATGCTACCTCTGTGGTGTTCCTTCCAGAATTTCTCATCAGAGTCAACTTAAAGGGAAAACATCAGACAACTCCCAATATTAGCATATGCTTCAAAATATCTGACTGTCACCCTCTCAAATTATCAAGGTCATCACAAATCGGAAGTGCCTGAGAAATGGCAGTACACAAAGGAGTTGAACAAGATGACAAATGCCACATGGTACCCAGTGAAGAACCTGAAACAGAAAAAAAAATCATTTTTTATGTTTTTCTATTTTCAAACATAAGATTACCCAGATTGCATTAAAATGAAAATTAGAAGAGGCAAATAACAGTATACATAAAAAAGTTATGCTTTGTCTGTGAGGGTGATAATGGGACATCACTAAGGGAAAAATCAGGATATCCAAAAGTCCTTTTTGTAATGTTACACTAAACCTGCTTTTACCCCATTCTAAATAATCTGAAGATATAGATAATTTTAAATCTCTTAAATTTAAAACCGCGATTATGTTTTCTATTATATATTTTGTACCTAATAGAATACTTAACTTCAGCATCCAGTGACTATTTGTTGAATAACAAATAGGATATCAAAGCAAAAAGGAAAATCACAATATTGTCCCCTTGAATATATAGTCATTGCTTGCATTTATAATGTATTTTATAACTTTTAACATTTATCTATTTGAGAGAGATAGGTAAATGGTTAATATTTTTGCTCTGTATGCATCATTAGGAAGGCTCAAAGAAACAAACTTATGAAACAGATGATAGTGGACCTTACTTTCAAGATTCTGGATTCTAAATAACCTCTTCATTCATGACCAAGATTGACAAATTTCATCTGAAACGGTCTGGTTGGTTACTTTCAGCTTTGAGGCCCAGCTGATCTCTCTTGCAACAATATTCAACTCTGCCCTTTTAGCAGGAAAGCCGCCATAGTCAATATGTAAATAGGAATGGCTGTGTTCCAAGAAAATTGCATTTAAAAACAAAAGAACAGGCCTGCCAGGGTTGCAGTGTGCTGATCCATGACCTACATTGGGCCTGTCTCTAAGAACATGGAATGTATTTAATCTTTCACATGTAATAAGAGAAAATACCTCTCTTTTTGCAGCTTTGCATTAAGATGTAATTGAGAAATAAAAAATCATATATATTCATAGCATACAGGATAATGTTTTGACATACATATTCATTGTGAAATGATTACCACAATCAAGCTAATTAACACATCCATCACCTCACACTGTAATTTTGTATATGCATGTGTGGCAAGAACACTTAAGATCTGCTCTCTTAGGAAATTTCAAGTACATAATACATGTTGTAATTAATAATTCCAGAACTTATTTATCTTATACCTACAAGTTCATACACTTAGACCAAAATCAATCACCCCTTTCTACTCCCTACCCCTAATTCCTGATAACCACTTTTCTACTCTCTGTCTCTGTGAGTTCAACTTTTTTAGTTCCACCTGTAAGTGGGATCATGTAATAGTTGCCTTTCTGTGTATGGCATATTTCACTTAGCATAATTCTTCCAGGCTCATCCACGTTGTTACAAATGACAGAATTTCCTTATTTTTTAATTAATTTTTTAAAAACTTTACTGTCTATTTTTGTTTTGTTTGTTTTTACTGATATACTACAGTTGGGCTTATTTTAGGGGTACATGCAATATTTTGATATGTGTTTACAATGTATAATTATCAAACCTGGGTAATTGGAATATCTAAGACCTCAAATATTTGTGTTTTGTTATATTGGAAACAGGTCAATTATTCTCCTCTGCTTGTTTTGTAAGGTATAGTAAATTCTCGTTATCTAGAATTTCCCCGCTGTACAACGGAATTGCAGAACTGACTCCTATCTAATTGTACCTTTGTATCTACCAGTTCTCTTCAACTTCTATCTCTCCTTTCCTTCACAGCCTCTATGAAACACCATGGTACTGTCTAGCTATATGAGATCCACTATTTTAGCTCTCACATGTGAGTGAGAACATGCAATATTTTTCTTTCTGTGCCTGGTTTATTTCACTTAACATGATGAGCTCCAGTTCCATATATGTTTTTGCAAATGACTGAATTTCATTCTTTTTATGGCAGAATAGTATTTAATTGGGTATAGATACCATATTTTCTTTTATCTGTTCATCCATTGATGAATACTTAGATGGATCCTATATCTTGGCTATTGCAAATAGTGCTGCAATAAGCAAAGGAGTACAGATATCCCTTTGATATATTGACATTCTATCCTTAAAAATATACCCTGCAGTGAGATTGCTGGATTATATGGATGTTCTAAATTTATTTTTTTGTGGACACTCCATACTGCTTTCCATAATTGTACTACTTCACATTCTTGCCAACAGCGTTTAAGGGTTCCTCTATCCACAACCTCGTAAGCCTTTTTGATGACAGCTATTCTAACTGGGGTGAGGTGATATTTCCCTGTGGATTTATTTTGAATTTATCTGATGATCAATGATGCTGAGCAACTTCTCATATACCTGTTTACAATGTGTTTGTTTTCTTTTAAGAAATGCCTATTCAGAAATTTTGCCCACATTAAAAATCAGATTATTTGTGGTTTTATTTTTATTATTTTTGTTTTTTGATGTTGTGTTGTTAGCATTTCTAATATATTCTAGATACTAATCCCCGGTCTGATAAATAATTTGCAAATATTTTCTGCCATTTCGTAGATTGTTTTTTCAGTTTGTTAATTGTTTCTTTGTTGTGTAGAAGCTTTTAAGCTTGATGCAATCACATTCATCTAGTTTTCTTTTGGTCACCTTAGCTTTTGTGGTCGCCTTAGTGTTTGTGGTCTTACCCAAAAAACCTTTGCCTTAATCAGTGTCGTATGGTGTTTCCCTAATGTTTTCTTCTAGGAGTTTCATAACTTCAGGTTTTACATTTAAGGCTTTAATTCTTTTTGAGTTGATACTTGGATATGTTAAAACATGGGGATCTAGTTTTATTCATCTGTGTGTAGATACCCAGATTCCCAGCACCATTTAATACAGAGACTGTGTTTTCTGCAGTGTCTAATTTTGGTGCCTGTGCTGAAAATAAGTTGGCTGTAAGTGTGTGGATGTATTTCTGGGTTCTCTATTCTGTTCCATTGTTGGTGTTGTTGTATGTCAACATTATGTATTTTGGTGATTATAATTTTGCAGTATAATTTGGATTCAGGTAGTGAGATGCCTCCAGCTTTGCTCTATTTGCTCAGAAGTCTTTAGGCTATTCAGATTTTTATGTGATTCCCACAAATTTTAGATTTTTAAAAATCTATTTCTGTGAAGTTATTATTGGTATTTTGATAAGGATTGCATTTAAGCTGTAGATCATGTTGGGTACATAGACTCATTAAAAATGCTAATTATTTTGATTCATGAAGAAGGAATATGTTTCTAGTTTTGTGTCCTTTTCAGTTTCTTTCATTAGTATTTTACAGTTATCCCCGTAGAGATATTTATCTTTTTGTTGTTAAATTCATCTTTAAGTATTCTAATTTTTGTAGCTATTGTAAACAGATTGCTTTCTTGATTTAGTTTTCAGATCAATTTCTCTCAGTGTATAGAAATACTACTGATTTTTGCATGTGGATTTTACTAAGTTTTTTAAATTAGTTCTAAGAGGTTTTTTTTTTGCTGAAGTGTTTAGTTTTCTCTAAATATAAGATTATATTGTCTGCCAAAAAGGACAACTTGACATTTTTCCTTAGAAACTTGGATGCCCTTTATTTCTTTCTCTTGCCTAATTGCTCTGCCAAGGACTTTCATATTTGGAACAACATAAAAATAACCACTTTCACCCTTTTATTTCTTCTTTTTTTAAGCTGAACCGTATTCCATACTATGTGCATATATCACATTATCTTTATCCATTCATCTATGGAAAGGCATGCGGACTATTTCCACATCCTAGGTACTGTGAATTAATGCTGTAATGAATATAAAATGGCAGGTTTCCTTTTGAAATACCAATTTCATTTCCTTTGAATATATATTCAGAAGTTATATTGCTGCATTTCATATGGAAAGTCTACTTTTACATTTTGAGGGAACTTCATACTCTTTTCTTTAATAGCTGTACCCATTTACATCTCACCACAATTTACAAGTTGGTTAGTCCAAATCCTCGCCTATATGTGTCATGTCTTGGCTTCTTGATAATAGCCATATCAACAACTGTGAGTTGATATTTCCCTATTGTTTGAATTGTAGTACTATGATAATTAGTAATGTTCAGCACCTTTTCATATACTTGTTTTCCATTTGTATTGGACCCTTGTTGTACACCATACACAAAATTCAACTTAAGATGGCTTAAAAATATAAATATATATAAGACCTGAAATTATAAAATTCCATGACATTGGTTTTGGCAATGATTTTTTTTTGCATGATACAAAAGCATAGGTCACAAAGCAAAAATAAACACGTGGGACTACATCAAATTAAAAAGCTTCTTCCCGGCAAAATAAATAATTTACAAAATAAAAGATACCCTATTAATTGGTAGAAAATATTTGCAAGCCATATGTGCCAGGAGTAGATAACATCAAAAATGTAGAAGGAAATCAAACAATTCAATAGCAAAAGAAACAAAAAACAGACTATAAAATGTGAAAAGGACCTGGACAGACATTTTTTCAAGAAGAAGGAAATATTTCTTGATTGAAAAAGTAAACACACTCTTAGAGGTTAACATCTTTTGAGATCACCAACAAGATAAGCAGCCTAGTGCAGAAAAAGCTTTTCTTGAATATGATACATACTTTATCTTTGTTGTTGCTATTGTTACTTTTAGAGTGTGGTGTCTACTTTGTCTTTTCTGAAAGGAATGAGTGGTTTGATGTTCACAAAGTTTTCTGAAACCACCTCAATGTGTGCTGAGTTTATAATTTATTGAGGGGACTCTGAGGAAAGATGCTGACACAGCAAACTGATCATATTTGTGGTGTACTAACAACAGGATTCTTTCCTTTGGGGACTGGCAAGTAGCTTCCTGCTGTTCTCACCTCCTGTTAGAAGAGGTGTGATAACATTGAAAAGGTAAAATTCAGTTGACACAGCAACTTACGAGTTCGCTGCAGATTTTTTTCAACCTCTACTTCTGTTTCTCTATTTCTTCAATGTCTTACATCTTTTATTTGCTCTTCTTTCAGTTTGTAATATCTGTTCTCCCACCATAATAAACCAACGTTCTGATTTTTATATTTGAGTATTTGACTCAGATTGATTTTCCAAAATTCAGCCAAACACTCATAATGTTTTACTCCTGGACCTTGCCTCTCATTTACAGTAATTTTGACCTTCATATATTTCACCTGTATTGATGTTCTGGTACTTATTAACTTTTTTCAGCATTTTATGTGATAGATTTAATATTTCCTTACCAATTAATAAAATAAATGTGTATGTTCCATTGTAAATTACTTCTGGGGTAAGCATTACTTATGGACCAAAAGTAGGAAATCTAAGAAAGGACTTAGTCAAACTTAAAATTTGCAAAATACATCATGAAAGCTATGTTTCAAGATTAAGTAATATATTCATGAGATGCTATATCTTTGTAGAATTTAAAGGTGTTTAGAAATTCATACTGCTTGAATCACCTTAGGGCTTCCTTTGCATAGTATCCTGAAAAAGTTGGTTCCTTGCTTTTGTTCCCCAGAATGTATCTTCCACTTATTTTATGCCATCAAAATTATGTTCATTCTATGTGGCTATCATTTGCTAATTCTGGGTTTGATTGAAGCAGATCCTTTTAAAAGCTACAACATGGTGAAGAATGACCCTTATATATACTGACAAGCACTTTCAAAGATTTTTTCTAGTTTCAATCCACCATAAAGGACACATTTGCATATGTGTATAATTAAAGGGTTAAATATTATACAATAAATAAACTGTATTTACATATTTATGTATTCTACAACTACAGTTACTATGTGACTTACATGTATAGCATAATGCTAGATATTTTTTATTAAATGCGAATTCGGCTAAGATAAACGGTGCAATAAGTTTGTCCTAGTATGGAAATTAATTCCTAAGCTTAAATTATATCAGTTTCCCTGGCAACTGTAGCTGGTGCCAGCAGGCACATTTAGCCACCAACAACTAATTGGAAATATGCATTCTTTTACAATTTCTGGTTGTAAAAGTACATATGGTGGTTTTGTTGTTGTTATTTGTTTGTCCCTGGTATTAGTTTGATATAATAGCTTTGTCCTAGAAATATAGAAAATGGAGATCAAAAACAATTTTTATGTCTCTTCAAGAAATCCTTTAAAGTTAGGTGACTTTAGGGAGTTTCTTTTGAAAAACCATAGCAAATAAATGTTTTGGTTACTAAAAAATAACCAAAAAGAAAGTATAACCTATGAAGAAAACAATTTTCTTTTTCAGATTCCTTTCTGAAAAGCACAAAGACTCCATCTATTCTGTTGAAACATGATATGATATTCTTAGGACTGCTTAATTGACACTGTGGTAGAAAAATAAGGCAATTGTGGAAGACAGTGTGGCGATTCCTCAAGGACCTAGAAATAGAAATTCCATTTGACCCAGCAATCCCATTACTGGGTATATATCCAAAGGACGATAAATTGTTCTACTATAAGGACACATGCACACGAATGTTCATTGCAGCACTGTTTACAATAGCAAAGACCTGGAACCAACCCAAATGCCCATCGATGATAGACTGGACTGGGAAAATGTGGCACATATACACCATGGAATATTATGCAACAATCAAAAACGATGAGTTTGTGTCCTTTGTAGGGACATGGATGAATCTGGAGAACATCATTATCAGCAAACTGACACAAGAACAGAAAATGAAATACCACATGTTCTCACTCATAGGCAGGTGATGAACAATGTGAACACATGGACACAGGGAGGGGGGCACTACACACTGGGGTCTATTGGATGACATAGGGGAGGGACAGCGGTGGGGGAGTTGGGGAGGGATAGCATGGGGAGAAATGCCAGAAGTGGGTGAAGAGGAGGAAGGCAGCAAATCACACTGCCACGTGTGTAGGTAGGCAACTATCTTTCCTCTTCTCATCTGTAGACATTTAATTTCTATTTATCTTCAAATATATTTACCATATACAGGCATATCTCAGAGATATTACCGGATTAGTTACAGACCACCACAGTAAGGCCAATATCACAAAGTAAATCACACATTTTTTTGATATTTCTCAATGCATGTAAAAGTTATGTTTACACAATGCTGTAGTCTATTAAGTGTGCATTAGCATTATGACAAAATACAGTGTACATACCTTAATTAAAATGCTTATTGCTAAAGAATGCAAACAATTCTCTGAGCCTTCATTGTCTCCTTGATGATGACTGCTGACTGCTTATGGTGGTGATCGCTAAAGGTTAGGAGGTCAATAGCAATTTCTTAAAATAAGAGATCAATGGAAAGTGCTACTTCAATGAACAGGTGAATGATAAGAAAGAGCTTTATTGCTCATATGAAGAAAAATTTAGTGCCATGAATAGAAGATCAAACCGGCCACAATATTTCCTCAAACCCATACAGTGGAGTTTGCCATTTCAACTGGCTTTTCCTATCACAACAGATTTATTTATAGCCTGTGAGGCTGTTTGATAGTGCTTTACTTACAGCAGAACCTCTTTCAAAATAAAAGCCAATTTTCTCAAACCCAACCACTGTTTTATCAACTAAGTTTATGTAATATTACAATTTTTTGTTGTCATTTCAACAGTGTTGACAACATCATTGTCATGAATAGATTCAATTTCAAGAAACCACCTGTAAGAAGCAACTCCTCTCCACCGCGATTACAGTAATTCATTCACATCTTGAGGCTCCACTTTTAACTCTGGTCCTCTTACTTTTCATCATATCTGTAGTTCTTTCTTCCACTAAAATTTTGTCCCCATCAAAGTCATCTGTGAGGGTTGAAATCAACTTCTTCCTCATCGCTACTTGTGTTGATACTTTGACCTCCTCCCACGAGTCACAAATGTTCTTAATGGCATCCAGAATAATAAATCCTTTCAATCCTTTCCAGATTGTTTTCCATTTAGTTTCCTAGATCCATTAAAGGAATTACTAACTATGGAAGCTACGGCATGTATATATTATATATAATATTACATATATATTATATTACATTATATATGTGTATGTAGTATATAATATATGTAGTATATGTGGAATATAGATTACACATGTAAATAAAATTTACGTGTATTTTAAATTTCACATATTATTAATATATATATTTAAATATATATATAATATATTTATAATATATATATATTAAAAATAACATGTGAAATTTTAAATTACTCCTTGGTTCCTGGTGTGCAGAATGAATGTTGTGTTGACAGACTTACAAACATTAATTCCCTTTTACATCCTCATCAAAATTCAGGTAACCAGGTACACTGTCAATGAGCAGTAATATTTTGAAAGGCATCATTTTTCTGAGCAGTATGTCTCAACAGTGAGCTTATTCAGTTAACCATGCTGTACACAGATGTGCTATCAACAGTGCTTTGTTGTTTCACTTACAAAGCACAGGCAGAGTAGGTGTCGCATAATTCTTGAGGGTCCTAGGATTTTCAGATTGGTAAATGATCATTAGCTTCAACTTTAAGTCACCAGCTGTGTTAGCTCCTAATAAGAGAAAACCTGTCTGTACTTTGAAGCTAGGCATTGACTTCTCCTCTCTAGCCATGAAAGCCCTAGGTAGCATCTTCTTCAAAAATAAGGATGTTTCATTTACATTAAAAATGTGTTGTTTACTGTGACCACCTTCATCAATGATAGTAGATAGAATTCTGGATAACTTGCAGCTTCTACTTTAGCACCTGCTGCTCTACCTTGAGCTTTTACGTTATAGAGACAGCTTCTTTCCTTAAACCTTATAAACCCTCCTCTGCTAGCTTTGTACTTTTCTTCTGCAGCTTCCTCGCCACTCCCAGACTTCAGAGAATTGAAGAGAGTTAGAGCCTTGCTTTGGATTAGGTTTGGTTTGAGGAAATATTGTGGCTGGTTTGATGTTCTAGTCATACCACAAAAACTTTCTCCATATCAGCAGTAAGGCTCTTTCTTATCATTCATTTGTTCACTGAAGTAGCACTTTCTTTTTTTTATTATTTTTTAAATTTTTTTTAATTGCGTTTTAGGTTTTGGGGTACATGTGCAGAACATGTAACATAGTTGCATACACATGTGGCAGTGTGTTTTGCTACCTTCTGCTCCTTCACCCACATTTGGCATTTCTCCCCATGCCATCCCTCCCCTGCTCCCCCCCCGCTGTCCCTCCCCTATTCCCCCCCAATAGACCCCAGTGTGTGGTACTCCCTTCCCTGTGTCCATGTGTTCTCATTGTTCATCACCCGCCTATGAGTGAGAATATACGGTGTTTCCTTTTCTGTTCTTGTGTCAATTTGCTGAGAATGATGTTCTCCAGATTCATCCATGTCCCACAAAGGACATGAACTCTTCATTTTTGATTGCTGCATAATATTCCTTGGTGTATATGTGCCTTTGCCTTTATATTCACAGTTTGGTTAATTGGCAAAATAGTCCTAGCTTTTGGTCTTCCTCAGCCTTTGATATGCCTTCTCCATAATTATTTTTAGCTTTTGATTTGAAGTGAGAGATATGAGACTCTTTCTTTCACTTGAACACTTAGAGGCCATTGTGGGGCTATTAACTGGTGCAATTTGAATATTATTGCATTTCTTGGAATAGGCAATCTTGAGGAGAGGGAGAGATATGGGAGAATGACCTATAGAGAGGACAGTCAAAACACACACATTTATTAAATTTGTGGTTTTATATGGCTGTGGTTTGTGGTGCCCCAAAGCAACTGCAATAGTAACATCAAAGATCCCTCTTTACGGATCACTGTAACAAACAGAATATTAATTTTAAAAGCTTGAAATATCATGAGAATTACTAAAACATGCCAAAGATACATGAGGTGTTAAAAATGGAACTGACAAACTTGCATAATGCAGAATTGCAACAAACTCATATGTAAAAAATGCAATATTTATGAGGGACCATTAAGCAAAGTGCAATAAAAAGATGCACCTGTACTCAGTTTACTTTAATAGTTACGTATTTTTCTCGAAGCATGTCTGATTGTGAGTCTTCCTACATTTATCTCATATTTTCTAGGTGTTTCAGAACTTCTTTTTCTCCTTGTTTTTGCTGTGTTATACTTTGCTTTACTATTCTAATTAAAACTCTTAAATTTTTCAGCAATATTTTCCAGTTAACTTCATTTCCTGTTATTTCCCCTTTAAGTATGTCTAAAATTCAACTTGAACTATGTCTGAAGATAGGTTGCTGGTGACGTGAAGAACAGCATAAACTCTTCTTGCTCAAGAGAACATGCAGCCTGGAGGTTTCCCCTACAAACCCCATCAAACACCGATACTGATTAAAACATACATGGATCCAGGGGCCATCAAAGTGTTTTTAATTTTTATCCCTCTTTCCACATGTCTACTTGGAGAAATTATGGTGTTGCCCTGTCTATATACTACGAATTATATGAACTGAGTACTTCATGTCAGTAATCATTTCTAAGTCAGATCCCAGTTTGATGTGAAGTTAAAAACCATCATTTTAGGATATTTTTGTCCTTCCAGTTTCTAAAAAGGTAATTCTTTGTGTATTCTTTTAAGTATACTAAATTTAAAAATGAAGATAATGGACATTTTAAAAAGGTTATTATAACATTCATACAAGTTATATGGATTAAAAGTAACATAAATATGTAGGTGTATATACGAATGTGTGTATTTATATAAATATGTGTATGTGCATATGCCTATACAAATGTTTGTGTACGTGTGTGTACATACATATAATTCTAATATATATATTTCAAAACCGCAGCTTTCAAAACTGCAAATCTGGCTTCGGTTATGGCTTTGAGAAAAGGTTGGTTTAATATTTTGTAAAAGTGTAAAAGTGAAATACGTTTGCTCTATTAGAAAATTATTACAACACATCCCATAATGAACTGAGTAGTCAGTGCAATAATAACATCTTCAGCATGTAAAACGCAATTACTGGTAACAGAGTTAAGCACATCTCGATTTTCAAAATATGTTAAACTCGTATTTCTTCATGTATTAACATTTTCCATTTTAACTACAAACTATTTTAATGAGCTCTGACTATGATTGAGATGTGCTGGCACTTAATGTATATCTGACTCCATGTATGTGCAGGACTCAAATCCTTCTAGTTAAATAAGCATCTGAAGACACACTGTGCCCACAGACAAGCAGAAAAAATGGGAACAAAAAGTCTCAAATATTATAAAAACCTATAGTTTTATAAGATATTCCAACAGTATTTCCCCACAAGTTTGGATGTCTACTTACTTCAAACAAAACAACAGGCATCCCACACTATGGGGCATTTCACAGTATGACTCACAGTCATTAAACACTATGTGTTTAGTGTATTTACATTTTGTATTTAAATAATGTGTTTAAAGATAGGCTTTAAATTCACTAACACCCAAAACCAAAATTGCTTTCAAAAAAACCACAGTATAGTGTATATATTTTAAAATTGCATTAGAAAAAAAATGTCACTGGACTTCTTTGTTTATTTTATTGCTATCAGTATATTATCAGCAGTTTATATATAATGTGTGTCTCTAATTAAAAATTTAAGAAACTAACTGAAACTCAACTTGACTCTTAAACTTTCTTTAACTTTGAAGCATATTCACATATTCCCATTATTCCAATGAGGATAGATTCATATTAACATTCTAGCCCATTTTAGTCGTTGTAATGAGCCTAAAATAGCTGCCAGCTTGCAGTGCTGGAATTAATGATAATTAAATGTAACACAAAATGTATTTCCATATTTTGTATTGCTCAACTGATTTCATCTCAGATGTAGTATGATTCTTTTTCGAGATGACTACTTCTATTTAATCTCTTTTCCAATTTTAATTTGAATTTCATATTGTTCCTGACTGTTTAATGAATATTTTGGGAGATGGCCATAGTGTTGTTAATTATACTAAAGGCTGAGTATAATTAATTCTTTTGGACCCAAAGTCAGCTAGTTAATCGATTTCTGATGAAACTGGAGATTAAACACAGATAGTTCACCTCTTCCTTCATTCATTTTAATTCTATTCTTCTTCAATTCAATCAGATTACTTTGGGAAGTCATTGCTGGCAAATCAGTTGTGGAACTGTTTTGGACATTATCCAAGTGTTAATAAATGGGTTATCTTTTCTGTCAAGTTACCTTGATATTGATTTCTGAAATGAAGAAATTTTTAGTTTTAGTTATTGAGAAGTAAAAACTACCATTATCATTTATAATTCATAATTAAGTAGTTTATAATTCTCTATTAACAATAGGCTCATGTAATCACACATAAGAAAGTTGTTGGCATGGCATTTCTAATAATTCTTTAAAAGTAGAGGCAAAGGTTTACTGTATTCTCAAACACATTTCCTACCATATAGCATACCCTATAATTCAGTTAGACACTCATGAGGACAAACTGATTCCTTAAACAGTTTTATTCTTATAGTATTGTTGAAAAGTGCTTTAGTGTGTATGGCAGTTTATTATTTTCACTAATACACATAATGACATGTTAAATTATAAACACATTATAAATTATTTTTAAAAAGCCTTAAAAGTAAAAATAGGCCATGAGAAATAGTAAATAATGAATTAACATAATTTCTTTTAATCAAGGAACAAAATATTAAAAAAATTTCTTCATGTTTTTCTTATTACTAGAGATAACTTTTAAGTGTGTGTGTTGTGCAATATTTTAACAATGATATTCTCAGATAATTTTGAACTAAGCACTGAGTTTGGTGAATTATTATTTTATACTCAATCAATTAATGTTACTTAAGCTTGTTCAGCAGAAGTCAAAACTCTTGGTAATATATTCTACACTCTGGAAAAGGGATCACTCCGTATACTTCTATTAACTTTATGATTTGGGATTGTTCCTAAGAATTCTGGGAAAACCACAATAACCTTGTAATTTAATATTGGTGGTACAGATATTGTTTTAGTCCACTTGTGCATCTATGACAGAATACCATAGATGAGATACTTTATGAAGAAACTTATATCTCACAGTTCTGGAAGCTGGGAAATTTAAAATCAAGGTGCCAGCCAGTTTGGCGTGTGGTGAGGGCCAGCTCACTACCATAACACATTGCTGGTGAGATGACTTAAAAGCATTTTACAACCCTCCCAGTCACATACCATTTTGTTCACTGCAATTTGAATTTGTCAACACACAGCACCAGTTTTTCCAGCAATCTATTATTTGATATTAATACTATATTTCAGACATTTTCCAAAATCTCTACCTGTCTTGCCAAAATAGTAGGAGAAAAACAAAAAGCCTTTGTAGTAATTCTAAAAGCAGAGACAAGTTTAACCAGGAAAAACCAGATGGAGTATTAAAACGTAAGTTCCAGCAGATCGGATAAGTACAATAACCATGGTGGGGAAAAAATGAACATTCAAGCTAGCGGTTTACTTATCTAAGGACAATTACAATGAGAGAGAATTTGTAAAATGTAGGCTCATTGCCTAAAGTGTAAAAATACCTTCTTCATTCAATTTTCTCCCTTAAGTTACATATAAGTTGTAGAATAGGAATGGCTCTCCTTTCAAAAATATTAGGTTAGTGCAAAAGTTGTTGCAGTTTTTGCCATTAGAAGTAATATTTTGCCGCAGTGTTCATTTTCTCGTTCAATGTTCATTAGAAGTAATGGCAAAAACCACAGTTACTTTTGCACCAGCCTAATATTTTGTCTCCTTTTCTGATGTTGGAAGAAAGAAGAGCTAGCATGCTCAGGACAGAGGGATATAGGTCAGCCAGAAACATGCAATGGCTGCTAGAGTTTTGGCTTGAAAATAATAAATTTCACTTTTACTCATATTCCAGTGACCTTGAAGTTTCCTTGGCTGAGGACAAAATATACTATCATCTTTCACAGCAAAGAGAACGAATCACAGGAGTGGTAGGACAGCCACTTACAATGCTTTTATTACTATCTCTGTTTGATAGATGGAGAAGTATAAGTAATTTCTGCTCAGTGGACACATAACATTTCTAGCTAATTTATGTAACTCTGCTCTTCTGGGAAATGGAGAGCCCAGATTTGAACTAAGGAAATTTGACTCAAAAACCTTTAAATATAACAACTGTGCCATGTCGCTTTTTTATGGTTGGCAAAGTTTCCATTGTCTGATTTCAGAGTCCATACTTTAAACACTACAGATTTTTTCTGTGCAAGTTATTGACGTTATTGTATATTCTCTGGCAGATCAACATCAAAACCATGTACATTCCATTGTGTGTTTTACAGTCTAATGTTCTGCACTTTTTCACAACCCTCAATACCACTCGCAGTGTCTAAAGGACATATAATATCCCAAAACAAAACTTAGGCCTTATATATCCCCTCCACACCCCTTCCATTCAGAGATCATCAAAACCTTATTTGTTTTTGTCTCTTCATCATTTACTCGGTGACAATTTGGACTTCTACAAACTTACAAAATCCTTTCTTCCTTGGGGATGCCACAGTAACTTCAAAAAATCCCTATACATCCCATATCATATTGTGTTATGATGGTGAGTTTATACAATGGTTATTTCAGGATTCCATAAATTTCTTAATGTGGTGATACTGGCTTATTCATCTTTGTCTCCACTACTCTTATACATTCTCCTCAGTTGGAATTCGTAGTATGCTTGTTGAATGAAGAAACTCCTCAAACGTAAATTTGTGTTTATCATTTTTAAAATGAATGTATTTGTACTGCGATGACTGCATATTTATTTAATGCTAATTCTGTGAAAAGCTAAATAGAATTTCACTGTTTTATATATATAAATGCCTTGGGAAATCCAGTGCTCTCCTCAGATTTCCGTATCTGTATAGGGTCATATCATTTCTAACTTGGTTCAAGTCATCAGACTGACTTCCAAAAGCATCTGGCACAGAAGATGACCACGGTATGCACAAGGCAAAAGGCTTCCATTTACTTAGGCTGCTTTTACTGCAAACTGTTTGTGGCGGTTCTCCTGTAAGCATAATAAGGACATAGCGACTTTAATTGAGGACATTACTAAGATGTATTGACCCACATGTGCTAATGTTGGAATTTAAAGGTCAGGAAGCTACAACACTGACACAAAATTATAAGTCTATGGATTTGCTGCCAGACATAGGGCCATTTTAGAAAGACAGCCCTTATTCCCCACATTTTCCAAATATATTCACTCTAAATTGTCTTTCCCTTTCCAAGATAAAGATGACAATGTTTCATTTTATGTTGCTGTTTTATGAGATTAGAGGATACAAAAAATTATCACTGAGTGGATTCAGATATTTTTGGACACAGAAAGGAAATAAATATGAAATTAATGATGGTGTTTTATAAATTTTACAAAAAAAAAGCTCCCACAAACTATCCTCGATATTCAATACAAGTAATGTATTCATGTAGCTATGTGCCTATGTATCATAAGGCATGTTGGTCCTTATATGTGGTTGGCTTAGCGTTGCCAAGTGGCTAAATTGACTCATATTTCACCTGTTTTGAAACAAACGGATTTGAGCTTTAATTTTGTGAATATATCAAGGAAGAGATGTGAGCTTATGGCTATTAAAGATATTTACCTTTTATGAGTAAAGAGTAACGAGTGACCTGCATGCATTTTCACTGTAAATATTTGATAAGTATTTGTACTTACCGAAGTACTTCTTAAGAAGAATGATAGATACAGGATATAGAATCTTGTGGTGGTTTGTTCTATGTCAGGATTCCTCCTTTTGCTTCATTATCTCTCTCTTCTTCAGTGTAAATCTTTACCACTTTTAGTGCAGACATTTAGTTCTTTAAATTTTCAATTCCTGACCTGTACCTAAGAAGCTTAATTTTTGATATTATTTTACATTTATGGGACCATGTAATCACAATAATTAACACATTAATTGTTGATTGTTGTTCTCATGTTTTAAATGGAGAACAGAAAAATGAATATAGCATTGTGCTAAAAGTGTCTACATTGCATTCTTGTCTTTACACTTCAGGTCGGGAATTTGAGACCAGTCTGGCCAACATGGTAAAAGCCTATCTCTACTAAAAATAAAAAAGTTGGCTGGGTGTGGTAGCAGACACCTGTAATCCCAGCTACCGGAGAGGCTGAGGTAGGAGACTCTCTTGAACCTGGGAGGCGAAGGTTGCAGTGAACCAAGTGCACTCCAGCCTTGGAGCTAGAGCAAGACTCAGTCCCCTCCCCGCAAAAAAAGTTAGTTTGGTCCTAATATGTACTAGGTATATTAAAAGAAGAAACAACCTCTTAAGTAGTTCACATTCTAGTATAAAAAAATAAACAACTGCATAAATCCTTTTAATACGATACGTGTTATATATGTACTGCTGGACTAAAAATATAAGGCAGATTAAGTGTTTTTCAATGCTTCCTAACCTAACTCAGATTTGGAAGTCAGGAATTACACAGAATATAAAGAGCCACTTAAGTAGAAATATTTATTTATTTTCTACTCCGTTTCAAATTATTTGATATGTGTGGGGACTAAGCAGTTGAATAACAGCATCTTCCAAATGAGTACATCTATTAGAGAAATGTATCCATTAACAGATATTTTCCATTTAAGGCCTTGAGTTTTTGCCAGCATTTGACACTTGGTTCTTAAAAAAAAAAAAAGTTGTAGACATTCAACCAAACTTGCAAAAAGTCTATTGAAGGATAGGATATCCGAATTAAAGACAAGATAATTATGCAATTGACATGAAAACAAAGTATACTACCTTTCAGGTGTTGGCAAATTTACTACTACTTATTGAGATACCTTCAGACATTTTATGACTAGGCTGGATGACTTTTGAACTAGTACTTCAATGCTCAGGGAGTTCCGATACTTAGTGCTGTCACTTATATTTGAGGAAGAATATTTTATAATAATCTTCAAAGACATAAAGTGTAGAACTAAATGCAAAAAGAAATAATTTCTCCACTTTGTCAGGGTTTCACGCTCTCCATAATAAAAAAAAAAGCCATCATGTGTAAGAGCCATTGTGTACATGGATTTAGATAAATGATTATGGACAATTTTATTAAAATAATAAAATGCAGTTGTTAAACAGAGTGGGCTTATAAAATTCCTATTAAACAACACCTGCCCCATTGCATTATAAATCATGAATAAATGGTAGATTGTATTTTGCTTAATTTTTGTCAATCGACCTTGAGCACTAAAACTTAAATGCGTGTGTGATGTGTGTGTGTGCATAATCACAATATTCTCATCCTAATGTTTAACATATTTTACTAAAATACAACAATTTGAAAGGTAATTTTAATAAATTCATAGTAAAGATGAAACAATAAAAATATAAGACGAATAAAATAAAATCAAAAATCTAAAATTAAAAAGATTAATAGAATTAGAGGCATCTGTACTGAATATTAAATAAGTATACTGTTATTTTTACAATTATATTTACTGTTATGGTACATAGCTATTGACTATGCAAGAAGTAACCCAAGAAAAGACTTACAGGTGGAAAATAAAAGTTGTCATAATAAAAGCAATGAGTAGAATATTTTGTCTGAAATATAGTTACTGTAGCTCTATAAAGAATTATTTGTTTGAAAAGTGACATGACTTAAGTAATTTTAATATTTGAGGTTAATTAGGTGAAATATGTGCAAGGAAACTGATGCAATACACCAAATTATAGAGAAATAAGAATTAAATTTGAAAATAGTAGCGGAAAAAATAAACTGGAAAGTACTTTGCTAATGTAAACCACTTGATCCAGTAAAATATTTTCTCCACAGTTCAGGGATTATATTTTGTTCATTATCATACTCCCAGCATAGACTATCTTGCCTATCCCATGGTAAGTACTCAGAATGTTCATGAAATAAATGAAATAATTATGAAACAAATTCTGTAAATAAAAAGTAAATCAATGGTTATCTGTTTAACAGGACAAATGTGATGCACAGTATGAATTTAAGGAAAAAAATATGTGGGCTAGAGTTAAATATATACAGGGATAGAAGGAGAAAAAAGAGAAAATAATTTCATGAAAAAGCCTGCATTACTGTAAGAGATTTGACTAATAGGCTGAGATAATTAGATCTTTTTGATACCGTATCTTTGCCAAGTCTGTGACTCATCCACATTGAGACACCAAATCAGGAATTTAAAACTATAGGGATAGTGAATTGTTCATCAAAGACAAAGGCTAATGTGAATTCTTGTAATGTTCTATAAAAAAGTAGTCATAATGGAAATTTTCAAATGTAGTGACCTTTGTTTCTAGTGTCTTTTTATAGGTAACTGAATATCAGGACCCAGCTTCTTTTCTTATTTTCATAAATACCCAGCTCTGCTCACTCCAAACATAAGCAATTTTCCTTGGTTTAAGCTTTCATGATGCCTCATTTTGATAATAACCAGCCCTGCCAGACTCTGCTGCACGGAAACACTATATTCTTAAATTCTTCTCCTTTCTAAAACCATAATTATCTGTATAACTCCTATTGCCTTAAAGGCTTCATGATTATGCTTGCTTATTTAGTTCTGTCATACAACATCTAAGTAACAATTTTAGTAATAGCTTCTTATGAAAACTTTAGTAGAGATGGGATTAACAGCAGAAGAGAGGTTTCTGTTGTTTTCTTATTTTGTTTTGCTTTGCATGTTTAGTTTGGTTTTAACAAGCTATAAAATCATATGTCTATACAATAATCTTACAGAAATATAAACAGTGGGACTTGGCTGTGATTATTCCTTTCCACTGTCTGGATTTAGGATATATCACTTTTATTAACTTCTTCCAGATAGTATTTAACATTTCTCAAAGAAACATTTACTTTGAAATTGGAATTATCTTTTTCAAAACCAACCCAACTTCCATTTTATTAAATATTGCTAAAACTAAAATATTCCCTTTGGGTCATTTCCATCCTGAATTTTCCTTCCGTTTGTTCACAGTCTCTTTTGTTTTTTCCACAAATAACAAGTGCATGTCTAACAATAGTTATATAAAACATAAAAAGAAGTTTTCTACAAGTTGTCTAATAACAGAGAAGAACTCTTATTACACTCAACCCAATTAATATTTGCTAGGTAACCTATTTGTTCAGTCATCGTGATGACATGTTATCTTACGTGTTTACTTAACATTCGGATAATTGTGAGTAAAGTTAATTTGAAAGGGTTTCCAGATTCTAAAAATGTTCATGTGATATAATTTTCTATGCTATGTTTTGATACTATAGGGACATTATGAGAGCTGATATGAAATAGACTTACTTTCTGAATCATGCTATAGTTTTAGTCAGGTTCAAAACTGAAAAACGAAGAATGAATTAGAAATTTTCAATTTTTAATTTTTAAGCATTGAAAAAGTACTCCCTGCCATATTAAGTATTTAAATAAACAAGGATTACCTTTTTAAAAGTATTTAATATTTGTCAATAAAGCATTTACTAATTTTCCCACAGATGTCTAGAAAAAAAACCTGACTACAATTTTAGATTTAAAAAAGTTCAAGAGAGAAAAGAGTTAAAATATTTTGTATGTTTGAAATAATAGGGTAATCAGTAGTGACTCAGATAAAAAAATAGCTTTGGTAACAAAAGTGTATGAAAATGCTGAATTGTTAATATTTCCCTACCCCAGCTTCTCTTTTACTGGCTGTTGTTCTTAACACACATTTCGACATCCACAATCACATAGTGAAATCATGCTTATAAGATCAAAAGAAAACCCTTAATATTAGCTAGAGTGAAGAAAACTGCAATTTATGTCAAATTTCATGTTTTTTGATACATGTGTTTTGTATTCTGTTCTTTCTGGATGGCTGATAGCACTATTTGAAGGATATATTTCTTTAACTGCTGTCACAGCAGTCAACATTATGTTCTTCGTGGGAGACATAATGCTTTTATAAAACAGTTTAACTGCAATCTGCTATATGGAACTTCATGTCCTTTTCAGTTTGCTTAGTGCAGAGGATCACTTTGGAGACTTTCCTCAAAAAACATGTACATCATTTTGTCTAAAGTATGACAATACCGATTTCAACACTCATTATATTTTATCTCAAGTTAGATACTCTTAAAAGATATTTTGTATAGCTATCCTTTGATATCAGTAATATTTAAAGTCATAGACTATGTTAAAAGTCTAACTCAATAGTGGGAATCCAGTAATTTTTCATGTAAATAACAAGAGACAAAGAGGCTGATTCAGTAATGTTTATGATTACAATTTAATTGTAATAATATACTAAGTCATGCAACGCTAATTTCAAGATATCAATCATATTATTTGTAAAAAAATGTATTGAGATTCAAAGACTTTCACATCTATGGTTATAATGAATGCCTTGCTTTATAAATTACGCAGTTGTATTTAAAAAAGAGAACACAATATATCAGAGTCACATTGGTAAGTGACAGAGAAGCCGCATTTGGTGAAATTTTTCTGAAAGATTAAGAATACATTTTTGCTGTGCACTAAAAATCCATGTATGTCCAAGAATGGTTAAATTAGGAATTAACAAGGTAATATTAAATATATTTTACTGATCCTAAATCTCAAAGAAAACTCATATCCAGCAAAAGGAAATTATCTGGCTTATAAATTTTTAAAAAAATAATTATGTTATAAAGCACAAGTCTCCCTACCCACTTTCAAAAGAATAGGCATCTGGATAATAGTTCTACTTTGTCTTTCCAATAAAGTTTTCCAGGATAAGTTTGATTTAACCACGGAGCTATACCATTATCATAACTTACAACAGTTTAGTTAAACTTTCTACCTTTGTTTTCTATTTCAGGATTAGGGGTGTGTGTGAGTACAAAAATCATGTAATAGAATATGGCTCTATGATGACAAATGAATTGTGTATGGCCAAAATAACTTAAAAATAAGCATATCAAAAAAGCATTAACTATGTCAACAGCAAATGTGATGTGGCTTTATATTGAATGTTAATTTATCACCTGGATAGGTTTCCATTCAAATAATCTTATCAATATGTTGTTTCAAAAGTATGAGGGTTATTCTTCTTTGCCAGGTGATAACTCTGTCACAGGGAGGGTCGTACTGTAATGGCTATAGTGATTTCATTTGCTTTTTCAAAAACATGCTCACTGCCCCAAGCCCTAGTGTTTTCTTATTACATTTTAAATCATACAGCTACCAGTAGTTTTATTGAGTTTGAAGTGTGTCTTCTGTGAATAACAATGCCATGAGACCAATAATTTTGTTATTTGATACTAGGAATTTTATTTCAGAAGAAGGATAAGTGGAGACAAAAATATTGCCTTGTTATTTTGATTTGTGTCCAACTACACTGATAATAAAGTAAAAATAATATTATAATAAAAGACTCAAAATTGACTTATTAACAGTGTTAAATCAGTCAGAATCCTGTTTTGATAAATCTTGGTAAAATATAGTAATGTTTAGTTGCCATGATGTATGCGTAATGCCCAGAGCTTATTCAGAATTTGAAGATTTAAACCCAAGTTTTACATGTAGAGATAAATATTAAAATGCAATGGAATAAAAATTATTATGATTGAGCTTTTTGAGTAAGACATGAGTATACTAGAATATCACACCACAGCTTTTCAAACTGAGGATTAAACTTCCATGCAAACTGTTCTGTGGAAAGAAAGAAAATAATAAAAATTTTAGATCCATACAATGCTGCCTAAAGTCCTGTTTTAATTCACTTATCAGTAACTCAGCAGCCCTGTCTACCATGTCTAATGTATCTACTATTTTATGAAATTGGACAAGGAGTGCAATTTGTTGAACTAGAACTCAGTATGTCTCACACTATTGAAATAGTACAGTAGTTCACTCATGGAAACATCACTATGATCATTATACATTATGACATTTTAGACAAGGAAAAATACTGCTTTTGTCTCCACAGGTGCAAAGTGCTTTCACTACAATAAAAAAAAAGGAACTACTGTAGAAGCATGTTTTTGTCAATACATTGTTACTTGATTGTACTAACAGTTTGAATTACAGTGTGAAGATAAAAAGCAAATGACTATCTTTTCACACAGTAAAATGAAGTGTCTTTTAAGAATTGTGAAACAGAAGCCATTTCCATTTTTTGTTTTCGTTTTTCTCTGTTGTTTCTAACAATAAGAAAATATAATAAAAATATAATTCTACAATTCTTACCTTCCTGAGATAATACATAGCAAAACTGTGTGCTTCTTAACAAAAGTATTCAAATATTTATGTGTCTTAGACTTTATGCTTCAACATCATAGCATTAAGTTGAGCATAGGGACAGGGTCTTGCCCTGTTGCCCACCCGAGAGTGCAGTGGTGCAATCACAGCTCACTGCAGCCTTGAACGCCTGGCGCAAGTGATTCTCCTGCCTCAGCCTCCCCAGCAGATAGAGAAAAACATTTTCAATTGAAGTTATTGCATGTAAATTTATTTTTATCCACAGTGTAATCTATTATTAAATATTCCTAAGGCAACCTACATTTTCTCTTTCTATCCTAAATGTCTCAATTGTCTAGAGTTTTTGCCCTACTCACTGAGGTAGTAACCTTTCACAGTCACCATGTACTGCTGTGAGATACTGCCCTGGCCTGTCATCAGAGGCATCTCTTACTCAACCACTTGCATTTTATTCTGAGGAAGGCACGTAAACCTTGGGTTGCAAAGCTTCTTAACGTTTCTGAGAAATTCACAGTGATACAGAATTTGCGGACTGAAGAGTACACCATCCAGCTTCATCTTATGCTCCTTCCTGGAGATGCTAACTGGCTTCATCTCATTGCGTTGCTGCTGTGTATTCACTCTCTTCCCCCAGAAGGGTATCCACTTTGCAAAGCACTCTATTAACTTTTCACTTGCTCACAGTTTGACACAGAAATTCAAAGTCCTTTGGACTGTTAATTTGCAGAAGAAAAATACCTTGCATCTATACTTCTAATGACAGCTTTTATTTTCTTGAATATTTCATTTTGGTTCATCAGCATTCACTCTTCTTCAGTATGTTAACATAGAGACGTTAGAGATGTTAGAACCATTTATTTATGATAGTATTAATGTTGTACCACTGTAAGTTATTGATAGTATTAAGTGTAGTATTAATGTTGTACCACTGTAAGTTATCGATAACTGGATTAGTAGTAAAAGATAATTTTTCATTTAACATATGAATTAGGACACATGCAATTAACCACTATAAGGAAAATTATTTGTGTTGTTGGTAGGTGTAGACTAAAATTATAGCAGGAACTGTCATTTTCAAAAAAACAATCTTTTCCTTTCTCCCAAACAACAAATAACTCACAAAAAAAAATGCTACAGATTTCAGTAACAGTAGGTGATCTACATGTAACTACAGACTTCAATAACATTAGGTGCCTTTTAATAAATGTATTTGTTTGGCTGGGCACGATAGTTCATACCTGTAATCCCAGCACTTTGGGAGGTCTAGGCGGCTGGATTACGAGATCAGGAGTTTGAGACCAGCCTGGCCAACATAGTTAAACCCCGTCTCTACTAATATTGCAACAATTAGTCGGGCGTGGTGGCAGGCACCTGTAGTCCTAGCTACTCAGGAGGCTGAGGCAGGAGAATCTCTTGAACCCGGGAGGTGGAGGTTGCTGTGAGCCGAGATTGTGCCACTGAACTCCAGCCCGGTTGACAGAGCAAGATTCTGTCTCAAAAAAAAAAAAATTCTCGAGTTTCTTCATTTTCTCACATCAGTTAACCACCAACATATTCTGTCATCCCTGTTTTTAAAATATTTACCAAAGGGGAGTATTTTCTCTTATATCCTCCATAGCTGCACTGAAGAAGTCACAGGTATTCTTCATCTAATAGCTTCTCAAGTGGGCTTCACGCACCTCTCCTTAATCTACTACACACACTTGTCTCTCCCCTCAGGTGAGACCCTCCAATGGCTTCTGAACACATAAAATTCTTACCACATTGTGCAAGGTAACACTTGATATCGGCCCCAGTTAACTGTCTAACTTTTCTTACACAACTTCTTCCCAACATCATTAACCTCATTCCATAGATATTGTTTTTTTGATGTTCCTCAAAGGTAGAAAGGACAGTCCTGCTTCAAAGTTTTTATAGGTGTTGTTCTCTTAGCTAGAAATGCTTTTTCCCCCCCCAGGTCACCAAATAGTTCACACCCTTATGTCCTTCAGATTTGCTCTACTTTCACTTTATTACAAAATTTTTCATATACTCATAAAATATTCAAGTACTATTTTTTCTTTTATATTTTGTTATGTATATATCATTTCTGATATTTTATGCTTTTAATTTCAATTTGTCTCTCTATTTGGTAAAATGGACAAGCTCCAAGAAAATAAGAACTTTGCATTGTTTGTCCATTTCTGTAACTCTGTGCACACTAGAATATCTGACAATAGTAGGTACTGCATAATTATTTCATAAATTAAATTGTATTTAAACTTGCTTTGTGAATGATAAACATAATATATAACTATTTTCCTTCAGTTTCTCCTTTCCAAAATGAATATTTCAGTTAATTTATAACTTTTTGGATAAGAAAATATTTCAAATTTGTATACTCATTGCGCATAGCTGAATTATGCACTATTACATTGAGCTAATGGCTGGCTGATTTTCTGTGTGGCATATGGTATTTGTTCTTGTTTTTGTGGAAACAAATACAAATACATTAGCAATGGCATATTCACAAATTTGTTTAATTGGATTCAGAACTGTTTTTTAGTATTATTTCACTCTAAGAAAAAAATTGAAAATAATAGCAGAGTTAAGCTTGTGCCAATTATTTTTGTAGTTAAGGATTATCAATCAATTGGCTCAACTTTGAGCAAACAGGAAAAAAAAACAAAATAAAGGACTTCAAAAGAATCAAACTCGATAAAACTGTTTATTGACCACATTGGGGGGAAAGTTAGAAGCAGTAAGAAAAATGGAAATAATATTATCCCAATCTTTAGATATCTTTGTATTGTTGATGCATTGCTGATCCTACATGATAACAGAAACACATATAAAAAATTTTCCTATAACATGAAAATAAAATTAAGTATACAAATAATCCTAGAAAGCATACATACAAGAATGCAATTTAATTCACAGTACCTAGAGAATTTCCAACTTCGTATCTTTTAATATTCATGCACATTATAAAACAATTTTCCTCTAGACAGAGCAAATAAATAGTATTTTTCAACTAATTGTAATGGTTTTACAAATTTACTGATAGACAAATTGATACTGTTTCTACACTCTATTAGATTTGTCCATGAACAAAAAAATAACTGAGTGAATGAGGTTAGATGTCTGAAACACAGCTTTAATTAATTCCATTAAATTGCATTTCACATGCAATGTACCTGGAATAAGTATTCCTCCAAACATTTTCAATAAAGGTTGTTTATCAAAGTAATTATGTTTTCCTTGAGTAGTTTCTTAGTATATTCCTTTTCAGTATGTGAAAATTAAGATAAAACAAACAGGCTTTCTCTTTCAAACCTGAAAACTTCTTCATTATTATCTTGAAACCCCACCAATTAAACCGTCTAATTAAAATTATATTAATGCATTTAACTATTGAATATGTTCCAATTTTTTTCAAAATATAATCAATTCCTTGTGGCAATTTATTGATGTCATGTATGTTTAACCTGATATTAATTCACAATATCATAGTAGATGCTTAAATGTATTTTTCATGGCACAGTACTTAGAAATCACCATGAGCTATTTCTTAAGATTAATGATTTTCTCATTTTTATGAACTATGGTTTAATGTAAGAAAATTATGTACATTTAAATCACTTTATCCTTTGAATTCAGTTTACACCTACCTTTGGCAATACAAGCCGTGGTGCTGTCTGTATTTCTCAATGTTTATTATTATTACTAACTAATGCAAACTCCCCTCCACCTCACTCCCATACAAAATGTCTATTTACTAATCCCCACAACACGTGAATGCTATCTTACAAAGCAAAAGGGACTTGGAGAATGTGAGTCACCTGAATGCCAGGTGGGTCTGATGTAATCACAGATATCCTTATTAGAGGAAGGAAGGAGATCACGAAGGCGGAAGTCAACCTCGTTACAGAAGCCAAGGCAAAGAAGGAATGGAGAAATTGGAAGAAGCTACACTGCTGGCTTTGAAGACAGAAGAAGGCGCCGTGAATTAAGGAATGCAAGAAATCCAGTTCTAGATCCTGAAAAAGACATGAAAGCAGATTCTAACCTATACCCTCCAGGAGTACAGCCTTGTCTTCACCTTGTTTTGACTCTCACCTCTAGAAATGTAAAATGATAAATTTGTGTTGTTTTAAACCACTTGGTAAGCAGCAACGGGAAAAAATACAGCTGGTGTTGACAAATCATTACAGGTAATTTTTTATTAAAATTTTGCTGTAAGTGTACATTCTAATGCATCTTTTAGTTAAAAAAAAAAGTGGAGAAAGATTCAGCGTACCCTTAACCCAGTATATCTCAGTGGTAGTATCTTGCAAAACTCTAGTGTTTTATCACAGCCAGGATATTGATATCAATACAGTCAAGAATATTTCTTCACCACAAGGACCTCTTCCTCATACTGCCTCATATGATTTGGCCCTGGGTCCACAACCAAATTTCATCTCGGATTGTAATCCCCATGTGTTTAGGGAGGGATCTGGAGGGAGATGATTGAATTATGGGGCTTATTTTCCTTATACTGTTCTTGTGATAGTGAGTGAATTCTCATGAGATCTGATGGTTTAAAAGTGTGGCACTTATTCTCTTTCTCTCTATCCTCTGCCACCATGAAAGATGTGCCTTGCTTCTCCTTTGTCTTCTGCCACAATTCTAAGTTTCCTGAGGCCTCCACAGTCATATGCAACTGTGAGTCAATTAAACCTCTTCCCTTTATAAATTACCCATCTCAGATAGTTCTTTATAGCAGTGTGAAAATGGACTAACACACCACACTTGCATAAATACACCTATTTTCCCATTTTCCCCATCCTCAATTTAATTTTTGGCAACCTATAATATTTATCCCATTTCTATAATTTTATAATTTGTAGAGTATTATATAAACAAATTGTATGGTATGTAATACTTCAGGATTTATTTTTGTATTCCTAATACTCATTAAGCTGTTGCTGGTCCTTGATGTAGTTAAATGTTTAGTTTTATAGGAAATTGCCAGTTTTCCAGAATGTTTGTACCATTTTACACTATCATCCACAATGTAGGAGACATTCAGCTAGTCCACATTTTTGCCAACATTTGATTGTTCTTATTTGCCATCTGTATATCATCTTCATATAAATATCTCTTCATATATCTTGCTCATTTTCTAACTGGATTTTTGTTTTTCTGTTGAGTTTCAGATACTGACTCTCTTTCAGATATATGGATTTCAAATCCTTTATTCAACTCTGTGTCTTATATTTTCATTCTTTTTAACAGAGTATTTTGAGATCAAAATTTTTAATTATAATGGAGTCAAATTTATCAAGTTTTTATGGATTTTGACTTTGATGTCAAGTCTAAAAATTCTTTAGCAATATCATGAAGATTTTTTTTCTAAAAATGTTATAGCTTTATATTTTACATTGGAATTCATGATAAATTTTAATTTGTCATTATATTACATGTACACATTCAAGGGTTTTTTGCACCATTTATTAAATTCTAACTTTCTTCCATTGAATTGCTTTTGTGCCTTTGTGAAACAACTGTTGGTTCTATATTTCTGTATGTATTACTAGTATCTCTATTCTAATCCATTGATTACAGTGTGTATTTCTCTGTTGATACTATGTGGTCTCAATTACTATGATTACTGTAGCTATGCAAAGTCATAAAATTAAAAAGGCATTCCTCCCAATTTATTCTTCTTCAAATTGTTTTCACTATTTAGTTTTTATGTTTTCTTATAAGTTTTAGAATGCATTTGTCTATATATACAAACATTAAAAGAAAAGCAAAGAAACAAAACCCCAAAAATGTTTCTACAATTTTATGGAATTGTGAAAAACCCACACAGCAGTTTGAAAACATATGACATAGTTTTTCTACGTCATATTGATAATTGACTGATTTTCCAATCAATTATCATAGTTAAGATTTTCCATTCATTGAAATAATTTCTTATTTCATTGGTATTTTTAGATAATTGTATAGAACTTCCATACATATATTTTTAGATTTACACATACTTATTTCATCTATGAGTGTTTTAGTAGCATTGAAATTTAAATATCAATTTACAGATCCATTGCTAGTCTGTAAAAATAAAATAGATTTTTGTATTTTTATGTAGTATCCTGTGATTTTGATAAATTCATTAATTTTGGGTTTTGTAGATTCCTCAGAACATTCTGTATAGACAATCATGTTATCTCCAAATACAGAAAATTTTACTTCTTCTCTTCTTATTTGTATATATTTTATTGTCTATTGCATTGGCTAGAATCTCCAACATTATATGCAATAAATGATGCTGGAACAATTGGACAGCTGTTGAAAATATATACATACATAAACAAGGATCAATTTACAGACCTTACATCATATACAAAACTTACCTTGAAATAGACTGTAAACCTAAATGTAAAATGTAAAACTATACAAATTCTTTAGAAAACAAAATATTTTTCCTGTATCTTTAGTGATATTTTTCTCTAATTTTAGCCGCACTTTGTCACTGTATATTGAAATATATGAATGTGGAGAGGAGTCATTTGGAGAACTTTAAGAGAAACTGAGAACTTTTTGCCAATTTGGCATATGTTTTTGAAAATTTGTAGGTAGAAATAATACCACTTAAATTGTCTTATGCTGGCTCTTATTAGTAAGGTAGAGCTGATATCAGAGTTAAGAAATGTGTTTATTTAGAAAGGTTTCTCCTTCATTTGATATTTAAATTTTGCAACAATATTTGACCTACAACAATCATGGTAATTTAATCAAGTATTCAATAATTAGCAAAAAAAATTAGATTATAAATATATTTCTTTCAATTTATTTTGAATGATTGTATAACTGATAGCACTTGCATGCCTATGAGTTTACTAGTACAAGAGTTTTAAAAATTAAAATCCATTACCTTTAAAACACTAAAAGTATTCTTAAAAATCTATATTTTGGCTACTTTGGGGCTTTCAACTTGTAAAACTCTTGTTCAGCTCCAGTTTAAGTGGCAGCAAGGGGCAAAACAGAAACAAAAACTTCTGATTCAGCATTCTTTTGTTCAATATAAGTCAGAGATCCTTGGGGTAAAGTATTATTGCCTGCTGTGGAAGACCTGTATTAAATACTAGCTACTCAATTATAAGTTGATATTGAAACTGGCTTTGAAGAGTAAAGTGTAATGGCACTTTTAGGCTCTGACATTCTAAGGCATAAATCAAATCAATGCTGAGCAACAAAGTATATAAGCCAGTGACAGATCTGATCCCCACAAGTGTGAAGACTGAAAATTGTTTAGTGATTTGATTATAAAAAAAGATTCTGAAACCCTGGTCAAAAAAGAAGGCAGAAAGGAAACCAGAAATGAGATGCATAAAATGAAAGACTTTAAGAAATTACACTGGCAATATTTATTTTGTTTTCAGAGCTATATTTAGGTATTGCCAATTTGAGGCAAGTACTGTGCTCCACTGAGTGGCAATTGGTTTAAAATTATAACAATACTTGTTTGTTTTTAATGTTAATAAGCCATGGAGGAGCTGAAGAAATAACTATTTTTCAGCAAAAGCCAGTAACTTCTGATAATGTAACAACATGAAATCTCCCTTGAATTTTAGTTTTTCACTAGCCATGATGTGAAGAGAATCAAGTAACTGCCAAACTGCATTGCTTCCAAATGTAGTCTTTATTCAATGAATGTATTTAATTCAGCTTATTTTATAATTGTAATGGTATAAATGGCATAATTCAAAGAAACTATAGCCACACAGTGAGATTTCATTTACCAAATGCTATATTATCTTATCAGTCAATCCATAAATATGATTTTATTTAGATTGTATTGCTTATTTTACATATTTTAAATCATTGAATTAAGCAGAATCTAAAAGTAAGTAAAAACGATTCCTGCTGCATATGTGTGTTATTTGACTAATTTTAATTTGCCCCTTAGTTGACACATTTTCTTCATTGTGTCAATGGTCTTTACAACTTGATACATTTTTGGAGTGACTGGTACTCGTTGTTCCTTTCCTTGTTTAGTGCTTCTTTCAGGAGCTCTTATAAGGTAGGCCTGGTGGAAATGAAATCTTTCTGCAATTGCTTGTCCATAAAGGATTTTATTTCTCCTTTGCTTATGAAGCTTAGTTTGGCTGTATATGAAATTCTAAGTTGAAATTTCTTTTCTTTAAGTATGTTGAATATTGGCCCCCACTCTCTTCTGGCTAGTAGGGTTTCTGCCCAGAGATCTGTGAGTCTGATGGGCTTCCCTTTGTGGGTAACCTGACCTTTCTCTCTGGCTGCCCTTAGCATGTTTTCCTTCATTTCAACCCTGGTGAATCTGACGATTCTGTGCCTTGGGGTTGCTCTTCTTGAGGAATATCTTTGTGGTGTTCTCTGTATATTCTGGACTTGAATGGTGGCCTGGCTTGCTAGATTGGGGAAGTTCTCCTGGAAAATATCCTGAAGAGTGTTTTCCAGCTTGGATTCATTCTCTCCATCACATTCAGTTACACCTATCAAATGTAGATTAGGTCTTTTTACATAATCCCATATTTCTTGGAGGTTTTGTTCACTTATTTTCACTTTTTTTTCTCTAATCTTTCCTTCTTGTTTTATTTCATTGAGTTGATCTTCAATCTCTGATATCTGTTCTTCTGCTTGGTCAATTCAGCTATTGAAACTTGGACATGCTTTGCAAAGTTCTCCTGTTGCGTTTTTAAGCTCAATCAAGTCACTTATATTCTTCTCTAAGCTGTTTATTCTAGTTAGCATTTCATCTAACCTGTTTTCAAGGTTCTTAGTTTCTTTGCATTGCATTAGCACATGTTCTTTTAGCTCAGAGAAGTTAGTTATTGCCCACCTTCCAAAGCCTGTTTCTGTCAATCCATCAGACTCGTTCTCCATCCAGCTTTGTTCCCTTGCTAGTGAGGAGTTGTGATCCCTTAGAGGAAGGGAGGCATTCCGGTTTTTGGTGTTTTCATTCTTTTTGCACTGGTTCCATCCCATCTTCATGGATTTATCTATCTGTGGTCTTTGTAGTTGGTGACTTTCAGATGGGGTCTCTGAGTGAATGTCCTTTTTGTTGATGTTGAAGCTATTTCTTTCTGTTTCTTAGTTTTCCTTCTAACAGTCAGGCCCTCTGCTGCAGGACTGCTTGGGGTCCACTCCACACCCTGCTAATCTGGGGATCACTCGTGGGGGCTGCTGCCAGTTTCTTCTTCTGTTATCTTTGTCCCAGTAGGGTACCTGCCAGATGTCAGCCTGAGCTCTCCTTTATGAGGTATCTCTGGATATACAGGGGTAGTGGAGCTGCTTGAGGAGACAGTTGGTCTCTTATAGGAGCTCAAGTGCTGTGCTGGGAGCTCCACTGTTCTATGCAGAGCTGCTGGGCAGGTATGCTTAAGTCTGCTGGAGCAGAACTCATAACCACCTCTTTTCCCAGGTTCTCTGTCCTAGGAATGTGGGGCTTCCTTTTTAAGTTTCTGAAGTTCTGCTGCCTTTTTTCAGAGATGTGTGCAGTCTCTGCCCAGCTGCTGTGTGAAATTCTTTGTGGTGTTGTTTACAGAGGTACAGTTAGAACAGCCCAGGTACTGGCAGACCTCCTCAGTAGTGGCAGATGCCCTTCCCCCCACTGAGCTGGACCCTCTCAGGTACAGCTGCACTTGCTGGGAAACTCTCAATCCAGAGCTTTTCACATTGCTTGTTTTGTGGTGGTAGTTATACCTGCTGAGCCAGATCACCTGGCTCCCTGTCTCAGCCCCCTCCCTTTCAGTTGAATGTGCGGCATTCCAGGCACCAGTTGAAATGGCCGCCCAGATTTGTGTGAGTTTCTCTGTGGAGACCCACGGCACCAGCTGAAACAGCCATGCTGGAAACTCAGGGCACTTCCCAGCCCAGGGAATCTCCTGGTCTGTGGGCAGTGAAAAGTCGCTTGGAAATGTGATGATCACTCACCCTCTGCATTGTTCTTGCTGGGAAATGCACTCCAAAGCTGTTGCTATTTGGCTATCTTGGATCCAACTGGGTCTTTATATTTTAACAAGATATCTTTTAAAATGTAAATTATAGAGCATAATAATTAGAACTACTAACTTCTAGTTCATACTAATAGTTTAGAATATGCTTTAAAAATATTATTTAATGAATTTTTGCTGCATGGTAAGTTAGAAGGAAAGTGACTAGCAAACAAAAATAAGGATTGCTATCAGTACCAAATGTGTGTGTGTGTGTGTGTGTGTGTGTGTGTGTATGTGTGTGTGTGTGAGAGAGAGAGAGAGAGAGAGAATTCCTAAGACATTACCTGGTTGCTAAGAAATATAAACTAAATGTAAGATATTAACAATATTTAAGTTATTAATTATTAATAATTTTTGTTTTTCTATTTTAATGTGAATTAAATTATGTTTATGACACTATCAACTTAATTCTTGTTTTGATATTTTGTTTAATGTCTCTTTCTCTCCCTTCTCTCTTTCTTCTTCCAAGTATATATGAGTAATTTATTATGTTGAGTTATTTTTTCCTCATAAAGTGGACGTGAGTAAAATGTCTTTTATGTCTGGGAATATATGCATTTTACCCACAAAGAGGCATGATTACTGCCTGAATGAAGAAGTCTAATGTCATGAATCTCACCATTACTATTCTGATATCAATTCACAGGGTGTGAACATGCGTCACTGCAGAAGTGACTTGTTGATGATAATGGTGACAGATGTTATTACTGTTCTACATCTGTGTCATTATCTGATTTTGGATCCCTTATTATATTCATTATATTCATATTTTACTAATATTCTATTCCTCATTTTCTTTATTAAAATACGTTGTTTCCTAGAATAGTTTTAATTTTACCCAGAAATTGAAGAGCAAGTAAAAAGAATGCCTATAATCTTCCTCCCATTTTCCTACCCACAGTTTCCTCTACTGTTAATAAAAGCAGCTGCCACTGTCTGCAGGGGCCACTGCCATGATGGCAGCTGCAGTGGTGGAAGGCATGGCTGGGGCTATGGATTCCACAGAGCCAATGCAAGCCATGAGGAGGCATAGCCCTGCCCTTCCAGGAGCACCTGCAGCCTCCCAGCCGTGGTTGGGGACCTGGGCATCTCTGCACTGCTGGAGGCTCTGGAAGCTTCCCTATCCCCACAGGTGAGGAAGTGACTGCTCCCCTTGTCTGGCCTCTACCTGCTCCCAGCCCTGCCCTGATTTTGGAGCAAAGGTGTGATGGAACCCAGGCACTGTCATGACCGAGCCAGGTGTGCATGTACTTGGGGCAGTGCTGACATGCCAGCCCCCTGCTCCTGGGCACCCTCAGACTTTGGGCGCTATGAGCATGGGAGGGAGGCCAAGGTGAGCTGAGGATTGCTCAGTATGGGCCTGCAGGCAACCTTCACCATGAACAGCCTGAGTGCCATGGGCACTGTGAACAGCCAGTTAATGGCAGGAGGTGGCAGGCAGGCTCCTGGACAGAAAGGGATGAGTCCCCAGTGAAACCCCATCTTCGTACTGCGCTGCCAGTTCCACAGACTAGAATGAGAACTTCTGGTGTTTTTCCTTGGCCTACCCATGGCTGCCAATGCTGCCCATAGACCACTCAGCTGTCACTTCCTCCCTTCTGAAGCCCAGAAAAATCCTGACCTTAGCCAGAGTCGGACAGATGTTGGGACACCCTATCTGCACACCTCTTTGCCTTGCTCACCCTCCACTTGCCCATGTATCTCATTCTTACTGGATGCAAGATAAGAACTCAGGACCCACTAAATGACAGGGCTGAAGGAGCTGTAACAAAAACAGGGCTTAAACACACCCTTTGCTCCCCACATTATGCACAACAAAAAAGAGAGAAGAGAGAAGAGGAGGGGAGGGGAGGGGAGGGGAGGAGAGGAGAAGAGAAGAGGTTTCTTAGGGAATTCCAGACCTAAGAGTTCCCCAAACTCAAGCCTGTGACACTGTCTTTGGGGCTCTCCAGTTACTGGTATGTCCATGCTTCCAGGCACCACTGTGTTCCCAAGTACCAGCCATAGAAGTTTCTTGTGGTACACATGGTCCAGCCACAGTCTCACAGGGAGCTGGTGCCCATGCCAGTGCCTGGAGCTGCCTGCCCTGCTGCAGCTGGCATGCCTGGCTGTAGACAGAGGCCAGACCCCATGCTCACTCACTCACATGCCCCTGACCACTCCATGCCTGGCTCATTCTTGGCAGGTGTGGGTTCCAGGCTGGCAGCATAGCCTTTCAGGCTGACTGGGCAGTACGATCCCAGTTGGCTCAAGCAAAACTCGAGAAAAGGACCACTGGCCACAGAGGTTTCCAGCTGGAAAAGTACCCGAGGATCCTCTCCTATTTCCATCTTGAATTAATTTGGTTCATTTGTTCAATTGATGGGCTAATATTGATAAATAATTTTTAACTAAAATCTATAGTTCACAAGAGGCTTTGCTCTTTGTGTTGTACAGTTCTATGGGTTTTGTGAAATATCATATATCCACCATTATACTATCATGCAAAATAGTTTCATCTCTCTAACATCCCCCTGGCTCCACCTATTTCTCCCTCTCTCTCATCCCCCTGAAGCCTGTGGCTACCACTAATCTATTTATTCTCTACAGTTTAATTTTTTCCAGAAAGTCATAGAAAGTGGCTTATTTCACTTAGCAATATGCAGGTAAGTTTTTTCCATATATTTTTACGGCTTGATAGGTCATTTCTTATCATGAAAAAATAGTTCATTGTGTAAATCAACCAGAGATTTTTTAAACATTGATCTTTAGAAAGGCATCTTGATAGT
Source organism: Leontopithecus rosalia (assembly GCA_028533165.1). Classification (NCBI taxonomy): domain Eukaryota; kingdom Metazoa; phylum Chordata; class Mammalia; order Primates; family Cebidae; genus Leontopithecus; species Leontopithecus rosalia. The sequence continues at coordinate 96,993,325 of CM052661.1, forward strand.
TTCCAATGTTTGGAAATTATGAATAAAGCTGCTATAAACATTTACATAGAGTTTCAGGTACAAAAGACAAAATGTCTGTATAATTTCACATTCCCACAAGCAATGAATGAATGTTAATATTACTCCACATCCTTGACAGTGTATGGTGTTGTCAATGTGAAGTATTTTTCCATACTAGTTGGTGTATAGTGATATATTACTTGCAGAGAAGTTTTTTTTTTAATTTAATGTAGTATAACTTGTAATTTTGTTTTCTTTCATGGATTGTGTTTTGTATCTTATGCCCAAATCTAACGTCCCCTAGATATTCTGTTGTTTTCTAGGATTTTAATATTTTGGGGTTATATCAACTACTTTGATTTAATTTTTAATGAAACTTCTAATGTCAGTTTCTAGATTTAGGGTTTTGGTTGTTTGTGGTTGTTGTTATTGTTGTTGTTTTCATCAACTGTCAATATTGAATTATTTTCAATATTGAAATTGCTTCCTAATTGACTATAGGAAGACTACCTTTTTACCATTGGATTTCATTTGCTTCTTAGCAAAAATTTGACTATATTTATTTGGATCTGCTTCCAAATTCTCTATTTTGTTTGTTAATCTGTTGTCTACCTAATATAGATATACTGTCTTAATTACTGTATCTTTATAGTAGGTACTGAAATTGGGTGGTGTCAATCCTGTGGCTTTACTCCCTTCTTCAAAACCCTGTTGATTATTCCAGGTGTTTTTCCTTTCCATTTAAACTATAGAATTAGATGATTAAAATCCACAAGTAAATTCCTGGGATTTTGACTGGGACTGCTTCTTATGTTCTTTATGTCAAAATTGCCATTTCTTCACAATTCAATTGTTATCTGTTAATGAAATAGAATACTCAACATAGTAAAAAATATTGATAGATTTAGGGCAAATACTATCAAAAGCATGAAAATGATTTCTGCAGATAAAGGAAAGCTCATTCTAAAATGTATATGGAAATAAACAAGCCAAAGAATAACTAAAACAATATTGAAAAATAAGTAAAAAATATGAAGACTTATCTGACCCAATATTAACATTTATTATGTATTAAAGTCAATTGAAGCATTGTGGTATTGGTGTAGATATAGACACATAGATTAGTTGAACAGAATTGATAACACAGAAATGTCCAACTGGTTTTTTAAATTTCTATTTATAATTTACACATAATAATCATACACATTTATTGAATACAATATGATGTTTCAATACACAGGTATATTTTATAATGACCAAATCTAAGTAGTATGTTCATCACTTCAAACTTTTATTGTATGTTTATGATTATAACTTTCAAAATATATTGATTTATATAATACTTTGTTATTAGCTATAGTCACCTTACTTAGTAATAGAACACAAGAAGTTCTTATTTGTAGCTGTAACTTTGTACTTCTTGACCAATTTCTCTCCATCCTCCCCTTCCCTTTCTCTCACCACCCTCTGCATACCTCTATCCTATGCCCTACTTTTATGAGATCAAATTTTTCAGAGTCTGCATAAGAGAGAGATCATGTGATATTTGTCTTTCTATGCCTGGCTTATTTCACTTAACATAATGTCCTCTGGATTTATCCTTGTTGTTAAAAATGACAGAATTTTATTATTTTTTGTTTGCTTTTGAGATGAAGTCTTGCTCTGTCATCAGGCTGGAGTGCAGTGGCACGATCTTGGCTCACTGCAATCTTGACTCACAACAATCTCTACCTCTCAGGTTCAAGCCACAGAATTTTCTTCTTTTGATAACTGTAAGTATCCCATTGTCTTTGTAAAACACATTTTCTTTGTCCAGTAATGGAGAGTTGAGCTGTTTACATCTTTTGGCAATTGTGAATAGCATTTTTTCACATACTTTTTGGCCATTTGTATATCATTTCTATGAAATGTATATTCAGATTCTTTTTTTTTTTTTGAGTTGGAGTTTCGCTCTTGTTACCCAGGCTGGAGTGCAATGGCTCAATCTCAGCTCACGGCAACCTCCGCCTCCTGGGTTCAGGCAATTCTCCTGCCTCAGCCTCCTGAGTAGCTGGGATTGCAGGCACATGCCACCATGCCCAGCTAATTTTTTTTGTATTTTTAGTAGAGACAGGGTTTCACCATGTTGACCAGGATGGTCTCGATCTCTTGACCTCGGGATCCACCCACCTCAGCCTCCCAAAGTGCTGGGATTACAGGCGTGAGCCACCGTGCCCAGCCAGATTCTTTACCTATTTTCTTTTGTCATAGTATTTGTTTTATTGCTGTAGAGTTGTTTGTGTTCCTAGTATATTCTAGATATGAAGCCCTTGTGAGAAAAATAGTTTACAAGTAACTTTTCTTAGTGTGCAGGTGGTCTCTTCTTTCTGTTTATTTTCTTTGCTGTGCAGAAGTGTTTACCTTCAGATGGCCCCATTTGTCTATTTTAGCTTCTTTTGCCTGGGCTTTTGAAGTTTTAGCCATAAAATCTGTGGCCAGACCAATATCCTGAAATATCTCTCCTGTTTTCTTCAAGTATATTTATAGTATGGGGTCTCTCCTTTAAATCTGTAAAGATTTTCTCTTGCTTTTTATATGGTGAGTGATAGGGGTTTGATTTTTTTTCCTAAGCATGTAGATATCCAGTTGTCCCAGTGCTATTTATTTATTGTTTATTTATTTTATTTTTTGAGACAGAGTCTCACCCTATGTCCCAGACTGTAGTGCAGTGCTGCAATCTTGGCTCTCTGCAACCTCTGCCTCCTTGGTTCAAGGGATTCTCCTGCCTCAACTGTCCAAGTAGCTGAGATTACTGGTGCCCGCCAACACGCCCAGCTAATTTTTGTATTTTTAGTAGAGACAGGGTTTCACCATGTTGGTCAGGCAAGTCTCGAACTTCTGACCTTAAGTGATCATCCCGCCTTGGGCCTCCCAAAGTGCTGGGATTACATGCATGAGCTACCATGCTCAGCCTCAGCACCATTTTTTTTTTTTTTTTTTTTGAGATGGAGTTTCGTTCTTGTTACCCAGGCTGGAGTGCAATGGCACGATCTTGGCTCACCGCAACCTCCGCCTCCTGGGTTTAGGCAATTCTCCTGCCTCAGCCTCCTGAGTAGCTGGGATTATAGGCACGCGCCACCATGCCCAGCTAATTTTTTGTATCTTTAGTAGAGACGGGGTTTCACCATTTCGACCAGGATGGTCTCAATCTCTTGACCTCGTGATCCACCCGCCTCCGCCTCCCAAAGTACTAGGATTACAGGCGTAAGCAACTGTGCCCGGCCGCCTCAGCACCATTTTTTAAAGAAGCCGTCTTTGTCACCAATTCACAGTGGGTGGTTCAGCCTTCTTTGTGCTCCCAAAGGTTCCCATAGGATGTGACTAGAGTTACCTTACCATCAAAATTTCCAGACTGGTCGGGGGATGGAATAAGTTCCTCCAACTCCCACCTCATAGTGCAGAGATTCTGGATATAGGAAAATGCCCTGTTAGTGGTGCAATGCCAGCTGTAGGAAGCAGCAACTGAACCTGACATGACCATTCCTCTTACCTGATGTGATTCCTGTCAGTTTTGTGAGGTCAGGGCATTTCTTCACTTCCTCACCAAGTTTTGTTGAACTGAAGGAAATATTCTTGGTCTTGAATAATTCCTAGTTGTAGTTTTGTGGGAAAATTGATGCCTGGATATGTCGACTTCCACCATCTTGATTCAATGCTTTTTGGAAAAAGGTGCAAAACTAATTCAATAAAAACAAATTAGAAAAATAATCTTATACTCTATTTTAAAAAGCCATGTCAGTAAAAGGCAAAATTTATAAGTTGCATTTTAAATAAAAACTCTTGTACTGTGAAAATCACCATTAAGAGAGTGAAAATATAAGCTACCGAATGAGAGAAAATGTTTGTTAAATATATATTTGAAAAAGGACTAGTATTTAGAATGTATAAAGATTTCTTCAATTTGAACATTAAGTGAATAGTCTAATTAGAAAATGGGCAAGCAACATAAACATTTCAATGAAGAACCCTTGCAGATGGTAAGCACTTTAAAACATGTTCAATATCACTACCAATTAGGGATATGCAAATTAAAACTATTGTAAGATATCATTATGCCTTTATCAGAAAAAATAAAATTTTAAAGTAATGATAGCCTTAGACGCTGGTGAGGGTGAAGAGAAGCCAGATTACTCATACATTGCTGATAGGAACATAAAATGGTAAAGCCATTTGGCTAACTTTGACAATTTCTATAAACCAAAATACAGTTTTCATATGATCTAGCAGTTTGCTCCAGAGAAACTAAAACTTACGTTCACATGAAATTCTGCTTTAAACATTTTTATACAGAATTTCATGTGAACATAAGTTCAAATCAAGGTGACATCAGTCCCTCTAGTACCCCTAGAGCAGAGTCATCTTTGTCTCTATCAGCTTCCCTTGAGCTGCAATCACTTCTTGGCTTGCCTCTGTATCACTGAACCTCTGACTTGCTCTGTGATAATATTGCCTTCCCCTCTCTTGTCTGCATATAAATCTCCCTTGGCGTCCCTCTTAGAAAGACCCTTGTCATCACATGTATGGCCCACCCAGATAATCCAGGATAATCTGTAACATCTCAAATTTCTTAATTTAATAATATATTCAAAGCCAAGGTTGTGCCATATAATGTAACATTCATAGATTCACAGACTTGAGAAGTATTCATTTTGGGGGAACATCATTCAGCCTACCATATTCATATTAGTCCAAAACTTTAAACAAACCACATGATATTCAATGAATGAAAAGGTTAAATAGACTGCCGCTGCATACCACGGAATACTACTGAGCAATAAAAATGAATTAACTATTGATTCATATAATGATTTGGATGAATCAACAGAAAATTATGCTATGTGAAGAAAAAAGAAATATATGTTGTAAATTATTCAGATTTTTATGCAGACATAATAATTTTAATGGTTGACAATTACATGTTTATAATGTTAATAAAAAAGCCATATATAAAGTCTATATAGTGAAACTTTATAGTATAATGTTTAAGATCATGGCTTTCCAAGGAAAGCCAAGTCCAATAGGTTACATATTCTATGGTTCTGTTCATATAACGTTTTAGAAATAAAAAGATTTAGTATTGAAGAGCAATTTAGTCTTTGCCAGGACCTGGGGACAAGCAACCAGTGTTAGTACAGAAGAGAAGCAGGTGTGACTATAAAATGACAATATGATGGAATCTTGTAGTAATAGAACTTCTCTGTGCCTTGGTGTGATGGTTGACTCACAAATCTACACATGGTAAAAGTGCATACAATTAAATACAAACATATAACGAATATATACGTACTAGGAATATTTAATATATAGTAAAGTTAAATTTATATTTATACTAAATAATTTGTACTGTATGTTATATATTACAAATAGATGTGTAGAACATATACAAAACTTACTAAACTTGGAAGATTATGTCATATTTTGAAGATGTTACCACTCAGAGAAAATGGAAAATGGATAAATGATACATGGGATATTTCTCTATACTTCCCTAAGACAGCAGTTAAATCTAATATTATCTCAATAATAATTTCTAATAAAGTAAAACATGCATAAAATATTAAATCAATATATATTTATTTTCTTCATCAAAAGATAATTTAAATTTAATACCTTTAAAGATGCATTGCTGGAACTGACTACAGGTGAAACTTTGAAGATGGATTTTGATATTAAAAGATTAGATGTTTCATTTTCAATAAAGGTTAAAAATATAAACCAGGGGTTGCTATTAAATTGCTTTAAAATTGACTCTTTATTTACATCAACAGACCAATATCTCTAGAGTATTATTAAAACAAAACACAATAATAAGTTATGTACACTGTACTACCTTTGAGTAGTGATGTCACAGGCCTAATATAAATTAGATTAGCAAGCAAGAAGCTAACAAAGTTGTCACATTAAAAAATTTAAATTTATACATGTTTTTTCAAAGTATATATGCATTGAATATTAAAAATCAAAAGTTGCAAAAGTAAGAGAAATTCCCTATTATAGTGGTTTATGCACATGAATTAAATACACATGTACAGGTGAGAAATCTTTTTTCTATTTTTGTTTTAGCAATATTTACTGAAATATAATATATCTATTGGATTCCAAAATGCTCTCCAGTAGAGTCTGGATTAAGGAAACACTATACATATTAAAAATAGATAACTACACAATCAACAATGCTGTAGGCACTAATTCTATTTTTTTCTGGCAAGTCTCTCCTCTTTTCAATCATTCTTTTTCTGTCACCCTGAATAGCACTCACCCTCCATCCTATCTAGTACTTTTATTAAATAGGACACGTTTTCACAGGTACATATAGAAAGACTCCATTACAGGAACAATGAGAAGAAAGGGCCAGAGTACTGGGTTTCTTTCAGTGTTTACAGACCAACAGCTCTGTGCATGCATTTGGAATTGGAGAGGCAAGACCCAGATGCATGCAGTAGAATCTTTAGTAACGCATTTTATGTGTACTGGAAGAGCTGTTCTATTGGACCTTCTGAACGTCCTTTACCAGGCGCTTCTCAACTAACCTATTTTAACACTTTTTTAAGGGGATATTCCTGTGATGTTAGTTTCTGTTTAGAACTTCATTTCCAGTAAAATCTAGAGAGAGATACAACCAAAAACCAGATGGTACTATTGCATATAATGGAAACCAGAAATATCTCCCATACTTGTGGTGGAAAAAAATTCACTTAGGTTTAGACATTCTTCTATCTCTGGTTCCTTACTTATGATTAGTACTGTACTACTGATTACTAAAAGGTAAGTGAAATGGGAAGCTTGGACTTATGACCATGACCCTCTATGTGTAGGACCCTGAAGTAAATTATAAAAGGTCATTTCGATATACTAGTCACCACACATCTCATGATCCAATCATGCTACCAGTCCCTTAAGCTCTGAGTGCAGGGGATTTTCTTTTGATGTCACAGATACTACTTTACTGAATTCCAAGGCATACTCTCTTTTTCTTTTGTTTTTCTTTTTGCATGTTTGGCAATTATGTTTTTCTGTAATTAGAGTCTTTTGTCTTTAATAGTTGAGAAAATGCCTAAAAATGGTTTATCGGAAGTATCTTTCCTTCTGTTATTTTGTTTCTTGTTACTTTATGTATTTGTCTATGTTTTATATTGTGATCTATTGTAAATGGAAAATTTTATGTATAACTTCAGATTGTCATCTTGAAACTAGATATCCCCATGTTTTATTTTGCTTATTTGCTCTTGAATGATTACATAAAAATAATTACTTTCTATTGTTATAATTGCTATTTATCAGATGCTGATTAATGTCAAACCTTATGATAAAAAACTGCATGATATAGATTTATTTCTCACTGAGTTCCATTATTATTCCTGTTTGGTAGATGGTAAAACTAAAGCACAAAGATACATTGCTTCCCACGTTACAGAGCAATAAATCGTACAACTAAATTATAATACTGTACAAAATTACTCAAGAGTACATGATCTTAACCATTATACTATAATGTTTCACTATATATATTTTATATATAACTTTTTATTAACATTATAAACATATAATTGTCAACCATTAAAATTATGTCTACATAAAATATAAATAATTTACAACATATATATTGAAAAAATACAAAGGGAAACATCATTCTAGCTTCATTGCATCTATAGTGTTAATTGTCCTTTCTGTTTGTTTGTCATTGAGGTTCAGTAAATTGATATAGCAAATAATAATTGGCTCATTATGATGTAAATAACTATAATAGGGAAAGCCCTTTAATTATTTATAATAAATTACTTTTCTGCTGCCAGTTTTATATTAGCAACTGTGTTTAATTACTGAACGATGCCTATGCCATAATGCAAATTCATGTACACAAGACAGGTTATTTTATGACCTTTGTGTCTTAGTTATATTCCTTAACATTATTAAATTTCCCGTTTTTCTATCTTCTGTCTAATCTTTCCCCTTATGGTGGTTTCAATTCTCTTGTTTACTTAATTTCTATCACTACTGCCAGAAATTATAAAGGACAACACAATGAAACCCCATCTCTACTAAAATACAAAAACTTAGCCAGGTGTGGTGGCCTGTACCTATAGTCCCAGCTAATCAGGAGGCTGAGGCTGAGGCCAGAGAATTGCTTGAACCCAGGAGGCGCAGATTGCAGTGAGCCAAGATTGCACCACTACACTCTAGCCTGTGTGACAGAGCAAGACACCATCTCAAAAAAAAGTCATATTTACAGATGATATAAGAAATTGAGCAATTGATATAGTTTAAAACATTAATAGAATCAACTCAATTCTTACTGTCAGCCTCAGTACTGATGATCCTGTATGTATTGAGGCATTTTATGATTGAAAAACATTGATGAAGCACCAGCACTATGTGTAAATAATTGTAATTATTGTGCTAAATGAAAATGTGAATATGATGTGGTCTCTATGGTAACATATAATCTAAAGAAGAAACGCTTCTGAAAAAGTAATTGTAATATTACATAAAATGAAATATATGTATTATTCTATTGCAGTTAATGTGTAGTGGGACAGAAATGAAAAATGTATTTACTGTGATTGGAGAAAATGTGAAACATCAACAGAAATGTCAAAATTATATAAGAAGACATATTGTAATTGAGAAAGGGATATTTATGGAGGTAATACCAAGAATATTGCAAGCATGTGAATATGTAAGTACAGTAAACTATAGACATCAGGTAATATTTTTACCTTAATTTAGATTAAAAAGTTTAGATGCCCTTCATTGCTTTGACATTTGTTGGTAGAACATTGTGAACTAAAATAATTTTAAGGAATAATTAAGTTATAGTTTGCTATGCTATATTTTTAACAGAAACTTGCATTTTGATTCAACTTTTGAATGGAGAAATATTAACTTGCTAAAAAAAGTGAAGAAAAATCGAAGTTTTGAGATTTGTGTATATTCAGGGCTGTAATATGGGCAATGCTGTCAGTCTGGCTTCATTTGCTTGTCAATCACTGTGGGAAAGGTACAAGCTCGCAAAGGTTTACATTGACTAACCCCTGTGTGCTCAAAACAACTCTGAAGACGAAAGAGCAAATGTAAGCACTTAAAGGTTAAACAATTACCTAGTTATATAACTAGGAAATGTCATATCTTGTTTAAAATTCAAGAAATCTGTGATCTTAAACACTATAGTATGCTGCAATGTGCTATGTGGTCTGTAATTGATCATAAGATTAGAATTATAATCTCTAATCTTAGAGATTAGATAGAATTAGATTATACAGATGAGCTTTGAATAAAACTAGCTTTATACCAACAGAAGTTTGGTATAATTGCTTCCAATTTTTATTTATAAAGGTAAGGCTTTATAATTATAGAATATTTAAAATATCTAAAAAGTAAAAAGGAGTATATAAAAGTTAATCATTCCCAGAATATAAATGACAAAATAAATCCTGATGGTTGCTGCATTAAACATTAAATTTTATCTATCTATCCATCTATACATACCTAAGCACATAAGCACACCCATGTTTTGCAAAAGTGTGTGTTTTCTTTTTATATCTGACAGCATCATGTTACCTTTTTTGATCCTTTTCTTTTAAAATCTCATTGTAATGTCGGTACCATTTATCTCCCTCCTTTTCTCTTCCCTTTTCCTTTCTGTCTCTCTCCCTTTCTTATTTCCTTGCCATAAATACTTACTGAATACCTACACTGTTTTCACACAAATTTGGTGCAGAGCTACATATGTGAACAAAACCAAAGGAAAATAAAAAGAAGTTTTCTGTCATGGCTTTTAGTATTGCTACTAAATTGGTAGATGTTCCAGACATTTACTTTAGCCATCGGAACGGCTAATCACCCTCCTCCTAATTCTTGAATGGATTTGGCTATAGATCCTAACTTAGGTAATATAAAAGTAAGAAGGGTCGTGGGGAAATAATACTTTATTAATATCTAAAAGTACATTTGATTAAACCATGTCAGTGTTTCTCTTCCTTTGTTAATAAATATAGCTCTTCACATTTTCAAAGATCTAGGAAATTTATTATTTCTTTAATTTTCATATTACTAATGGGACGTAAGCATTATTATTTTCATTAAATTATAAAAATCTGAGATTTCAAGAAGTTATTGACTTATCAAACTTATGTACCTAATTATGCACATTGTTGTTTTTGTTTCTTTCTCTACGGTGGGTCTGTCCAGCTGAAGGAGAATGCCTTCAGGAGGACTAGACAGTTTCTGTGCTAGTTCTTTCCACTTGGAGTATCAATGTCTCACCCTTTTACAGCAAAGTAGTCTGTTTTCTTCGACACAAAAGAGTACCTGGGAAACTTTTGTTAAAGAGAAACACATATAAATTTTCAATGTGATCATCAATTTATTCAAATATTTATTCTACTTCAAATGGCATTTCTATCCAACCTCTTATTTAAATTTCACAACAATCTTATGACATAGATTCTATTGTTATGCCCCTTCTTCAAATAAGATTTCTGGGGCTTAAATTCAAGTAACTCATTCATTATCTTGCAGTTTATTAACAGACTCAGAACTCAAACCTGGGTTTCTCTAACCACAGGGTCTGACTCCTCAATAGCTCCTGCTGTAATGTATCTTTTTTAGCCTCCTGTTTGATAAATTTGGTCAAGTAGTTTAACAATTTGTGCTCATTGTCTCTTTTTGTTAAATGAGCATAATGTTCACTGACTGGCTTTATTAAAAGGTAGTCCTAATGACCATTTTTTAAAATGATAAAAAGCAAAAATAAACAATGAAGAGTATTTATAACTTCAATCACTGTAGTAGTAAAATATGTTCTTATTAAAATGGAAGTGCATTTACCATTTCAAAATATTTTTCAGCAAAGGCCAGAATAACTCTAGAAGATGACAACTACTGCTTGCAGCATTGCAAACTTTGATACGCAGTTGACCTTGAAATCCTTTAATGACTTGAATATTAAGTTTTTCTTTTTTTCTCAACATATCTGTCAGCAATTCCGTGTAACTTAGTTTCTGTCCTAATAATTGGTTTAGCATACTTTAAAAAGGCTACGGATTCATACCTAAATCTTGATAGTGTTTCAATGTACCTTTCAAGGAGATAAAATATATTGAACTTATCAAGAAACATAAATACATTTATCATAGTGAAAATCTATTTCTTAATTCTTTTACTTCTTCATGCTACTATTTACATAAAATATTTTATAGTATTTTTAAAACTGACATATAGCCAACCTTAGAAATGTAGAGAGGAGAAAGTTAATTCTGAGAGTAGTTAAGTTAAGCAACTAATTTAAAGTATATTTTTAAGGCAAAAGAAACCCAGGTCTCATAAATGCCCATTCATCTGTTCTTTCACATTCAGCTTTCCAGGTCTTAAATATATATGTAGTATTTTATTTTACCATTAAGGGCCGTAGTGTTTTACTTTCTCAATATCTACTAAAAAATGGCTTGTTTTAAAGGTGAATATAATAGTACCATTTTCATTGAGGATTTTAGCAGTGCAGCAGTCATAAACACAAAACATCAACAAGATGCTGTAGATGTTTTTCCCTGTCCTTTTGGGTGGTAGTGCCATACTCCTACTGTGTCAAGGATACAAAGGGTTAGACTTTATCCCCATGTCCACACAGCCACAGCAGCATGTGTCATAGCCCCTATCTAAAAGTCCTTTCAGGCAGGGTGTTAAAGCATAGCACCATATGTCAAGAGTTTTATCATTTGTGATGATGTATGATAGATCTTTATGGCACATTTATAGCAGTCAGTTTATTTGCAACAACACAATTGGAAAGTGGATTTCTGTCTTTAAACTCTCATATAAAAGGTAATCAGCAAAGTCTCTGATCTCTAGCAATATAAAGTATCAAATTTTAAACAGTGGCTCTCCATGGAAAACAAACATCAGGCAAAGAAGGGAAACAGTTTCCTGTTAGGAGAGAATCTAGACAGATTAGCACTAGTGAAGTGGAAATTTATTCCTTTTATAGAGTTTGTTCCATAAGGAAATTGGAAGTTGTCTCTTGGGATTCCACTGTGCCATAGCCTCTGACAAAACAGAGACGCCATGCATCCTAGACCCCAGTTGCAATCATCAGGCTTCCAATTCCTTAACTCACTCTGCAGACCACCTGACAGCCTCAGCTGCTCTGCAACCTTGCCCCTTCCCATACAGATACTGTGCATCAGTTCTACAAACTATCTGGCTCGTGAGTAACTCTGGCTCAAGAAACCCAGCAAGTTTCACTGCCATTCCTGGAGTTTCAATTACAACCTCTCCAATGATGTCTGAATTCCATTGCTAGAAAGGAAGCCTCTTAAATTGTATTCCTTCTTTGGTAACTCTTCCTCAGTACTAGAGCAGTCATTATTGTTCTCTTAAAACAGATACGTTGTAGGAGGACTTAAATAATTCTTGTTATAGTATCCCTATTCAGTGTACTGCTTGGTTTCTATTTCCTTTTTGGACCATGACTGAGGTAGTAAATAACCGCTGGAATTTATCAAGGACCTTTTTATATTCAAGGAACTCTATTAAATGCTTTCTCCAAAATATCCCTACTATAACTGTATCCATATTGATATGTATAACCAGAAAGGAAACTGGAGAATTTCAGCATCTTAGCAAAGTGACTGATGTGGGCTTGCAGTATAGACAACAAAGCAGAGGGACCATGCTCACAATATTATCCACACATATCAACTCCAAGAAATGATATGAAATTGACCTTTTAGAAGTCACAATACTATGTTTCTCTATTGTTTCTATAGCTATAGTCCATCATTTCACATTAGTGTTCATGTTTAACATGTAGAAAGATACCTGCATCACAAATCTTTAGAGGAATTCTACAATATGAAATAATAAACTGACCATACATTTAACTTTTTCATTAATCTCATTTTCAGGCTACAAGTAGTAATAGTAGCTGTTATTTTCTTCAATAGTTTTGAATTGACTAGACTGTCAAAATATTTCTGCAATGATATATATTTTCTAGAATGAACTTTGTATGAAATGTACAAATCTGTGATTCAGGAATGCCCTAATGAAGGCTCTGAAATGTCCTAATATAAACATGAAAGGATACTTTTATATATTTACTGTTGACAAATTTTGATCGGAGTATTTACTTGGTCAAATGACCTGCCTCTGACACTACTTTTGACTAATTTCTTTTTGTCAAAAGATAGCCTTTTTTTTTTTTTTTTGCTGACGTAGCATATAGCCAAACCATTAACAGGGATAAACAGAAAATAAAACAAAACAAAAAAATAAAAATCCCAGTTCTGTCATTTTGGGAGAAGGTAGGAAAGTAAGCATTAAATAGATGGACTGAGAAAGAGCATACAAATATTGCAAAGATAAATTGAAAAGATGTGTTAAAATCGTACTAACTCCATCACGTGAGATTAATTCCCCTCCTGTGCTTATGTTTATGTGTGCTCTGTCACAGCGTATCTCTTATGATTTACATATTTTAATTAGCAAAATGATATAGTCAATTTAAAATGATTTTAACTTACCTTTTCAAGGTATCTTGGGTAAAAGAACAGAGCTGTAGTTGGGTGCTAGAGGCCTGTGAGCAGGTTCCTAAAAGAAACATCCACCTGTTCTAGGGAAGAGATGAAGGAGTGGCACATCTTAGCTCGACAGTTAGCCAGTGAGGATCTCTGCCTTTTATCTGTATTTCTTACTCAGAAGATTTGAGCTGAAATGAGTGTCACTAATGGATGGATAAGTAAAGCCAGATACATTTTGAATACACCATGGATACTCGTTTGCTATTTACCATTGCTTTTTTTTTCTTATCTCTTTACCTAACTTACCCACTTGCTTTACCTAAGTCTACTATGTCTCATAAGATAATTTGCTTCTAACTTTCTTTTATATTTTAGGCATAATTACATATCCTTGAATGCTAAAGCAAATACATAATAAATTAATATAAAAGTAATGAATCACCAAAAAGAGAAACAAATGATAAATTTAGTCACTTCAAAACATAACTGCAAATATTAATATATAAAATCAAAGTTACAGAATTAAAAGGAGCTGTCAACAGTTTTATAATTACAAGAAAAGATATTTTTAAAAATTTATGTGTATTCGACAAACAGAATAAATAAAATCAATGTAAAAATATAGAAAGTTGAATAGAAAAATTTGCAACATTTATCAAAGGAAAATTTGTAGAATTTTATCTTAAATTACAAAAATATTATACTGATTCACATACCAAACATTGATAAAAATAAATCATGTAAAAAGTCTCAAAGCAAGTCTCAACAAAAACAGCATAGCTGCTATCACACAATCCAAATTCTCTCACACTGCAGAGTCACATTAGAAAAAATAATAATGATTTTAGAAAGAAACATTTGGAAACATAAAACATAGCAGCTTTCAAGATCTCAAACTTTAAATAAAGCATCAAATTGAAAAGTTTCATGAAAAAAAATATGTTCTTAAGTGGATTTAAAGAAACCTAAAGGTAAAGAAATGAGATTTAGACTAAAAGAAAAGAAAATATTTAAAAACTGATAGCTGATAGCTAGCCAGTAAAATTACAACCTGATAAGGATATTTCCTTCCAAACATAAACAATTTAACAAAATACCAATACTGAAGTCATCCATTATCATCATAAGATCAAGCCAGCCACCAAAACACTATGCAGCCACAAGGCTGATCAAGTACCCCCCACCCTGCCTGACATGTTGATTGTTTTCTGTTACCTGTGACAACTCTATCCCTGCTTCATTCCTTATGCCCTCTTAAATTTAAAAAGATAGAAAAATTAAGATGATTAAATCCTCTGCCTCCTTACAGCATGCAATGGAATACATTCTCCAACTTTCTTGACCTTCCTGAAAAGCAACTGAGAAATTCAAATTTATTAAACACCACTTTTAATTCCTTCTAACCAAGACACCATAGTTTCACTTAACACTTACCTTTGCTGCAGCAAGTTATAAACTTGACATTGGCTACAGATGTTTTCTCAATGATCTTTAAATATCAAAAATTATGGGAGTTCCAAAAACCTGGCCAAAAACTTTACTGCCACAGAGTAGCACACTAATTTTGGGAGTGGCGTGAAAATGAAGAAACCCTTGAATCTCCACCTGCTTGACACAATTCTTCCATAGCTATAAAGTATGTTTCTCACTTTCTATACAATGTAGAATCCTGGAATATGAAAATAAAAATACAAAATAATTTGAGTACCTAAAGGCAAGAAATTTTCTGTAATTTAAAGAGATTCTATACCTGAGACCAAACAAATTAAAGAAGAGAAATAAGAAAATGTAAATTGCTTTAAGGAAAATTATGGTGAATTCCAAATAACATGTCTAAAATTTTAGGAGAAGAACAGATGACTACAAAGACACAAACATGAGCTTGATACCACATTTTTCAAGAGCAATGTTGGATGTAAGTACAAATAGAAAAGTGTCAGGAAGTTTTTTTTAAAAGTGTTTTAGGTTCTGGAATTGAATATTTAGCCAAACTGTCATTCAAATGTAAGGGTATGTTAAAAATATTTTCTACTATGTTAAAAGTATCCAAAATATTTTCCCACAATCATACTGAAAACATTTTGGATGACATGTATAAAGGAAGAGAATATTAAAACTGAGAACATGCTTATAGATGTTTATCAAATAAAAATGATAAGTATTAGTAAATATTTTGTTATCTTTAAAAGAATAACGAAGGTGAAATAAAAATGGGGAAATATAACTGTAACAACTCAGAATTAAATTTAATATTTAGATGAAATTTATACAGGGATGGAATTGTCATGGGAAAACAAGAGACCTGAGGTTGTACTAAAGTTATTTCCTTATTAGGGGAGAGATATAGACATCATTTAAAATGTAATAAAAGGTTAATAAGAAACATTAAAAGCAGGTCAAACTGAAATATTATATTTAGTTCTAAAAATAAGGGATCAAATTCACAATAGTTTTGAAAAATTAAATAATCTAAACTCACCAGTTAAAATATGCCTCTCACAGTTAGGACACTGAATACTTTTCTGCAATAATAATTAGACCCATTGGATAAATCATTCTGTATCTCATCATACAAAGTCAGGTTATGATAATAAGTTATTTAAAGACAAGATTCTCTCTTAGGGAACAAGAGACTTATGTTCCCTTTCCTTCCTTTAGACTTCACCACATTGCTAAAGCTAGGTGCCGGTAGACAGAGGACTAGGTCTTTCATACACAGAAAGCCTTTAATGAAATAAGACAAAAACAAGGAGCTTTTATTAGCTGCATTGATATTCTTCTGTATATCTCTGGAAGTTCCATCTGTAAAGACAATTCCCCTACCAACCAACACTTCTTCAAAAATCTTTGGCCAGATGCATGGCAGCATCGAATACTTGTAGCTGGTCTACAAAGAGAGGTATTTGGATTTTTACATGTTTAGGAAACAATTGTAAGAGACATTAACTGATGTAGGAAAAGACATCTAAAAAATGACTTTATAATGTAGTTAAACAAGGTTATGCTATGAACTTTTAGCCTGGTTTCTACAAGCAAAGCTTGGATTTAGGGAATTACGGAGAGGAAGATTAAATGTTTTTTTGAGAACAAAATGTTTTACAAATAGGCTGTAGAAAAGTCACTAGAATGCGGTGGTTGTTGAATAAAACATTGAATTGCAGAGGCTTGGATACTGAAAGGAGCCCTTTACTGGCTGGTTTTTGGAAATATCAATCTTCACTGGATATTAAATTCTCATTACTGAACTCTGTACCAGTGAGAAAACTGTGCCATTGAGGTGCTGCCATTAATCACTTACATTAATTTCAAACCGTTAGTTAATTGTTACCATGGCTATAGAAAAATCAGTCTTTCCTTAGGAGTGTAGAATTGTTTTTTTCTAAATTCCTTAGTCTAAATTCTTGCTGACAGAAGGGACAAGTAATACTCAAAAAATATCATTTTGAAAACATACAAAGCCAGAGTAGAACTGAAACAGAAGCTATAACACAGCCTTAATGAGGATAACTCCTGATTTAGTTAAAATTATCAAGCCCTTACTCTAGATTTCTAGTAAAAAAAAAAAGTCTTCACTGAAGAAAAATTACTATTTATGCAGTGGCTATATTAATATCAAAGAAAATATAGACCAGAATATAAAATATAAAGGATATGGACATTTACTAGAAATTTTAGCAAATTTAAACAATTTTATTGATAATCCTACATAATGAAATTTATATTTTAGATGTATTTAACATCTAGTCTTAATAATAAGAACAGAGAACACCAAGAATAAATGTTATATGAAAACAGAGTTAAAAGGTTTAACCTGAAGAAATTATCCAGAGATGTTCTTGTAAAAAATTGAGAATACATGTTTGTAGTACACAGGGAAAGTTGCAAAATAAAATATAAATTTAAGAACCCATTCAACAAGATAAAATATAAATTGTACTATCAAAAAATAATTATAATAACTTTATATATAAAATTTCTGAGATGCAGCAAAATCATACTTCAAGAGCAATTTCTAGCCTTAGATCATTGCATTACCAAAAAATTCTAAAAAGCAATAATTTAAATACTCCTTTTTAGAGGTCAGGAAATGTGCAGAAAGGAAATTACACATATGCTAGAATGAGAGATAATTAATTTGATAGAAGATAATGAGATAATAAACAAATGTTAGTAGAGAATATCACCAAAACCAAATGTTGGTTATTTAAAAATATTAACAAAATAGACAAGAATCAAAAGAAGAGGAAAGACAAATAAACAATGTCATGAATGAAATGAAAACATAATTACAGTTAAAGTAGAGAATACAAAGTTAAGGAAATATGAATAACTACATTAACAAATTGAAATCTGAAACAAAAAAAGTTTGTGTGTAATGTATTATATATATATTTATATATCACATATACATATTTAACCAGGACTGATTTCAGAAAATATTAAAAAACTATAACAGAGTTACTATTAAATAAATTAAAGCAATGATTAAATATCATATCCTTTAAATGTGAAAGACTCAGGTAATCTTACAATTTCCATAAAAGTTAAAAGAAACAATCTCTATTTTCTCATTTCTTGACAAGTGATAAAGAGTAAATGTTTCATTCCAAAAGAACAGCATAATCATATTAGTGAAAGCAGGAAATTGCATTATTAAAACAGAAATTTTCTAGCTGGGCTATAGTGTAGTAATTTTTTTAAGTATAGATGCAAAATCCTAAAAATAAGAGCAAATCAAATCCAAAAGCCTGGTACTTCTTTGAGCCAGCCAGTGTGCTGTGATCTGAGGATGCAGAGGTGAACCCTACCTGCTGGCAGAGGGTGTTACATGCATTATTAATTAATGCATAATTAGCATTGGGACCAAAGGGTAAGTGCTGAGATGGCAGAACTGATAATAGCAAATCAGATCAAGTCTACATAAGACAATATCAAAATGATATTTATGCCAGGGATACAAGATTGGTTTAATATTTTAAAATTTGCAAATGGAATTCATAACCTTACCAAAGAGAAAACCTATATGATATGTTTTCATGTGTTTGTTGTGGAAGCATCAGAAAACAGATGTCATGTACACATTTGTATAATATAAAGAGGGTGTGCTTAAAAAGAAGTAACTACAAAGATGGGTGGGCTATATGAAAATGAAAAGGGCGGGGAAAGGACTCAGAGCTGACAGAATTGAATACACTTTACAATAGTACTGGGTAACATTGATATCTGGGAATTAATATAAATAAAACTAAATGTGTGCTAATACAGCTCTTTAGAAAGAGGTAACAACCCTGAAATTTTACTCAGAACTTGAGAAGATTATTTTTCAATTTACATTCAAAACCAAAGGGCCATCAAGAGCTAAACACTTGTAATGAATACACTATGACATATCCTAGAAAGTTGATTGCCTGGCAAGATATACAGAAATTATGAATGAAGTACAATAAAGACGTGGTACCATCCAAAGGACAATGAGCACAGGATGCACGTAACTTGAGTTTTATGTATTGTCCACCAAAAGACATCAACTGTATAGGAGAATTAGTCTAAATAAGTAGGTCAGTTTGGCTTGTGATTGGCAGTCAGCTTTTGCCAGCTACCCAGTAATGTGCAATGGGCTAATGAAGAAGAAGGTAATGGCTGCACAATGGAGGCTATGCAGCATGACCACAAGAAAATAGACTTAACCTCATCAGGGGTTAAGTCTGATCTGTCTCAGACCCCTGCTGAGCTCCCATCTGGACAAGGGTAGTCACAGTGAGCTCTCCAAATGGCACTATTCCTAAAGGAATAGCCAAGCACCTTGTGCCATGTGGATTATAATGGATCCTTTACAGCAGGAGCAGTGATTTTTTTCCTCAGTGGAATAAGTGCTTAGTATTTATATTCATTTGCTTCTGCTTGCACCACCTTTGAAAATAAAAACATATTAAATAAAAAATACATTACACACACTTATGATATTCCACACAGCACTCCTTCTAACTAGGAACTCAATTCATAGCGAAAGAGGCAAGGAATATTTTCACACTTATGAGATGCACTGGTCTTATTATGCATTACATCATCCTGAAGCATCTGTTCTAATTAAAGGTGGGATGGCTTATTCCAAATCTGATTATGGTACTAGCTATGTGACAACACCTTGTGGGGGTGAGGTGCTTTCCTACACGTTGTTAGGAAAACCAATATGTGGCTAGAATTCATGTGGCTAGAAAGCAAGAAGTGACATGAGAATGGCTTTCTTACTGTTTACCCTAATACGCTTTAAAATTTTGGATTTCAAGTGTATGTCTCCGTGTCCAAAGATATACAACATATGTAACAAATTTCCATTCTATGGGAAACTGAGATTGTTCTCATGCTACTGTGGCTCTTTGTGCCAATCAACCAGAAAAAGTATTGCTGGATGGTTGACTAATTCAACGTATCTAGGGAAAATAGAATACTACCACCTAGTGTGGGTAGGGACGAGTACATCTGAAATCAGAATTATCTGAGTGTGTGTGAGTATTCCTATATCTAATGATCGAAGTTAATATAAGCTCATAGCAACTCAGTTGAGGTGGGCTACTAATTAATGGCACAGAAGATTAATTGTCTATATATCTGGGTATAGATTACAGATTGTCAGGCTAAGAAATAAAATGCCTTTTATTTCTTTTCCTTGCCTGATTGCTCTGGCTAGGACTTCCAGTATTATGTTGAATAGGAGTGGTGAGAGTGGTGGGCATCCTTGTTTTTCTCCAGTTCTCAGGGGGAAATGCTTTCAGCTTTTGCCCATTTAATATAATGTTAGTTGTGGGTTAGTCAGAGATGCCTCATTATTCTGAGATATGTTCCTCCAAGAGGCTTGATAGAAAAGAAGGAATTATTTTCCAGAGACAACTGCAGGCAGTAATTTGATCAGATAGTATAAACGAAATTCAAATTATTTTACAGATGAGCTGACAGCTTCTCTGCTTTTGCAGACTGAAATATTAGTGAATAAATGTTCTTGAGCAAGTTATGATTTTAGATGAGCTCTTGAGAACCATTTGGTCTGGTGATGCATAGGGATGCTTCACTAACCCTTACTCCTCAGTCATTTGAATAATTACTTAAGCTTCTAATTTCCTGTATTAAAGAAATGTTGATATCTTAAATCTGGTTATTTAAATATCTAGAGTGACTTTTGGTTTTCTGATATAACATGTATTAATAGAAACCTCTATTACTAGACTCACAATCAAAATACCATTAACTAAGGAGACATCACAACCAATCTCACAGAAATACAAGGGTCCTCAGAGATTACTGCAAACATCTCAGTGTGCAAAATCTTAAAAATATAGAGAAAATGGATAAATTCCTGGAAAAACACAACCTTCCAAAATTGAATCAGGAATAAACAAAAATTCTGAATATACCAGAATAAATAATGAAATTGGGTCTACAATAAAAAAAACACCAATTAAAAAAAGGCCCTGGAGCAGATGGATTCTGCCAGATGTACCAAGGCCCTGGAGCAGCTGAATTCTGCCAGATGTACCAAGTAGTTAATACCAATCCTACTTAAAGCATTCCCAAAAATTTAAGAGACTTCTCCTTAAATTATTTTATGAAATCAGTTTCATCCTGATACCAAAATCTAGCAAAGACACAACCAAAAAAGATAACTACAGTGCAATATCCTGATGAACACAGATGCAAAATCCTCTAAAAATTACTAACAAATTGAATCCAGCAGCACATCAGAAAGTCAATTCACCACAGTCAAGTAGGCTTTTTTGGGGGATGCAAGGATGGTTTAACATATGCAAGTCATAAATGTAGCTCACCTCATAAACAGAACTAAAAACAACAAGCATATAATCATCTCAATAGGTGCTAAAATGTATTTGATAATATTTAACATTGCTTCTTGACAAAAACCATCAACAAACTAGGCATTGAAGGAACATAGCTCAAAATAATAAGATGTCTGTGTCAACTCACAGCAAACATCATTCTGCCTGGGCAAAAGCTGGAAGCATTCACCCAGAGAACTGGAACAAGGCAGGGAGGCCCACGCTCACCAATCTTATTCAATGTAGTACTGGAAGTCTTAGCCACAGCAATCAGGAAGAGAAAGAAATAAAAGGCATCAAGTAGGAAACTAGAAGTCAGATTATCTCTCTTCACTGATAATATGATTTGATACTTAAAAAACACTACTCTACCCAAAAGTCACTTAGACCCGATAAACAGCTTCAAAAAATTCTTAGCATAGAAAATCAACATACAAAAATCAGCACCATTTCTATTCATGAATAAATTTCAAGCTGAGAACCAAATCAAGAATCCAATCTCATTTAAAATAGCCATGCACACAAAAATAAAATACCTAGGAGTACATCTAACAGGGGAGGCAAAAATCCTCTAAGAGGAGAACTACAAAACACTGCTGAAATAAATCAGAGGTGACACAAACAAATAGAAAAGAATTCCATGCTCATGTATTGAAAGAATTAATATCATTAAAATGTCCATATCACTCAAAGCAACCTACAAAATATCTGCTATTTTTATCAGATTACTAACATCACCTTTCCCAGAATTGAAAAAAAAAGATTCTAAAATGTGTATAAAACAAAACCAAACTCCAAATAGCCAAGGCAAGCCTAAACCAAAATAATAAAGCTGGAAGCATAACATTGCACAACTTCAAACTATACTCCAAGTCTACAGTAACCAAAACAGCATGGAACTGTTACAAGAAATAGATATATAGGCCAATGGAACAGAATACAGACTTCTGTAATAAAGCTGCACAATTACGACCAACTGATCTTTGACAGAGTCAACAAAAGTCAATAATGGGTAAAGAATAAATTATTTGATAAATGGTGCTGGGAAAACAGGCCAGCCATGTGCAGGAGAATGAATTTAGACCTGTACCACACATCATATAGAATACCTAATTCAAGATAGATTGAAGATTTAAATGTAAGACCTCAAATTCTAAATATCCTAGAAGCAAACCTAAAAAATACTCTTCTGGACATTGGCCTAGTAAAGAATTTGTGACCAAGTTCTCAAAAGCAAATTCAACAGAGAAAAAATTACAAATGGAACCCAATCAAATTAAAGAATTTCTGCACAGCAAAAGAAACTATCAGCAGAACGAACAGACGGTATACAAAGTGGAATGGTACAAAACGGTACTAATATCCAGAATACATAAGGAAATTCTACAAGTAACCTCAATAAAAGTGGGCAAAGAACATTAACAGACACTTCTCAAAAGAAGACATTGAAGCAGCCAAGGAGTATATTTTTAAAATATTCAACATAGCTAATCATTAGAGGAATGCAAATCAAAACCACAATGAGAAGCCATCTCGCAGCAGTAAGAATGTCTGTTATTAAAAAGTCAGAAAATAACAGATGTTGGCAATGTCTTGGAGAAAAGGGAAGGCTTTCACATTGGTGGTGGAATACAAACTTGTTCAGGCACTAAGGAAAGCAGTTAGCACATTTCTAAAGAAAAGAAAAATAGAATTACCATTTGATCTAGAAATCCCATTGCTGGCCATATTCCCAGAGGAAAGTAAAGCAATCAACCAAAAAGACACATGCACTCATATATTTATTGCAGTACTATTCACAGTATCAAAGACATGGAATCAACCCAGGTGCCCAACAATGATGAAACGTGTAAAGAAAATGTGGTAAATATACACCATGGAATACTACACAGCCATGGAAGAAGCAAAATCCTGCCTTTTGCAGCAACATGAATGCAGCTAGAGGACATTATCCCAAGTGAATTAACAAAGGAACAGAAAACCAAATACCACATATTCTCAGCTGTAAGTGGGAGTTAAACATTAGGCACATAAGGACACAAAGTTGGGAACAATAAACACCGAGGATTTCAAAAGGGGGAAGGAAGGTTGCGGGGGAAAGTCTTGGAAAACTATGTATCAGATACAACGTCCACTACTTAGGTGACAGGATCATCAGAAGGTCAGACCTCAGCTTCACATGATATATTCTTATAACAAACCTGCAAATGTAACATCTCAGTCTAAAATTTAAAATAAAATAAAATGGCATTAAGAATTGGATCAATGATTAGATTATGGCCTTATACTAGACTATGTTTGCCTTGTTTTCCTGTTACAATATACCTTGAGCATCTTTCCAACTAAAAATTAAAGATAGCTTGTATATTATATAAAAACATCTGTGTATGTTCGTATAGAATAGAATGTACTCTAAATCATTTAATAATTCTACTAGTAATGAAACTTGTTTAGGTATGTTTGCATTACACGAATGGATGGATGGATAGATAGATAAATAGATAGAGATATATATCTTTGATACATCTAAATCACAAAAGGTAAGACATTCTATATGCCATGAAAAAAAACTACAACTAAAATTAATTAAGGAAATAATTTTACACTGTTAATAACATGTAACTGCTTACTAATCGACAAATAAGTTTCTGTTACAGGGATATAACAGTGGTAGAAAAATCCTTTCCCCTACCCCCTAATAAAAGTAAAATTCTGCAAATGAGTAGAATAGTGTCAATTTGGTAACTCTTTGAAGCTTGTTTTAGGAGAATCAGCATTATGCAGATCCTGTAATGAA
Source organism: Leontopithecus rosalia (assembly GCA_028533165.1). NCBI lineage: Eukaryota > Metazoa > Chordata > Mammalia > Primates > Cebidae > Leontopithecus > Leontopithecus rosalia. Next base: position 97,017,507 of record CM052661.1, read on the forward strand.
AGGGTACAGTCATTTTCTGCTTCATTTAAAAATATTCCACCAAAATTATTACTTTTCTAGTTAATGTGGCTGAAAATTAACGACTGTAAATCAGCTAATCCAAAATCTACTGTATAGAAAGCCTTTTGTCGGATCAAAATTGTAAGCAGAGCTCACTTTCAAGTGAGCTTTCCTTATTAATCTAAGTTAAAGTGATGGGTTGGTTTAGAGCTGAAGAACTGACAGAATATTTCACTTGTGTTAGAAACGCAGTGTGGCGCCATAGCCCATTAAAAGGAAGAGATACTTCAATTGAATAGCAAACACTTAGGCTTATAATTTAAGCCCCAATCATCTTTTTTATTAGTTATGTTGCTTACCATATTAACACCTGTGCTTACTGCTAACCATATACAAAGTGTGCTGGTTTTTCCTGGAGCTCCAGGACATTTCAGATCACTTAGCAAAGATTTGTCCAAATGAGGTATATATCACTTGAATTTCTAAGGCTACTTTAAATTTATTTTGTGAAATTAATGACTTTATCTTTAAAAGCTCAAGTGATAACAAAACCTGCTAGAGTTAACTATTTATTTGCATGTGAAAATTATAATGCAAAAAGGTCTGAAAGGTTTTGCTGTTTCAAGTTATACATTCATGTTAGGCTCTTTACTGTTTATAAAAATAATGCAAGTTTCTCTTGATCATATACATTTTCTTATATGTGAACTTCCTAGTTTTAAGAGATTAATTTGCAAAAAACAATGGGTTAATCTTTTTAATCCACAATTCTAATACATCTTTCATTCTTCCTAGAAAATGAAATTAATAAAGTGCAAACTATTTAAAGCATATCCATGACTTGTAGCACTGACCTAAGCTTTTTTGCTTGTCAAATACAGCTCTTAAGATATACCTCAACTTCATTGTCTAGTATGTTTTTCTGCCATTTCCCATACTTGAGTGCTACTTAAACACTTGATTTCTTTGTAGTTTATTCACATCTGCTGTTCTATTAGTAATTATGAGAAGCAGAAAATATTGAGAGAGGGAGAAAGAAACTAAAGTCAAGATTGACATATGGTATTGTGTGCATACATATGTATGTATATGTATATTTGAATATCTATTAGATGATATATCAAGTAATATAAAATATATTTATATTACCTGGTAAAATTATATACTTATATAAGTATACCTTATATAAGTATATATATATACTTTTGAAGAATAAGATATATTTTATGTTTAGTATATATGTCTTTATATCCAAATATACATTATGTAACCTGGCATATATACTCATATATATATATATATATATATAATATATAATATATATTAATCACATGTATATGTATGTATATATATATATATATACTTTATGTCTTTATATCCAAATATGCTACATGTGAGTCTATATTTGGATATAAAGATATAAAGTATACTCACATGTATATATATAAAGACATGTATATATATATATACATATATATATGAATATATATGTCAGGTTACATAAAGTTTATTTGGATATAAAGACATCTTTATATTCACATATCACGTATAGGTGAGTATATATGTCAGGTTACATAAAGTATATTTGGATATAAAGACATATCTACTAAATATTTGAAGAATATATATTAAACATTTTGTTATTTATTCCAACTCAATTATCTTGTGATCAGATATATTATTTTATATTTAATAATCAGCACTTTATATTATTTCAGTCCTTTAAGGATTTATTGAGATTCACTGTATGACCTAGCATATATTTTCCCCTGTAAATTGTCTCATGGGTGCTTGAAAAGAATGTAGTCATCTCTGGTTTGATGGAGTGTTTCATAGACGACAGATGAAGTTGGATGATAGTGCTTTATAAGTCTCCTATACACTTGCTAATTTTCTATCTTGTGATTCTGTAAATTATTGAGATTGGCATATTGAAATCTGTAAGTACAGTTGTGAAATTGTCTAAGCATCTTTTAAATTTTGAGTTTTGAGCTTATATGTTTTACAGGTCTGTTATCTGATGCTTGTGTATTTATAATTTATGCTTGCCAAATATAGTTTTTTTTAATCTCTAGAAATGCTCTCTTTGCTTCTGGTAATATTTTTGGCCCTACAGTCTATTTTGTTTTATGTTATTTTAGCCCCTCCAAATCTAAGATTCCTGTTTGCATGATGAACTTTATTATTTATTTTCAGCCTATTTGTAACTTTGAATTAGTTTGTCAGGTGCACAGTATGTAGTGTGTCATGGTGTATTAGGATTCTCCAGAGAACAGAATCAATTGTATAGATGACAGATACATACACAGATAAATAGGTAGAGATTGATTTTGGGAATTGGCTTAAATAATTATGGTAGATGAGAAATGCTACTAACTGCAGTCTATAGGCTGGAGAACCAAGAAAGCAGGAAGTAAAATACAGTTTGAGTTCTAAAGCATGAGATCCAGGAGTACAGAATCTAAGGGCAAGAGAAGATGAATGTTCTGTTCAAAAAGAGAGAACAAACTTGCTCTTCCTTGACATTTTTGTTGTCTCAACAAATTTGACGATGCCGCCCATGTTGGTGAGGGCCTATCTTCTTTACTCACGCTACCCATGCAAATGCTAATCTCTTCTGGAAATTTCCTGACAAACAAACCCAGACATAATATTTTAACAGCTATCTGGGCATCCCCAAGCCCAGTCAAGTTGACATTTAAAATTAACCATCAAAAGTAGAAACTTAATTTGTCATCCTGTCATAGACAATGTGTGAAAGGAAATGAAGAGGGAATAAACTAATGTGTGGGCAATCCTTAATTCTCATGGCAGCATAGAAAACAAAGCGAGTATGAAACAAAGTGAAGAAGAAAGATACTAACCCCCGAGAAGTATTTCAAAAGTCTAGGAAATAGGGACACCAGAAGAGGGAAATACTTTGTATCAAAAATAATGTCTACTACATTTTAGAGCTTACGTTAAATGTGAAGTTGTTTCTTTGATAGAATAAGATCACATTCCAGTTATATCCATATATTTAAGAAAGGTATTCTACACCATTCTATCTCAGAGGACTTACTAAAAGCAGAAACACATGAATATACAGCAAAAGTAGCTGGTGAGAGAAAATATATGGACAAAAACCAAAAATAACAAAACAACAGGTAAAACAGAAAAAGCAGCCATAGTTTTGCCTGCTTTAGGAGAAAGTTTAATGACAAACTTACTATTCCCACACACACACACACAAATGACCTTGGTTATCTAAACTCTTCATAGATTGTAAAGTAGTGACTCAGGATGACTTCTTAGTATATTACAGGAAGGGCACCAAGAAGGCCTGATGTTTAAGATTCAGTGAGCCCTAAGAAAGATACTGTACTAAAATACTTGCCCTCCTCTCTGGAATAACTGTGTTTCTGATTACAAATCATGTATTGATGATTCAATAGGTTTTTTCCTTGGGGGGGGTGGTTCTATCCCAATAGATATAATATTTTCTTTGATATTACTCTAATTCTAGAAGTTCTGAAATGCTACATGTGTGGTTTCAGGGATTTGAAAATATGGATTTTTTTTCGATCTGGCTTTGGATCTTCAATGTTTAAGTAAAATCTGTTTTATTTATCACGTTTTCTACCCAGTGGTATATACCCAGATATGGGATTGCTGAGTCAAATGGAATTTCTATTTCTAGATCCTTGAGGAATTGCCACACTGTCTTCCACAGTGGTTGAACTAATTTATGCTCCCACTAACAGTGTAAAAGTGTTCTTTGTTCTCCACATTCTCTACAGCATCTGTTATCTCCAGATTTTTTTAATGATCGCCATTCTAATTGGCATGAGATGGTATCTCAATGTGATTTTGATTTGCAGATATTTTTTAAAACTGCCTTTGGGAGTCCTACCTTTTTATTTGCCCAGAGCAATTTATTTAGCCTGATGTAGTACAAATGTCTCCTGGAGAACATCTCTAAGAGGATGGAGATGATTTATTGTCTAGGTCAACATCACAGTTTCCTCTCTAAGCTAGTGCAGCAAGACAGTAATCCTTCACTATTTGCATAGCTTCCAAATCTGTCCTGTTAACCCTTGAGTTTATCTAGCAGTTAAAAAGCAGTTGTGTTCTTCTTACAAAACTATCTCATCAAAATTAGAGTAACATCTCTTTGGTATATTGTGTTTACATAAAACCTTGGTTATCAACAAATGCTGATATATTCTCACAATCCTGTTCTGCTTTTTTAAAAAATATTTTTCTTTACAAATATTCTAAATAAATATTATATTTATAAATTTATAAATATTCTAAATAAATATATTTATAAATTTATAATCTAAATAAATATTATATTTATAAATTTATAAATATTCTTTTCCTTATAAATTTCTTTATAACTTTTCTTTATAAATGTTATTTATAAATACTATGTGTTTACTATATCTGATGCTCTCTCTTTTGTCTTTTTTGACATCTTCACCAATGCTTCTTTTTCTTTTATTTTCTTCAAATCTAGGTTTCCAAGTATTTCCTTTTGGTAAAGTCATTCCTATTTCTCTTAGTTTATGCTCATTTTAGTGCATTGTTTTACTGATTTGTTTTGCTTTGTTTTTATTTATGTCAACTTAGTGATTGATTTCCTTTCTTCATTCATTTATTCATGCATCCACTAAACATTAATTAATTTCATATTAGGTGCTAAATATCCAAAACTGAAAAAGAAAACATCATTCTTCAAAAGATTCATATGAGAGGAGGGAGATATAGAAATGGAATAAAAAGTTTTAATACAATGTGATTGTGTTTTATTTCAGGTACTTGTATGTTTAAAAAAAAAAAACTTAAGACAAATTAATTTTAACAGTGTTTCAGCAAAGAATGATTAATGAGACAGGCAGCTTCCTGAACCAGAATAGGTTCAGAACAACTCCATGGTTGCCAGGTGGTATGATAATATTTACAAACAGAAAAATAAAAGTGAGATATAGAACTGAACAGCTGGCAATCTGTGACTGGCCAAACTCTGTGATTGGTACAAGAGTAGGTTGCAGTCTATTTACACATCCATTTATGTTATAGTTCACTATGTTCTACGAAATAACCTGAAGACCACACTTAAAATATGTAAGGAGTTAACTTTAGACTAAACAGGTGGTAGACAACCATAGATTGCAGAACATCTAATCCTACCTGGAGGATTCAGGAAGAACTCCATCACAGAGAGGACAATTTTGCTGAGCTGTGAAATGTCTGGTTTTTAAGCCAGGATATGGTAATAAAGCATGTTTTAGGAAGAAGAATATTTTCCTCCAAACCTTGACTGCAGTGAACGAAAGTATGGTGAACTCTGCAAAGTATTTAGAGGTGAACAAAGAAGTTCATGTCCAAATATGGCCATTGAGTAGACTGGATGGGTGGATAAGGTCTGATGAGAATTCCACCCAGCTGCCCTCTGTTGTGTGACCCACAATTCCTTCTGAGGATAAAAGGCAAGCCTTACCCAATTTAAATTTGCATGGTTACAAAGTCCAGGCAATTCATTCCTTAAAATTTTTTTAGTTTTTTTCAACTGCTCCCACATTGTTAGATGGAAAACATTACAGAGAATGTCATACATTTTACAAATTTGTTTCACTACCTAAATAGTGAAATGTTATCTTTAGACACCGGTGATAATGTCACAGGAATCAAAAGTATCTCATTAACTTCAATTTAATTGTCTTGAATTAAGAGATAGGCTCCTATATAACTTGAAATAAATTATCCCATAATATTCATGCACATTTACATTGGAAGTTGAAACAAATCTATTACTGAGCAAGGAAAATTCCTAAAAGTTTAGGAAGGAGAAGATTGAAGGTCAATACTTTTAGATAATTTTCTAGTTTCCAAAAGGATCAACTCTTAAAAGATATATATTTTACAGCATTTCCTATTTACATTGTGGTTAGTTGTCTCTTACTGTATTTATAACTAGTTTTCAGATATTTTAGCCACTACAGAGATATTTCAACTTTTACAAAAATAAATGCAAATCGAGCAACTATTGATATAGAACGTTTATGGATATAGTCACTATTACATCAATAAAACTCATCACGCTCTGCTAATTCATCTCTGTCACTATTGAAAAATTAACCCTGGAAAGGAACACAGGGTCATTTATTTTAGTGCATAATTCATAGATACAATAAGGGAAACATTGTACTTTTGTAAATTCCAAATTTTATTTAAACAGCCAGACACAGGACCATTAATTTATTTGTAACTGTGTGACATTTCATCTAGACAATTTTTGGACATTTTAGGTTAACTTTTTTTTATTTTTGGACTTGACAACATCAAAAGTTTTCACATTACTTACAGAATTAGCAACTGTTTTCAGGTATGAAAACACCATCTGACTATTTCATGTGATCTCATAGAAGAAGATATGATTTCTAGGGAGTCATTGTTATTTTCAGTTCCAGGAAGGGCTGGGATGCTGCCCAAGAGAAAAGGCAAAATACCTTAGTCTTACCTTTAAGGCTATGGGACAGAGCTTGACTGTTCCAGTGTGGACTTTTCCTTTTAAACAAACTTTCACATGTTCCTGATAGTGCTCCTTTCCTTCAAGGGCACACCTTTGACATTCTAGGCTCTCTCCAATTCTCTGTTTCTCTAATTGCCTGTTTCACTTGTGCTTTCTTCCATTTCTGATTCCTTTTGCAGCTCATCTGGATTTACACTATGCTTGAGCGGGAACAATAGACTCACATCATCTGGTAGGATTCAGGCACATAACTTTTTTTGTTGTACCTTATGGGCATCTCACTATCTTCTGCATCTCACCCAGATTCCTGAAATCTTCTTGAATGTATTATTTTTCTGCTGTTCATAACTATTACAAGCCTACTGTATAAAGACAGGAAGAGTAGTATGCTACCCTTGACACCTGCTTCCTATCTCCCTTCAGAAACCACAGAGGACATGGCCACAAGCGAAATACCAATTTGACCTAAATTATTCATATTTTTCCTGTAAGTCTTAACCTTTTAGTTAAATTATCACAAGTATTTTTAAATTTTTATGTTAAGGATCAAAGATAAATCTGAAAATAATATCATTTTAATATTAATTTCTCATGTATGTTTAATTCAGAGTTACCTGCTTTACATAGTCCAGAAATGACAGAAATGTATGGATTATTTTTCTGTTTGACTTACCTGCTAAGAAATTATTTCATTTACCCTTAACCAAAGTGGTTTTAGGTATCAGTTTAATACACCTCATTTCCAGTTAGAGAGCTGTTACCTTAAGCAGAGAAAGATTCTAGTTCCCTATTTTTTTAATGATTTGAACTATATTCATTAGATGTAGTTTAAATAAATTATATTCAGTTAAAAGGGTATAGTAGAGGAGCCAGAATAAGTATTAAGTTTTAATATAGTTTAAAATATGGTTTCAGTTAATGTTCTGACATTTAACTAGTAATATCATTGTGACTATAACTTGCCTTTTAAAAAATAAGCTGCCAACCCTGGAATACAGGATTCATCCTCTTGTTTTGATATAATTAGATTTAATGGATAGTCTGTGCCATTCACCAGCTGCACACACCTAGGGAGTCACCCAGCATTGTTGTGCTTTGCTTAATGATCCACAAAATGGGTAAAATAGCAGTATTCAATTGACAAGGTGGCTCCAAGGCAAAATGTAGTCAACATATGCAAAGATCTCAGAAGAGTTCTTATCACTCAGCGTGTGCCAAAGAAACTATAATCACCATCACATCACCATCATCATCATCATCATCATCATCATTGCTTGCATGTTCCCATTTAGTTTTTTTCACTGTAAGAAGATAACATCTTTCTGAGTCCAAAAAAATGCATAGTTATTATTTTTTTCTTTCTGAATTTAATTAATATATAAAAGACCTGATATCTTATGAGTCACAGCTTTATTTTTCTTTTACTGCTTTACAAATGATGAGGATCATAAAGTAAATATTTCCAGTTACAGAAGCTCTTGCCCAGAAGATATCAAAACTGGCATCATGTTTCTTTGAAACAGGTGTAATAAATTGAAGCTAATAAGGACCAGGAACTTTTAGTGACCTCGGGATGCCAGACTCTTACTGCGCTTAATGAAGACACTTTCCCATCCAGTGAACAACAGGACTTATTTTAACCAACTGTGTACACACTGCACTCATTCTGTCTTATCCCAAGTGCTAGTTTTCAATGCTTAATTAGCCTTGCCATCATGAATTTCTCCTTTCTAGCACTTAAAAACTCCTAACTTTCCCCCTTTAGTAATTACCCAATGAATTCATTATCTTTTTTTCTTTTGGAAAGAAAAAAAAGGAGTGAAGGAGAGGAAGAAAGAGGAAGAAAAAGAGGGAGAGAGAACAGAAATGTTGCTTTATTCTAAAAAAAATGGGTATTAATAATGGCCAATCAATATTTCATTTAAGCCTATGAGTAGGTGTGATGTGGTATTGACAAGAATGTGTATTTTGTGTATTTAAAGTGGAGAGCTCTATAAATATTTATTAAGTTTACTTGTTCCAGATCTGAGTTTGAGTCCTGGATATCCTTATTAATTTTCTGTCTCATTGAGTCTAAGTCTCTATGTATCTGGGTGTTAGGATTGCTAGCTCTTATTGTTGCATTGATCCTTTTACCACTATATCTTTGTTGCTTTAAAATCTATTTTATCAGATATGAGAATTGCAACT
>CM052661.1:97033492-97083383 GCA_028533165.1 Leontopithecus rosalia
CTGCCCAGCTAGGAGGCAGTCTAGTCACTATTTGGCTGCCGAGGCTCCGCCCTGCTGGCGTGAGGTCCGTCCTTTTGCTGTGGGCTCCGTCCTGCTGTTTTGGGCTCCACCCTACTGACGTAGGCTCCGCCCTGCTGATGTGGGCTCTGCCCTGTCGGTGGAGTCTCTCTGTTATTGCGGGTTGCCTCAGCAACGGCTGACCGCATCAGCAATGGGCAGGTACCTCAGTAGAGGCCGAAGCTCTCAGCAATGGCGGACGCCCCTCCCCCACCGAGCTGCACAGTCATGTGTTCAGCTCTTCCCGCAATGGAAATCTCAACCCCCGGCACTCCGCCTTATTGCTTGTCCCTGTGGGGGTGGGACACGTCGAGCCTGATCACTTGGCTCCCTGCCTCTGAGCTTTTTTGCTTTTTTTTTTTTTTTTAAGTTGTAGGGTTGACTCTCTCCCAGATGCCTCAGTCACTGGCCGAAAGGGCCCCGGGATCTGTGTGATTTCCCATGCAGCCACCCGCTGCGCTGGTTCACAATTCACCTCCCAGAAATCTCCTTGTCTAGTTCACCGTCCAAAACCCGTTCAATCAGATGAACATAGCAATCTGCCCTCCCAAGTCTCAAATTGCCGGTTTAACAGGGCACCCAGACCCGTGTGTTTTGTGCGCCGTGCCGCTGCGGAGGCGCTGGCTGCCTGGCCGTGCCAGCGGAGAGTGCTGCGCTTGAGTCCTGCGTGCCTCTTACACCTGGGCTTTCCCCCCGCTCTGTGGGCTATAAAGATCTGTCTGAAAATGCGGTGTTTGTTTACCCTCTGCGTCTTGACTGAGAGCTGCAGTGGCGAGTTGCTTCTAGAGCGCCATCTTCCTCCCCTCCCATTCATCTTTCAATGAACAATTAGGTTTTTTCTATATTTTATTGCGACTCACACTACAATGGAATCAATATAAATAAACTTGGAGGGCATTATGCTAAGTAAGAGAAGCCATATACAAAAAGACAAATACTGCATACCCTCAACTATGTGGAACTTACAGAAACAGAGTAGAAAGATGGTTACCAGAGACCAGGGAACATGGGCAATGGGGAGATCCTGGTGACAAAGTGGAGATGCTAGTGAAAAAGAATTATACTTGCAATTTTAAGGTGAATAATTTATGGATAACTTGATATATAGCACAGTGACTATAGTTAATAATAACATATACTTGAAATTTGCTGCAAGAGTACATCTTAAGTGTTTTTTCAACACACACACACTCACAAAGGTAATAGGTGAAATGATGTTTATGTTAATTAGCTTGATTGTCATTAACATTTCATAGTGTATAGACATCAAACCATTACATTGTATAACTTGAATACATATAATTATTATTTGTCAATTATACTTAAACAAAGCAAAAAAAAACCCAGAAATTCATTCACAAAAAAATTATAAGGCAATAGTCTCACATGGAAGTCTCTCCTGTTAACATGCATCCAATAATATATAATTGGCCTTCTAGAAGGAGAAACAGAGTATTAAAATCTCAATTATAGTTCTATGTGTTTGCTGACTTACAGGCTGCTGTACATGTTCTGATTAATAGCTAATCTATTTGTTATTTTTCCCAGAGTCAATGAACATGATTTCTGCAGCTAAGGGGAGGAGTTACATTTCAGATAAATACAGCCAAAAATACTTTCTTACAAAAGACATGCTTCCCAAGCCTATAGCTCTGCACCACTAACCTGAGAATTGCAATAAGTAAAAAAAAAAATTATCTGGAAAACAATGTGGTTAAGTTTTAAGCCGAAATTGAAGATGAAACAGCCCCCAGTCACTTAAGTTTCCTTTGGACATCATACAAATGATTAGTTTTTTCCATTTTATTAAGTAGTTTCATTTTCCATTTCCAAGGATATAGGTATTGTTTGTTTGTTTCATAGTAGTTTACCCATTTTTTTTTGGAACTTTTAGTACAGAGAGGGTTTCTCCATGTTGCTGGGGCTGGTCCCAAACTCTCAACCTTAGGTGATCCACCCACCTTGGCCTCCCAAAGTGCTCTGATTACAGGCATAAGCCACCATGCCTGGCCCCCGTAGTTTACTCTTTACCACCTAAGCATATTCAAAGATATCTCTGATGTGACTCAATTATGCTTAAAATATTCCTGTGGTCTTCTGTGTCGATTTTCCTTTCATGTAAGGGTTTAGATATGGTAGATAATTTTCTTAAATTCATTCTTTATTATTCTCTAATAATAATTTCTAAATTTAATTGAATTTAAGGATAAATGACTAGTTAACAACATTAACTAATTTAAATTTGGGTATCATCCCCTGCAAGAATTTTATTTCTACTCATGATCCTTTATTAAATGAAAGATTCTGATGATTAAACCTGGACTCTAGTAATGCAGGGAAAAGACGGGATTTGCTGATGAGTGGTTTCCCTTCACCATGTTTCATTAATTTTTCTTTCCTATATTTATTATTCTATTTTCTAAGGAAACTGCATTACCTGTGGAAAAACTCCTTGTTTATCCAAATCTACTGTTTATGCTGAAGCCTTAATTCTAAGATTTCTACCTTAAAGAGTCATATTTGTGGCACTAACTTGAGGCAAACTGCAGAAGTCATTTGTTGTAGATGAGGTAACCTGTGGAGACATTCATCTTGTTGGGTTTTTCTTCTTTTGTGTTTTAGTTTACACGTTAATTATACATATTTTTAGTGTGCAATGATATTTTGATAAATGTATATGATGTGTAATGACCAAATCAGAGTAATTAGGATAAACATCACCTCAAACATTTATTTTTTCTTCATGTTTGGAATATTCTAAATCTTCTAGCTTTTTGAATATATATGACAAATTATTGTTAACTATACTCATGCTATAGTGCTATAGAACACTAGAACTTATTCCTCCTATCTAGCTGTAATTTTGTATCCATTAATCAACCTTTCCCTATCTTTAATAACCTTATCAAACACTAATTATTGTAATTCTACTCTATGTTTCTATGAGTTCATTTTTTATCTCCCACATATGAGAGAACAGGCAGTGTTTATCTTTTTGTGCCTCACTTATCTTACCTAACATAATACCTTCCAGGTTTATCTATGAATGATGGAATTTTACTTTTTATGACTGTATATAATTCTATTGTGTATATACGCCATAATTTCTTCATCTGTTTATCTTTCAGTGGACATTTAGCTTGATTCTGAATCTTGGCTATCATGAATAGTGCTGCAATAAACATGGTAACAGATATCTCTTCAATAACTGATTTATTTTCTTTGGGTAAATACCTGGTAATGGGATTGCTTTATCACATGGTGGTTGTATTTTGAGTTTTTTGAGAAACCTCCATACTATTTTCCATAATTACTGTACCAATTTGCATTTCCATTAACAGTGTACAAACACGAGATTTCCCTTTTCTTCACATCCTTGCCAACATCCATTTTGTTCTTTTTATAATAGCCATTCTATTATATGCATTTCCCTGATCATTAGTGATGTTGAGCAATTTTTCATTTATCTGTTGGCCATTTGCCTGTCTTATTTTAAGAAACATCTGTTCAGATTTTTGCCTATTTAAAAAACTAAATATATAGATATATTTATATCAAAAGGTATATATAGATATAGATACAGATTTGTTATTATCTTATATATTCTGGATATGCAAATTCCTTGCCAATAATTCTTTGCAAATATTTTCTCTTTCTATATGTTGTCTCTTCATTTTGTCGATTGATTTTTTTTCTTTGCAGAAACTTTGTCTTTTCTTAAGTGTGGTAACAAGTAAGATACTTCTTAGTGTTCTCCTTTAAGGCTCTGGCCCTTATTTTATAGATTCTTTCACATTATTTCTTTTTGGAAAATTAACTTTACTGAAGATAATCTTATTTTTCTGGAATGGGATGTTTCTTAACTAAGTTTAATTATGCAGTGAATCTGACCTCCTTTGCTTTCTGTATTCCCCAGATTCCTCACAGGCTGGGCCTGGCAATAACTCTGTTCACAATTTTCCAATAACTACATGCATTCTTTTGTTATTGCTTTACAATTCATCTGTTAATTACGACATTTCTTTTTTTTGTTCAAAGAATAGAGAAAATGTGTTGTTTGGCTCCTGTCATTAAAGTAGAATTCCAAAAACAAAATAGAACAAAAAAAGGTAGTTCTATTGGACATTTTCCTCTAATGAATTCCATAAATTAATGCTAGAGTAAAAAAATTACACTTTTTGTTTGAATAATGGTTTCTTCCTATTTAACATCAACAAATGTATTTTAGGAAATAAATAAACATGATTGATTGTTTAAAAAATAAAATCATATATTTTGTAATTTACTTTCTGGAATCACAGCACATGGTAGAGTTTGAAAGATAATAAATGCTACTAAAGAAAAAAGCAGTTCAAGTCTCAAACACTGTCCAATCAGTAATGTGCATCAGTGTAAAAGTAAATTGGGATGAGTTTTTAATCTTTTATTCTTCTATCATTAAAGGAAATACCTCTGAAAATAATTTCAAACAAAAACATTTAAAATATAAGCTATTAAATGTATTAATAATCCCAGAGGTGGAAAATAGTCATCATCTGACACAGTAAGAGCTGTGTTTCACATTGCAAATATTTCACTGCAATTCACTTAAATTGTGTCTGCTTTAAAGTACCAACATTTTAGAGTGGAGAAGGAGCAATACTGGATAAGCGGTAATGGGTTTGTTCTTAAAATAACTAATTTCTCTAATAAAGGAAGAGGCTTCAATACTAGTATACCCTCAATGTATCCTCACTGCCTAGTAGATGCATATAATTTACATATAGGTAAAAACAATGAAAATGAAATTCCTATTAAAGATACAGTAAATGAATTATAGTAAGATAAATTTGTAAGAAAACATGCAAACAAACTATAATATATAATTATGTAATATAGTTTTCTTACAAACTATCCTATCATCTGTATCTATGTCTATCTATCTATCTATATAGATATAGATATAGATATAGATATATACTCTCTCCCTATCTATCTATCTATATGTGTGTGTGTATGCATATATATATATATATATATATATATATATATATATATACATTTTTGTAAGCTAGGGAGGGGAAGATAACCAGGAGAAAAAAATGAAACCATATGATTTAAATAATATGATTGAATTAGTAATTGTAAATGTGATGGGCATTTTATATTAAATAAAATGATGAATATCTATTATTTAAATATATCACAATGAAACAAGAGGATAGTCTGTGCTTTAATTATAAATTTGCAATGATATTTTTCTTGATGGGACTTTGTAATATCCAGATTTTGTAGATATTAAATACTTAAGGATGAAAAAGAATTTATATACTATGACCAAAATCCCTTACAGACACAATATGCCCATTTACTACTTAATTTGGCTATGTACAAATCAAAAACATGAAGCAAATATTTTGTTAGAGCATTCGTTAGATGATATTCAGTGTAGCGCATGTAAAATAATAAATTTGACTTAACTTGAAGTGTTTTTTGAAGGATACCTTGAAGGAATATTGAAAAATTACTTCCTTCAAATACTGAGATAATACTTGAAATACTTGAGAAAAGTACTAATCTGTTTCCAAAATGAAGATTTAATTGGTGTATGCGGTGGGCCTTAGAATACATGCATTTAGTATCTGATTCGTAACCAAGCACAATTCCCTTATAAGCATCATTTGAAAAGCACATAAAAATATCTTTCTAAAGAAAAGTTTGTGAATTACATTATACTGATATGTTTATGTATTATTTCCATTGAAAGAAACAAGAAGGCAGGTGGAAATAAGCTCAATTTACAATTAAGGTTGAGTATAGTCAAATACATTTTGCAAAGAAAGTTGCACATAAAATTTAACATTTTGGAAGGGAGTGTGGAAGAAACATTTTGTTTTTCTCAGCAGAAACAGTTTATCTCCACTTCCAGTTAAATAAAAGTATCTACTATTTCCCACCAGGTGCCCCTCTATGTTCAGATATCCTAAAACAGACTAATGAAGTAATATCACTTCTTAAACAGAAGTTTTGTGTGAAATGCATGGAGACACACTGATAGTTATATGGATATCCTCCAGTAAAAGATAAAAGCAAGATTGCATTCTAATAAAAATTATTAGAAAATACAGGACTGGATAAGTTGCAAACAAATGGAAAGTTAAACAATGCCCGACAAACCTAAACTATTACGAAATTATTTACTGTGCTGTGCACACCTATAGAAAACCCCCAGATATTCACCACAAAGAAATAGATTTAAGGCTAATTATGGTAGCAGTTATAAAAATACTATACTGTAAAAATAATTTTATAAAAGTATTTTACTATAAAAATACTATAAAATACTATACTATAAAAATAATTTTATAAATTATGAATTATTACCATAGTATTACCTTTATCATCGTTTGGTTATGCTTATTCAAACTACACATAGAGTCATAAGATAATTTGAAGTTTTTCAGTAAATGCTATTTATATTGTTCATTTAGATGCCAATAATTGAATTTTTTCAATGAGATGTATAATTGGCGTATCAGGGAAAATAAATATTATCACCTGTAAACAAATTAAATTACCAGATGTTGTCTCTGATGTGTTTTATGTAAAAATCAGTGAACTATTTTTATTCCTTACATAAGCAACAGCCTCTTTAAAATATATAGTACTACTGTATTGCTAGAAAGGGAAGTGTTCCCTTGCTCTTTCATTCTTTGTTTGCCCATCTTAAACAATTGATTGAATATCCACAATAAATCATTACTGTGCCTATTACTGAGGTGAAAATAGTTGAAATAGCACAATCACAACCATCAAAACAAAGTTACAATTTTATGCTAAATGTAGCTTCTGATAGACATATAACATTAAAATTTTGAAATTATCTTCTACCTCAAAAAATTTATACACACACATTTGCTTATGAATTAATTCAATGAAATTAATTGTATGAATTTGAAATTCAAAGTAAAGAAAGGGGGATCTGCAAAAGGAACTGCTTTCTACACACATATAGATACACATTTACACACAGAAGAACTGAAACAAAATAAAGAGTAAAATAAAAATCCATGCCTATTGTCAGAGGAATGCAATCAATATGGGGAAATACGATGAAGCAATGAACTGAAAGGTCACTATTGAGGGATGCAGAATGGAAAGCTGATCCTGGGACACTTTCTTACAGGTATAATCAGAATACAGGAGACCTTCACAGTCAACAGGTAGGTTAAAGAATGAAAGACTAACATAGAAAGAAAATTAAAGAGGGAAAGTCCAGAGAGAATTGAAAGAGACACATGATCATGCCACTGCATTCCAGCCTGGGCTACAGCGAGACCCTGTCTCAAACCGCAGCCACAACAACAAAAGGGATAAAGAAATGGATGAGAATGCTTAGAACTGAAGAAAGACACAATTCCAAAGATCCGGAAGGCACAAGTTGTTCAAATTAAGATAGATAAGATGTACGACTAGGCACATTCTATTTATATGGCAAACACTGAAGTCAAAGACTTACAAGTCTGAAAGCTACCAGAGGGAAGATATAGTAGAACAATTACAAAGCCAAGGAAATTAAGAAAATATATTTCTCAACAGGAAACATTAAAAGGAATGTTTTCAAAGTGCTGAGATAAATTAAATCTCTTCTCTGAATTTGCTGCACTGAAAAACTATCATCCAAGTTAAAAAACAAATATTCATAGAAACAAAGAGGGAGTTGAATTCTAATAGATTCATGCTAAAATAATGGGAATATCATGCAGGAAATTTAAGAAAAGTCTAGAAGGAAAGTCTGAACACCAAGGAGAAAAATAATTCCAAAGTAATTAAAACTATAATTTTAAAGTTACCCATGATATGATTTGTTTTAAATTAAATAAAAAGGGCTGGGCATCGTGGCTCATGCTTGTAATCCCAGCACTTTGGAAGGCTGAGATGGGGAATCACTTGAAAGTAGGAATTCAAGATCAGCCTGGGCAAGATAGCAAGATCTCATTTCTAAAAAGAGAAAAAAAATGCTGATCATGGTGGTGAGCACCTGTAGTTTCTACTTCTCTGAAGGCTGAGGCAGGAGGGTCACCTGAACCAAGGAGTTTGAGGCTAAAATTAGCTTTATTACACCACTGAACTCAGCCTGGGCGACAAGAAAAGACCATGTCTCAAAATAAAAAAGATAGTCACCCAAATGACTAGCAGTTTGAATTGGAATCACCTTGTAGTATGCAAAAAGGTTTTGTGATATGAAAAAGAAATCATTGCAAGCTCTAAACTGAGCTTGTTTCAAATGATACTATTTTCTTTTGAGTCTGTCCAGAAAGATTATCACAGCATGAGAAAGTTTAAATATTTTATTGTTTAGAATCAGCAAAATTTAACATTATGTGAAAATTGGAATGCCTTGAAGGTGAAAGAGGAAATGTAAGATCCAAATAGAAATTAAATTTCTTATCCTTTCTTAATCTATTTCAATGTAAGATTATTCAGTGAAGCTGTGAACACAGTATCTTTTCAGTAAAT
The DNA here is from genome assembly GCA_028533165.1 of Leontopithecus rosalia. Lineage (NCBI taxonomy): Eukaryota > Metazoa > Chordata > Mammalia > Primates > Cebidae > Leontopithecus > Leontopithecus rosalia. The sequence goes on from CM052661.1 coordinate 97,042,049, forward strand.
CTTAGCTATTAATATGATTAGGCTTTCTGTCCCCACCCAAATCTCATCTTGAATTGTAATCTCAATAATCCCCACATGTCCAGAGAGACCCGGTGTAGGTAATTGAATCATGGGGCAGTTTACCCCATGCTTTTCTTATGGTAGTGAATCAGTTCTCACAAGATCTGCTCATTTTCTAAGGGGCTCTTCCCCTTTCTCTCAGCACTTCTCCTTCCTGCTGCCTTGTGAAGAAGGATATATTTGCTTCCTTTTTGCTATCTGTCATTATTGTAAGTTTCCAGAGGCCTTCCAGCCATGCAGAACTGTGAGTCAAACCTCTTTCCTTTATAAATTATGCAATCTCAGGTGTATCTTTATAGCAGTATGAAAACAGACTAATACAGTTATCATTATTATCATCTGCATCTTTTTCATCAACAAGCTTGTGTTCTCTTTGTAATATAGATAGGCAAGGAATCAAAAGTAAAACAAATACTAACATGGATCAAAGGCTATGGGATTACATAGGATAGATGGATAAGTAATTAAACCTCAAGGTCATGGTTAAACCTTTAAGGAGAAAGTCAGTAGGACCAGACGTGAGGGGAAGGAGTTGAACAAAGTTTTAGTTGTGAATATAACTACATTATGGTTTCTTAATGTAGTTCAGGATTTTCTGATATAATATTTTCAGTTGAGGGCCAAACTGCTGCACAGATGTTTGTCTGTAGGTAGCAATAGATGTATTTATGTATGTATACACACATACAGACACACACATTTTGTCTTATTTTACATCTTAATCATAAAAATGAATAAAGCTGTATCATGTAGAGCAGAATAGAAATAACCCTTTCAATTGCCTTTTGAGATAATTAATTTCAGTTTATTTACTGAATATAACATAAACCCATATAGCTGTAAAATCTTTGTGAAATTTCTGTGTGATAAGCATTTTCCTAAAAACTAGAGAAAGTGTTTATAGGCATCATAGCACTATTTCCTGGTAGTAATGAATCCTGTTACATTTAGGACTATGTTATCATATCAGTTAATGCATTTTCTGTGCAATGATGCAGTTCCACCCACTGAATCTATCAGCAAAATGAATCATTTTCAAGGACTCTGCATGAATATTAAATAAATCAATAGAAAATATTCAGAATCAAAATGTGTTTGAGAAATTTGTATTAACTGCAGTTTGATTAATACTACTATTCAACATTTATTTTGACATTTTCTTACACTGTAATATACAAACGGACATCTATTCTAAGTATGGTTATTTTTGTTCCAATCAGGCCTAATTTATCAAATGTAATAACCAAGTAGAATGTTTGAACACTTTCAGAGAAAAACAGAAAATATAACAGGGTTTACATAATCCTTCCCTGTTTAATAGGCATCAATATTTGAATTCCTCATAACTTTTACTTTTCATAGAGTTTGCTTGTATGTTGTTGGCATTCATTCCAATTAAGGTTTCTTTTCTGTATACAATTTTCTGTCTGCTATTATTATATTAATATGTTAACTGCTGATGTCAAAATACCATTTTCATTTATCTCAGAAATACAGAGGCAATAAAGAAATTTGAGGAAAGTGTTATTTTCAATACAAGAATCTCTAGGTGATATTGTCCCACAGATATTTTCCCCAAGTTATTCTTTTCTCCTATTCTTTTCCTCCAAACTTCTTTTGATGAACAATTGACCTTAAAATCCCAAACATCAATATACAGTCTGGAACATATCTTCCCCTGAATCATTTGTCTGGTGCATCCATTACAAGCTCCCTGTAATTATTTTACGCATTTTGAAAACTATTTCTTGTAATAGCTAACATTGATATAACCTAGTCATAATGAAAACAATAGCTCTTATGGCTGCAGAATTTGTCAATGAAGTTTACAGAAATAATTTTAAAAATTTTATTACATGATATTTTATCTGTATCTTAGGTACCGGTTTATATTCTGATTTATTTCAAAAGGAAAATATGCACTAACAAACCAAATCAACATTTGTTATGATGATATATAACTGAATCAAGGTTAAAAAACACACACACATTTATTCAGTGAAGACTCTCCTGAGAGTATTTTCATGCACTTACACTCTTTATTCCCATACAAAGCTCTGAATTGGATGCCACTATCATTCTAATATTCCAGATGAGAAAAGGCACAGAAAAATTCAAGTTATACAAGTTTACACACATAATAAGCATAGTAGTTGTGGGGAGTGGGAAGAGGGTTTAGATCATTTCTAGATAGGTGGACAGTGTTGTTTTTCTAACCATCAATTTCTCTTGAGTTTTATCAACCAACTTTCAGAAATCACAAGACACATTCTTACTATGATTCAGTGGCATTTTTCTCTCATTAAAATGTTTGCATTACAGATAAAGAATAATAAAGTAGCCACCTATAACTGTAACAATACTTAATTTTTGTGAACAGTGTAAAACAGAAGAACATTTAAGCAAAAAGTAGTTGGAAAGATTAGTACATATAAGTGACCATGTAAAATATTTATTTTTTGATACTTACATAATGTTTTTGCCTTGGAAATATTTATTAGTTGCTTGGAGTGAACAATAGTTATCAGTTATTGTTTGTGTCTAGTGAGCCCTGATCTCCTTTGCAGCCCTGAAGTAACTATCAGCTCATTATAATCTCTTTCCTGGAAATCAGTATCAAATTCTCTCATTAATCATTAGAGACTAAGTTTGAGAAAACTGCGTACTCGTTCTGATAAATTTCATTTCAGTGGTTTTCATTTTCTATATTTTTTCAGCTAAGTCTAGGCAATGATACTAACTTTTTATATAAATTTAAACTTTATTTTTTTATTAATTAAAATCATGTGTTTAAATATGGTTATCTTAGACATGCTGTCAGCATTGGAAAATATTTTTTTCAAACAGTAATATCAGTAAAACATGTAAGTATTTGGCATTTACTCAGAATACTGAGGGTAATTTTTCAACAAGCTTTCATTGGCACATATGGATGATGAAAACTTATAATAATTATGAGATAGCATGTTATATTGAAATAATGTTGCAAAAGTTAGGAAACTTGCAAATTCCAAATGGTTCTCTTATAAAAACTTTGTGTTATAAATCTATGTAAACATTTTAAAAACTTTATGTAAAAGCTTCTGAGCATATATCTATAAATTGTCTGAGCCTATATCTGGACTCTTTTTATTAGGAGTGGGAAATACACAGTCAATCTGGCCGATAACATGGTTTTGTACAAATTACAACATAAAAACATTTTTACATTTCTCCCCATATTATCCCTCCCCAACTTCCCTACCTCCTGATGCCCCTCCCTTAGTTCCCCCCAACAGACCCCAGTGTGTGATGCTCCCTTTCCTGTGTCCATGTGTTCTCATTGTTCAACACCCACTTATGAGTGAGAACATGCAATGTTTGATTTTCTGTTCTTGTGTCAGTTTGCTGAGAATGATAGTTTCCAGATTCATCCATGTCCCTACAAAGGATAGGAACTCATCATTTTTTATGACTTTATAGTATTCCATGGTATATATGTGCCACATTTTCCTTGTCCAGTCTATCATGGATGGGCATTTGGGTTGGTTCCAAGTCTTTGCTACTATAAACAGTGCCACTATGAATATACCTGTGCATGTGTCTTTATAATAGAAGGATTTATAATCCTTTGGGTATGTACACAGTAATGAGATTCCTGGATCAAATGTAATTTCCATTTCTAAGCACTTGAGGAATTGCCACACTGTCTTCCACAATGGTTGAACTAGTTTACACTCCCACCAACAGTGTAAAAGTGTTCCTATTTCTCCACATCCTCTCCAGCATCTGTTGTCTCCAGATTTTTTAATGATCACCATTCTAACTGGAGTGAGATGGTATCTTAATGTGATTTGCATTTCTCTAATGACGGTGATGATGAGCATTTTTTCATATATTTGTTAGCCTCCTATATGTTTTCTTTCGAAAAGTTTCTGTTCATGTCCTTTACCCACTTTTGAATGGGCTTGTTTGTTTTTCTTGTAAATCTGTTTTAGTTATTTGCAGATTCTAGATATTAGCCCTTTGTCAGATGTGTAGATTGCAACATTTTTTCCCATTCTGTTGGTTGCTGGTTGACTCTAATGATTGTTTCTTTTGCTGTACAGAAGCTCTGGAGTTTAATTAGATCCCATTTGTTTATTTTTACTTTTATTGCCAATGCTTTTGGCATTTAGTCATGAAGTTCTTGCCTATGCCTATGTCTTGAATAGTTTTGCCTAGGTTTCCTTCTAGAGTTTTTATGGTGTTAGGTCTTATATTTAAGTCTTTAATCCATCTGGAGTTAATTTTCATGTAAGGTGTCAGGAGGGGGTCCAATTTCTGTCTTCTGCACATGACTAGCCAGATATTCCAACACCATTTATTAAACAAGGAATTCTTTCTCCATTGCTTGTTTTTGTGAGGTGTATCAAAGATCAAATGGTTGTAGATGTGTGGCATTGCCTTCAAGGACTCTGTTCTGTTCCATTTGTCTATATCTCTGTTTTGGTACCAGTGCCATAATGTTTTGATTACTGTGGCCTTGTAGTATAGTTTGAAGTCAGGTAGCATGATGCTTCCAGCTTTGTTCTTTGTGCTTAGTATTGTCTTGTGTATGTGGGCTCTCTTAAGGTTCCATATAAAGTTTAAGGTGGTTTTTTCCAGTTCTGTGAAGAGGGTGATTGGTAGCTTGATAGGGATAGTGTTGAAGCATTCCCTTTGAAATCTGGCACTAGACAAGGATGCCCTCTTTCACCACTCCTATTAAATATAGTATTGGAAGTTCTAGCCAGAGCAATCAGGCAAGAAGAAAAAATAAAGGTTATTCAATTAAGAAAGAAGGAAGTCAACTTGTCTCTATTTGCAGATGACATGATTGTATATTTAGAAGATCCCATCATCTCAGCCCAAAATCTCCTTAAACTGATAAACAACTTCAGCAAAGTCTCAGGATACAAAATCAATGTGCAGAAATCACAAGCATTCCTATACACCAATAACAGACTAAAAGAGAGCCAAATCAAGAGTAAACTCCCATTTATAATTGCTACAAAGAGAATAAAATACCTAGGGATATAAATAACAAAGGATGTAAAGGACCTCTTCAAGGAGACTAGGAACCACTGCTCAAGGAAATAAGAGAGGACACAAACAGATGGAAAACATTCCATGCTCATGATTAAGATGAATCAATGGCCATTTTTACTTTTATAAAGGTTGTATAAAATGAAACAAATTACAGCAATACAAACTAAGAGTAGGATGTTCCACAAAATTCTGTGTTGTCACAAAACCAAAAGTACTTGCTCATTTTGTGCCATACAGAAACTGTTTTCCACATTATGCTATATTTTTTAGGTTCATTGCGGATTCTGGATATTAGCCCTTTGTCAGATAGATGGATTGCAACAAAGTTCTCCCATTCTGTAGGTTGCCTGTTCACTCTGATGATAGTGGCTTTTGCTGTTCAGAAGCTCTTTAGTTTAATTACATCCCATTTGTCAATTTTGGCTTTTGTTGCTATTGCTTTTAGTGTTTTAGTCATGAAGAACATAGAAGAACCTATGTTCTGAATGGTATGACCTAGGTTTTCTTCTAATGTTTTTATGGTTTTAGGTCTTATGTTTAAGTCTTAATCCATCTTGAGTTAATTTTTTATAAGGTGTAGGGAAGGGGTTTTCTGTATATAGCTAGCCAGTTTTTCCAACACCATTTATTAAATCAACATTTATTAAATAGGGAATGCTTTCCCCATTGCTTCTTTTTGTCATATTTGTCAAAGATCAGATGATTGTAGACATGTGACATTATTTCTGAGGCCTCTGTTTTGTTCCATTGATCTATATATCTTATCATGCATTAAGTACTCTGTTAGATACTGAGAATGTGGTATAAAAAGAAACAAAAAGTAAAAATAAAGCATGTTATTTTCCTAATGAAGCATAGAATCTAATAGAGAAAGTAGGTAATTAAATAGGCAGTAACCTGGGCCCGGTGCAGTGACTCATGCCTGTAATTCCAGCACTTGGGAGGCCCAGGCAGGTGAATCGCCTGAGGTCAGGAGTTTGAGACCAGCCTAGCCAACATTGTGAAACCCCATCTCAACTAAAAATAACAACAACAACAACAAAAATTAGCCAAGTGTGATGGTGTGCGCTGTACTCTCAGTTACTAGGGAGGCTGAAGCAGGAAAATCGCTTGAACCTGGGAGGGGGAAGTTGCAGTAGGCCCGGATCAAGCCACTACACTCCAGCCTGGATGACAGAGTGAGACTTTGTCTCAAAGATAAATAAAAAAGTAAATAAACAGGCACTAACTTGGACTGGGAATTGGAGGAATTCACCCAATGTACGGTTCAAGAAAGTCCTGTTTGTGAAATGACATTTAAGGAGGTATGTAATAAGTGAGATAATAACTAAGGGTCACAGTAACATCCCATGAGTGTAATAAAAATCAGATTATCTAGAAAGGGAATTATACTTGGCTAAAGCGTTGGTTTAAAAGAGCATGTAGTTTGCTGTTTTACACAACGTACTGGAAAGGTACTAGGACTGGGGCATCATGTGCCAAAGAAAACTACAAGACAAGCAGACACGTAGGTGGCTCAGAATATGTAGGGATTTGTTGATCATATTAAGGAGTTTGACTTTAGAGGGAAACTACTGAAGGGTTTAATATCTAAAATATAAAATAAGGAGTGTGTCATATTTAAAGTGATGCCATAGTCAGGATTATATATTTTCAAGGATGACACTGAGAAAATTGATTTTTTTTTTAATTTTTTTTTTGAGGTAGAGTTTTGCTCTTGTTGTCCAGGCTAGAGTGCAATGGCATGATCTTGGCTCACCACAACCTCTGCCTCTTAGGTTCAAGCGATTCTCCTCAGCCTCCCAAGTAGCTGGGATTACAGGCATGCCCCAGAATGCTTGCCTAATTTTGGATTTTTAGTAGAGATGGGATTTCTCCATGTTGGTCAGGTTGTCCTCGAACTCCCTACCTCAGGTGATCCACCCGCCTAGGCCTCTCAAAGTGCTGGGATTACAGGAGTGAGACATGGTTCCAGGCCAAGAGAAACTTATATCTTATATAAAATATGTGTCATAATTAATCAGATGACAATATAGCATTGTTATACAAGTAAGTCAGTTGGTTGCCTTCTTTCTACTTAGTGAAATAGGTTGATCTGTTAGGAACCTGGAGAATCCAGTCACAGCAGAAGCAATTTTGATCCAGGTGAGTATAGTAGCAATAGGGATGAAGAAAAGTGGACAGCTTAGAGATACTGGGAAATAAAATGTGGCAGGACCTACATTCATTTCCGTTCTAGATTGGGGTAAAAGGAGCAATCAAGAAGAGTTTCTGAATTTACTTCGTGCCAATGAGTGTGCCTAGGCTGTCACATACTGAGACAGGACAAACTTAGAGATATAAGGTTTGAAGAGCAATGCAGAGAATTTTGTTTTACACATTAAACTTGATGATCCTGGAAGATATTCAAACAGGAAGTACAAGGATGTTTAAGTATGTAATAGGCTGAATTTATGTGACGAAAGTTTCTTATGGAACCTTGGGAAATACATAGTGATAGCACCCTGAATGCCAACGCAGGACTGGGATGCAGTTTATCATCAGGAAAATGGGTTGGAGCTACACTCAAGAACCAGAAATAAATGCTCATATATATTTTAAACAAGACACGAAATAAAGAGCAATAAATCACAACAGGACTAAGAATATGTTATTATAGACAGGAATAAGGTCAGAAGCTAAGGGAAATAATATCAGGTATATAAATCAAATATAAAACACAAAGAGGAAACTTTTAATATTTACTCATAAACAGAGACAAGCGGGCCCTGCTTTTGTTCTTACTGATTGTTGACAGGTGGGTCAGGCACTAAACAGTGAATTTTATCGCACTGGGCTGGGTGAATGGACTAGAAGATCATTTAGGGAGTTGAAGAAGGAAGTTGTTGCAAAACCCATGCAACAGTAAAAATATGGACCATGATAATCACAATGGGATTAAAATGAATCGTTTTTTAAAAAAATTATATATAAAAATTAGTTGATATATTAACCACCAAGCTAATATAAACAATAAAGATGAAAGATACTTCTGAAAATACATTAAAATTTCAAAATGGGTGCCTTTAGAAAAGTTTGGTATTAATGAGATAGGAAAGAAATTTAGGAGAGAAAGATTGTCAGCTTTTGAACTTTGGCAGGTTTACTCCTTTTAAATTAGAGACACAGTTTCTTCACCTAGAAAAATGAGAGTTGAAGTCATTCTTTGCCATCAGTCTTGTGAAACTGTGATATAAATAAGGTAAAGTGTATGAAGGCAGAAGCCATATAGACTTGAAACACCTTAATAACCTACATGCTAGTACGGTTTTAGCATGCTCTAACTATTTGATAAGTAAGCATTAAATCAGCAAATAAGTAAATATAGAGACATGAATGTCAATGTTGCAGAAAAACCTAGAGTAAAAACAGGAAAAAGGCCCTTATGCTGTGCGCCGTTAGGCATCCAACTCGGTTGTTTAAAAAAAAGAAAAAAAAAACCTTCATGTATTTTTCAAAGTGTTTCCACATTGTTTGCTTAAAAAGAAATGAGGCTAGAAGAAAAGAAAAAAGATAACTCAAGCAGAATAAAGTTATTATTAGTTGAAAAAATTTTCTCAGCACACAGACGCTCTCATTACTTTATGGCATAGTTTTCTAAAGTGCATTAACAATTGATGTTTTTCTGAAATGAAGCACTCTACTTGTAATTTTTATTCATCGAATCTCCCAGTGAGAAGTTCAGAAAAATAAATTGCTGATATAAAAATGATAATAAACTTAATTTGCAATTATACATTTCTATTTGCATAGTCAAAAACAAATCCTCTAGCAAATAGTATTCTATCTGGATATTTTCCATCATTTTAAAAACTCATTTTGGTTTCTCTTTATGATACAACTTGTCCATTCTATTTTTTCTTTAATTAATATATATAATAGTTAATTAAAAAGTTATTCATGAATAGGTGGACTTCCTTTCTGATGTGAAGTAAGGTGTCTATCTTGATACATCTAAAAACAATTCTGCAGTAATTTTTTTCCTACTCCGTATTTCTATTCCTGCAGTCTCACCAAGTGTCCTGTAGTATTTATTTTCCTACTGCAATTATTTAGATCAATCTGAGATGCACTTAAAACTTTTACTCTCATGTTATAGACGTAGGTTGACAATTTTAGCAACCTAAAACCCCTGTTGTAGCCACGATGATGCATCAGTAAACACTGCTTCTAAAGGCAGTGGCACCTTTTATATAGATTTGTGGTATAATTAATGTACTTCTCCTATATAGAGGTAAATTAAATGGGATATTTAGTATGAATTTTTAATCTATTTGTCCTTAAAAAAATAAATAAATCTATGCCATAGGTTTGAAACAAATTATCCCCTACTAACCACTCCTTTCATATCCATTAAACTGTAGCCATATTAAAATGCCTGTGGCACCCAAAATATTCTAACATGCTTCATTATCTTTGCTTATGCTACCACCTTTTCCTTTTTATTTATTTAAAGTTTTATTTGATTTTATTTTTATTGTGACAAGTTTTTGCTACTTTTCCCAGGATGCTTTAGAACCACTGGGATCAAGTGATCCTTCCACCTCAGCCTTACAGTTGCTGGGATTACAGTTGAGTACCATGATGCCCCGCCTACCATTTTTTTCTTGGCACTTAGACCACTGTTCATCTTCGTGGTCAGTCAGCTATACAGTCAGGGCTCCATTAATATTTCTTGATTTCCTCTAAATTGACTATACATTCTTTAATAGCCTAGTCTATGCATGAGTATATAATGATACCTGTAACACTTTATTGTACTAATTTGTTTTCAGTTCTGTTTAACTCTATTTACCTAAAAGTCACAGGATAAAAGGAACTGTGTCTTCTCTACCTTCGTATAGTAGCATATGTCTCAGGGAAGATCACGTTTTAGACAGTAAGTGTTAAAGTGAGGAAGAAAGCAAAGAAAAAAGGAAGAGAGGGAGAGAAAGGGTAAGGAAGAAAGGAAAGCATCATATTTTTTTTCACTGATCTCCAGAAAGCATCAGAGATTGTAAACATTATATTATTACATGCAAGTTTAGGATACATTTTCAAGCAATATTCTAGGATTTTCATCTCTCAATTTTGAGATTTTAAGCTGATATGGACAGTGCCAGTGTAGGTAGTATTTTCATAAGGTGATTTCAGTGACAGAAAGATAAAGAAGAATTCAGTCTGGTTAGTATCAGAAAAGAACTAGCAGAACAGAGATTTCAGTAAGAAAATAGAGATTGGAATATGGAGATTGGGGAGAAAATAGAGATTATCAGTAGGAAAAACATTTCTGAAGTGATCTCAGGATGTCATTTCTGAATGTGTTAGGTTAATGACTTCTGAGTCTCTTTCATTAAGGAAATGGTGGCTATATTTCAGAAAAAAGTTAAGAATATGGGCTCCAGATATAACATTGTCTGAAGTTGAATAATCTCATTAGCACATTTGTTTTTTAGTGTCAATGTGGGTAATTTAGTTCTGATTGTCTGGTCCCAGTTGTGCTTATCCCTGGTTGAAATAGCATCCCTTCTCTGGGTCATCACACTTCTCACGTTAGAGAAATGCAGCAGTAGGGGAATCATGTAATGTCTCTTAAAGCTCCTGCCAGGAGGTGGCACAGGGATTCTCCCTGTCATACCATTCATCAAAGCTCATCACATGGCAGATACTGAAATGTGATTGTATGTGGCAGTGGAACACAAGCTTCATGTAAAATAAGAATTTTAAGAGGTTTTATAAAAAGAAGTTGAATATATTTTGCACAGCATTTCTGAAGAATTAGTTCTGAATGTGAAATCAATACTGTGGAAAGATAGAATAAAATTTCTAAAATTACATTTCAGCTGACAAGCTGAATCCATAATCAAAGGAAGGAATCAACATGAGAGCAGAAATCCTTTAATTGTGACAGAAGATAAGGCAGACTACCTGGGCTCAAATGTATGCAGATGGATAGATTTGTGAGTGGAAAGTTGAATTAGGTCTCACCAACTGACTCTATTTTCTTAGTGAAGAATAAGGCACAGTTATCAACTGCAAATTGGTATTCAGCATGGGAAGTTAAGGAGAAAGACAATAAGATAGTCATCTGTATGACAAGAAAGCAAAATTTCCAGAAAAAGAAAGATGAACAGATATTCAGTTTTTGTAAAGATTCAGCCATAAACATATAAATATACATACATATATATCAAATATATGTATTATATATTTCTGTCTCTCTCTGTTTATGTACATATATGTGTGTATATTAATATATATGCCTATGTGTATATATGTATAAATATATATGTATATATATTTTATAAAAAATATATAAATATATATTTTTATAAAATATATTTTTATAAATATATATAAAAATATATGCCTATGTGTATATATGTATAAATATATACATATAAATATATAAATATATATGTATATATACATATATATGTATATATATGTGTATATATGTATAAAATAAATATACATATAAATATATATGTATATATTTATACATATATACACATAGGCATATATTTTTTCGAGAGATGAATTAGGTGCTGTTATTGACTATACATATGAGACTATTTTCTTATATATATAGAAGAAATATAAATAGGAAATTTTCATATATATATAATACATATAAGAAATTTTCTTTTTCTTTCTTTTTTTGTTTTATTTTGAGACAGAGTCTTAGTCTGTTGCTCAGGCTGAAGTGCAGTGGTGTAATCTCGGCTCATTGAAACCTCTGTGTCCGGGGTTCAGGTGATTCTCCAGCCTCAGCTTCCCAAGTAGATAGGATTACAGGCACCAGCCACCATATCTGGCTAATTTTTGTACAGTAGAGATGGGGTTTCACCATACTGGCCAGGCTGGTCTTGAACTCCTGACCTCAAGCGATCCACCTGCTTTGGTCTTCCAAAGCACTAGGATTACAGGCATGAGGAAACAAGCTCAGACAAAAATATTCATATCTGTGTGTGTGTGTGTGTGCATGTGTGTATGTATATACACATATATGAAATCTTCTTATATATATAATATAGAATATATGTGAAAATTTATATATAGAAAATGTCTTATACGTGAGAAAAATAGTCATATATTGTATATATCTGCATATAGAGAGAGAAATATATAAAATATATTTTGATATATATACAGAAATGCGCATGTATATATAGAGAGAAATATATCACAATTCCATATTTGATAAGAAATTAAGTTAGCTTTGCACCTTTGTTGGAGTTATATGAGTAGAAACATGAATGTTATGAATACAGAAGAAAAATTGTAGCATTCACAAAAATTTTCTGCTGATTCTACAGCATTTTCTACAAAATACTTCCTAAAAGACCTTAAAAGTAAAATGGCCTAAAAAGCTATTTTGTTGTATGTGTTGCTATAGATCATATATTGTGTGAATTGCATATAAGATATGTAAGTGATTGGTCCATTAATTCCATATTAACTTCACACCAGAGGAATGAAAACTGCCTGTGGAATAGCTTAAATGGAAATCTTATCTGAATAGATTACTGACTGTATATAATACTAACAAGAGATATACATGCATGAGATAGAGGTCTAAGAGCTTTTTCCACCAAAGCTCATTTAGAACTCACAACAACACTACAAAATAGGTTTGAGTGTTATTTCATTTGTAACATGAAGAAGCTGAAACCATGGAAGCTAAATGTCTAAAGTCACAAATCTGGTATTCAAAATTTTAGCAGTTTTGTTCCAGAGGCCATTTTTGAGATTCATTTTCATGTATAGTATGTCAAAAGACCCCCTAATTACAGCTTTATATTCAGGATGAATAAGTTGTAGGAGAATAAAAACTGGTAGGCCACTCCATCTAGAACTATAGCTTTAGGAATGCTAAGAAAGTAGTTTTATCGTTGATAAGATACTGTGTTCAATCCAATCTTGGCTATATTGGGCCTGAAGTAGGTTTATGGGTGAACCTTTGCAAAAGTGAATATCTGTTCATCCTCATAAAAACACCACTGTTGATTATAATAGGTTTTAAATTCTTGAAACATTGAAATAAATTATATATTCCTACTTGGAAAGACTTGAGAATTAGAACTCTTTATGGTTAGTTTTATTCTTTCTTTTACTTACGTATAGGGTTAAAATTACATATATGCACAATTTACTGTGTATAGTGTCCTTTCACCCTTGTATGTTTCAAGAATGACTAACAATTATTAAGAGAGCTTAATATTCATTATATAAAAATATATGCTATCCATAATAACTTAATATGTACTTGCTATTAAATATACAGAAGACTACTGTGAATCTTCAGAGTACTGGCAGAATCAATTAAGACTTCAGAAATATAAAATAAATTATGCTTGCATTTGAAACATTATCTTACCAATATATTTTCCTCAAACTGCCATAATACAGATAAAATTTCTTGGGAAAGAAACCTTTTCAAACAAAATGCTATAGGCTGGTGTCTTTGTTTAGTAAATTCGTGAATTAAATTTCCATGATTTTCAGTGTTATAAGACAGACTTGTAGTTACTAATTAAACTCACTGAACTTCCTGTGTTGTTCCTTGAGAAAACCAACCTTCTAACATAAAGAGGGTAGACATAAGAATAGTGTTAATTTCATAAAAGATGTGTAGGAATGGCTTAGCCAAGTTATAGATATACTAGTTCTAACAGGTTTCTTGTCTTTTTCTTCTAATTTCCTGGTGAGGTCTATAGAACTGGAGTAGGAATCTATTTAGGGATGCTCATTATAAGTAAATGCAGTCAAACATCATCATATCCTACAAATCTGAACTTCAAATGATATCTCTGGAAGCACCATAGACATGATATGTTAAAGCATCTAAAGGTAATAATGAAAATAGAAGACAAAAAAATCTGAGAAGAGTAAAAGAAATATCTACATCAAATTCATTATATTTTAGTGAAGAATATAATTCACCAGTACCTAAAACAGATTATGTTTCCTACTAGCCAAGCACACTTGCAGGTATCAAACCACACCGAAGTGTATTGATTGACAGAGATAGATGTGCATGATTTTCTAAAATGAATAAGGCAGAATAATAATGGAGAAGGTGAAGGCTGAATTGTGGTAGAGTACAAAGTTCAGACCTTCCTAATATTTCATGTATTCACACAATTATTTCTACTGACACCCCAAAAATCCTTGTTTATTGAACAACAAACGTGAGTTTATTGAACTATCTATAAAACACAAGCTTTATCTGTTTAAAGCTTCTAAAAGTCAACCAGCCCTGTCAGCTAGTTTTCATAATATACAACCAAAAGTATTACATGTAGATATTAACGTTGTAGGGTTTAGCTAGCTGCTTCTCAGAATATGAGCTTTTAATTTTAATGCAGCATTCCTCTGCCCAATCAAAGTCTTATTGGGTCTAATTCGAGATTTAAGAAAGATGGATCAAACTATTTCATAATAGCTCCAGGAAAAGAAAATCAAAGTCATTGGTTTAATTTTTCTCTGTGCATTAGTATGTAAGATTAAAGGAAGGCATTGATTATCAGTCAGTTAGTATCGATTGAGTTGCATTTCACAGTTATCTGTTTAAAGCTAAAATTAGAATGTAAATGAACTTTTCCCCCTTAACGTCATGGCTATATAGCAGGCCTTTTAGCTAATGTTACATTAACATTAAATATTGTAATATACAGTAATATTCTATTAAGTCTTTAAATTATGGTCTCTGAATTCTAAGAATTGTCTATAAATCCATGTATGCAGTTATTCCACATCAGCCATGAAAACACAGAAGACTGGCCTGGAATTTGCACTGTCTGGATTACTCTGCAGTAATAGTGAACTATCTCAGCGAACAAGGTTCTACGGAATGCTTAATTTATACAAAATATGCCCTTGTGTTAAACTTGTTAGACTTGTGACAATGTCCTCTGGCTTATGATTAATTACTCAACTTGCTGACTGTGGTTCAGCAGTAGATCTTGGTCCTTAGATCTGAACGTTGACAGTGAAACAAACAGAGGTAAACTGGAGCATGTCAGAACTCTTTGTAGATAAAAAGAGATCTAAAGAACTAAACATGCCAAGCTTGCTTTATACATCTGTGGCTTCTGTTGTTTGGCAGGAGGTTAAGAGGATTCTTTTTGATGGAACGTTACATTTGTTCTTACAAGATTGCACGTTACATTTGTTCTTACAAGATTGCTACTATTCCGACTGTGCTTCAGAGGGTTGGAGAACTTTGTAAATGAGAGTCTGATGTGTTCTCACTACTTGTGAGGAAGGGGCAAGAGACTCACATGACCTTAGAAGCCCCATTTCTACTTCAGTGAGAGAAGCACATGTATTTATCTATTTCCTGCAGATTTATTTCAAAGAAAAATTTCCAAGCTTTTGTTTAACCTCTGACTTAATAGATTTGCTGCAGACTCTTTTATTGAAACAACTCACCATATAAATACAACATTTAATTAATTTTCTCTGCCTTACTATAATCTGTGAAACCATAGTTAAGTAGGATGTCATAACCCTATAATTATGCTCAGCTTTCACTGCTTCTAATTTGTTTTTAGTGATCAACTGTTGTAGCAGAGCAGCCAGCCCAAGCTGCCTAACTCCCCTAAACTGCTAGCTCTGTACCCATATGGCACTGTCCTGACAGGTCCTTTTCCCACTTGCCAGTCAGTGGATATTTACTCATTCAGCCATTCACAGTCACTGTGGTCCATTGACTAAGGAGACTTCCGGGATACAGCTTTTCAAGAGTAAGCTCAGTTTCTGGGAACATTTCATTCATACTACGATCTTTCTTGATGTAACCACTGTGCCCTGCTCACTGTTATCTCTAATTTGGAATCCATCACTTTCCAATATACAATTTGATTGTGTTAAAATGTTTTTACCTTATCTGGCCATTTAGCATACATTTTCCTCAAATCAATACTGGCTGTATCTACTATTGATTACCCATATTAAATCAAATGTTAATTTAAATTCTGCCCTCATTGTTCTCTTTGCTTTTTAAGAAAATGTCAACTCTAAGTTTGTGATTTCATTGGGTTTTTTCTTGTACATATCCAGGGATACAGATAAATTTAAAATTAAAAGACAACAAACAGAATCAACCTGTGAAGAACCGTCTATTTCCTCATATTAAACTTTCTAGGAACAGCTCAGAATCTTTATCCCTTAGTTTTCCTTCTTGATCAGGGTTTCTACCTTCTTTTTCTGTATTGTGTCCAATAGGATCAGTGAGTAATTAAAAGGTTTACCTAATATTTGGATTGATTTTTCTCCAAAATGAACTATATTTTATCTTGTTTTTCAAGATCCAATATTGCAGTGCAAGATTGAAAGTTACAGAGTTATCAGACACAGCTAAGGATATCACAACAAGACATAGTCTTTGGATGCATATTTTGCACAGTTATGAGACTAGTACCTTCTGAACTTCCATAACCATTAGTATCATCTTTGCCTCCCACTAGAGTCCATGGAATTTAATTTTCTTGTTGAATAAAAAAATACTTTTTCCCTTATAATTTTTATTTTTGAATTGTGTCTTTCTGATACATAACTTAACAAGAATATTCAATATTCACTAAGGAAATGAATATTTCATAGGAAATAATCTCTGACTCTTACAAGCTTACCACATACTTACAAGTATACTACAGTCTCATTTTCTGTAGAAATTAGTCTAATATTTCAACAACAATTTACTGAATTCCTAATGAGCTTGCATGATATATACCATGATAAATGTTTTCTATATAGTCAAAAATTATTGAAGAAACATAATGACTTTATCATGCATACATGATAAATGGTGTACTAATATGTTTGAAAATAACATACTTCTAGTTTTAATTATAATCTAGTCATAGTTAATATAACTTATACAACTAATTTACACTCTCTAAAATATTTTTTAAAAGATATTTCTGAGATCAGTTTATAGCAAAAAAAATCATTCCTTGTCTAATTTCATTTGACACAACTCAAAATAAGGAAAAAATTGAAGGTTTGAATTGACAACTTCATTTGGTACCTTGTTAAGAAGTTTTTTGTTATGTAGTAATATAACTTGCTATATTAGTGTGATTTTTCTCTCTGATTTTTGTGTCTTATTTCACAATAAACATTATGCACTCAGTGATGCCCGTCTTAGGATGGACACATTTTCCTCAGGAGTTTTTCCTTCATGTGAAGATCATAGAGTTGAAAACAAATATGTACAACAAAGCTAGGTCTCAATGACTCAATGAGTAGTTGTAGGGCAAAAACAAAACAAAACAAAACATAGTTTTATTTTGTCTGAGATGCAAATGCATAATTTTGAACATGATGAAACTTTCCTTCCCTTGGGAAGTGCATGTATGTTCTCAGTGATCAAAATAAAGTTCTTGGTCATTGTAAAAGGGAAAGTACTATGTGAATACATGTCTCCATATCTCACTTTAAAAAATAAATTAAGGAGGACAATTAGCTAGCAAAGTTTAGGCCCCTTTTTACACAAAAAGTTTTTGAGATCTACACTAATTCTCTGCATTTTATTATGTTCTTTGTAATAAAATACAAGCCCATACCTTCAGAAGCCTTTTAACAGATTGAGATATTAAGAAGTAACTAAAATGCATGCAAAAGGGAAGTTTTCTGAATCAATAAAAAAGTTGCTTTCTTAAACTTTCTTAAAATAAAAAATAATGTGTTGTAATTAATTGAAAGATAAAAATCAGTTTTTGTAGTTTTTTAACATGTTACTGTTATTTTTTAAATTTTTGTGGTTATATAATAGGTAAATATATTTATGGGGTACATGAGATATTTTGATTCAGGCACACAATGCATAATAATTTCCTCAAAGTATATGGGAAATCCATTACCTCAAACATTTATCCTTTGTGTTACAATCTAATTATACTCTTTTGGTTATTTTAAAATGTACAATAAAGCATTGTCCACTGTAGTCACCCTGTTGCACAATCATATAATAGATCTTTAGTCTATCTATGTTTCGAGACCCATTAAACATCTCCAGTTCTCCACCCATTGCCCCCTTCCTTTTCCCATCCCATCCTCTCCACTGACCTCAAAACCTTACCCTTCCCAGCCTCTGATAGCCGTTGTTTACTCCTTATCTACGCAATCTAAATTGTTTTAATTTGTTAGATATCGCAAAGAAGTGAGAACTTGCAATGTTGGTTTTCTGTTTTTGGGGGGTATTTTTGACATTGTAGAATGGGATTGGAGGTATTCTCTTATTCTCTTCTCTGTTTTTCAGAATACTTTGAGTAGGATTGGCATTAATACTTCTTTAAATGTTTGATAGAACTCAGCAGTGAAGCCTTCAGTTTCCATTTCTTCTAGGATTTCTAATTCTTTGGCATATAGTTGCATAGAGTAGCCACTAATGATCATTTACATTTCCACAGTGTCAATTGTAATGTCTCCTTTTTCATCTCTAATTTTATTTATTTAGGTCTTGTCTCTTTTTTTCTCAGTTAATCTGGATAAATGTTGGTCAATTTGTTTATCTTTTCAAAAAACTCAATCTTCTTTTTGTCAATCTTTTGTATTATTTTCTTTGTTTGAATTTCATTTGTTGCTACCCTCATCTTTATTTTTTCCCCTCCGACTAATTTTGAATTTGATTTGCTTTTCTAGTTCTTTAAGTTTATCATTAATATATCATTTATTGGAAGTTTCTCCTCTTTTTGAATGTGGGTACATATAGCCATAAACTTCTCTCCTAGTACTGCTTTCACTGTATCCAGTAGGTTTTGTTACGTTGGTATTTCATTGTCACTTGCTTCAAGACATTTTTAAATTTTGTTCTTAATTTTGTTATTGACCCACTGGTCATTCAGGAGCATACTGTTTAATTTCCATGTGTTCGTGTAGTTTCCAAAATTTCTGTTGTTATTGATTTCCAGTTTTATTTTATTTTAGTGAGAGAATATACTTGGTATTATTTCACTTTTTTGAATGTTCTAAGACTGGTTTTGTGGCCAACACATTGCTTATCTTTCAGAATGATTCAGGTGCTGAGGAAAAGAATGTGTATGTCAGAGCCTTTACACAAAATAGTTTGTAAATATCTATTAGGTCTATTTGTTTTATATTGGAGATTGAGTCCCATGTTTATTATTGATTTTCTATGTGGATGATCTGTCCAATGCTGAAAGTGAGGATGTGAAGGGTCCCATTATTACTGTATTGGAGTCTGTCTCCTTTTTTAGCTCTGATAATGTTTACTTTATAGTAGTATTCCCAGATGCTCCAGTGTTGGGTGTATATATATTAAAATCTTTATGTTCTCTTGCTGATTTGACACCTTTAACACTATATAGTTATGTTGTCTCTTTTAATAGTTTTTGTCTTGAAATCTATTTTGTCTGTTGTAATTACGGTTATTCCTATTCTTTATTGGTTTCCATGGACACGGAATATCTTTTTCCATCCCTTTAATTTTTAGTCTGCGCTACTTTGTAGATAAAATGTGTTTCTTGTAGGCAAAAATCATTTGGTCTTTTTTGTTTGTTTGTTTGTTTTGTTTTGTATTAATCCATTCAGCCACTCTATATCTTTTGATTGAAGAGTTTACTTCATTTATGGTCAATATTATTATTGATAAATATAAACTTATCCCTGACATTTTGTTATTTTGCTTTCTGGTTGTTTTCTGGTCTTCTCTTCCTTCTTTCCTTCCTGCCTGCCTTCCTTTTAGTGAAGGTGATTTTCTTAGGTGTGTATTTTAATTAATTTATTTATTCATTTTTGCTATTGTTGTTTATCTTTTGTGTTTTGACTTTAGGTCACCATGAGGCTTGCAAATATCTTATAACTCATTATTTTAAACTGATTGTAACTTAATATTTATGGCATAAAGACACAAGCAAGCTAACAAGCAAAGAGAAAACTAATAAAAACTCTACACTTTAGTTTATCCCCTTACTTTTCAACATTTTTGTTTCCATTTTTATTTTACTATACTACATCTTTAAAAATTGTTTCAGTTATTATTTATTATTTTGGATAGGTTCATCTTTTAGACTTTCTACTCAAGATATGAGGGATTTACATACCATAATAATAATGTTTTAATATTCTGTATTTTTCTGTTTACTTACTGTTACCAATGAGTTTTGTACCTGAAGATGATCTCTTTTTTTTCTTTTTTTCTTTGAAATGGAGTTTTTCTCTTGTTACCCAGGCTGGAGTGCAATTTGCTGGTCTCAGCTCACTGCAACCTCTTCTCCCAGATTCAAGCAATTCTCCTGCCTCAGCCTCCCAAGTAGCTTGAATTACAGGTGCCCACCACCACGCCAAGCTAATTTTTGTATTTTTAATAGAGACAGGGTTTCATCATGTTGGCCAGGCTGATTGCAAACCCATGACCTCAGGTGATCCACCCAGCTTGGCCCCCCAAAGTGTTGGGATTACAGGCATGAGCCATCCCGCCTGGCTAGTTGATTTCTTATTACTCACCAGTCATTTTTTTTTTCAGTTTGAAGAACTTCATTTAGCATTTATTGTATGACAGGTCTGACGTTGAAATCTTTCAGCTTTTGTTTGTCTGGAAAGTCTTTATTTTTCCTTAATGTTTGAAGAATGTTTTCACTGGATAATCTTTTTCTTTCTTTCTTTTTTATTATTAATATTATTATTATTGTTATTATTATTATTATTATTTTGAGATGGAGTCTTGCTCTGTCACCCAGGCTGAAGTGTAGTGGTGCAATCTTGGCTCAGTGCAACCTGCGCCTCCGGGTTCAAGCAATTCTGCTTCAGCCTCCTGAGTAGCTGGGATTACAGACATGCACCACCACATCCAGCTATTTTTTGTATTTTGGGTAGAAATGGGGTTTTGCCATGTTGACCAGGCTGGTCTTGAACTCCTGACCTTGTGATCTGCTCACCCAGGTCTCCCAAAATGCTGGGATTACAGGCATGAGCCACCATGTCCAGTTGCGGGATATACTATTTTAGGGTAAATAGTTTTCTTGTTCAGTCCTTTAAATATTTCCTGCCACTCATTCCTACCATGTAAGTTTACCACTAAGAAGTATGCCTCCAGATGTGCTGAAGCTCCTTTGTACATTATTTCTTTATTTTCTTTTACTGCTTCAAAGATCCTTTATTTATTCTTGACCTTTGGGAGTTTGATCATTAAAGGTCTTGAGGTAGTCTTTGAGTTAAATCTGCTTAGTGTTTTCTAATCATTTTGTATTTGTACATGAATACCTTTCTCTAGTTTGGGGAAATACTTTGTTAATATTATTCTGAATAAACTGTCTACTCCAAACTTTCTCTCTGCCTTCTCTTTAAGACCAATATGCTTAGATTTGTCATTTTGAGACTATATTCTAGGTCTTTTGGTGTGCTTTATTATTTTTGTTTTCTTTTTTTATCTGCTTTCTATGTGTTTTCAACTATCCTGTCTTCAGGTTCACTAGTTCTCTCTCCTGCATGATCTGCTGTTAATAGACTCTGATATATACATATATACGTATACGTATATATATATATACATATATACATATATATGTATATATATATATACGTATACGTATATATACATATATACGTATATGTATATATATATATACGTATATATATATACATATATATACGTATATATATATATACACACACTCATATGTATACATATATACATATACACACATATGTATACATATATATATATATATACACATTCTTAAGTATGTCCATTGCTTTTGTTGGCTCCAGAATTTCTGCTTGATTCTTTTTAATTGTTTCAATCTTTTTGTTAAGCTTATCTGATAAGATTCAGAACTGCCTCTCTGTGTTATCTTGGATTTTGTTGACCTTCTTCAAAACAGCTATTTTGAATTTTCTGAGAAGTCATATATTTCTCCTGATTGGTCTCTGGTGCCTTATTAGGTTAGTTTGCTGAGGTCATATTCTCCTCTAGGGTCTTCATGCTTGATTTGTTGGAGTCTAGGCATTTAAAGGTTAGGTATTTATTGTAATCTTTGCCATTTGGGCTTGTCTGTATCCATCCTTCTTGGGAAGGATTTAGGGGAATTCAAAAGGACTTGGGTGTTCTGCTCTAAGTCTGTAGCCACTGCAGCCATATGTGCTTTAGATGACACCGCAAGCCCAGTAATTCTGTGGCTCTTGCAGATTCACTGAGGTACTGCTGTGGTGGTCTTGGATAAGATCTGGAAGAATAGACCAGATTACCAGGCAGAGACTCTTGTTCTCTTCTCTCACTTTCCCCCAAACAAATGAAGTCTCTCTGTGTGTGCTGAGCTACCTGGAGCTGAAAGATGGGTGACACATGTACCCCTGTGACCATCACCACTGGATTTGCAGTGGGTCAGACCAAAAGCCAGAAGAACATGGAGGCTCACGCAAGGTTACAGTGACCACTGCCTGCATACCACTTTTATTTGCTCAAGGCCTAAGGGCTCCAGAGTCAACAGGTGGCAAGTACAGCCAGGCTTTTGTCCTTCCCTTCAAGGCACCGAGTTCCCTCTATACCCTGCCCTCTAGAAACCAGTACCTAAAGGCAGGAATCTTAGGAATCCTCCTGGTACTCTACTCCACTGAAGCTGAACTGGTACTCAAGCTGCAAGACAAAGTCTTTCCCACTCTCCCCTCTCTTTTCCTCAAGCAGAAGAGTCTCTCTATGTGTCCACTACCCCTGCTTACAGCGAATACTGCCTGGCTGCTGCTGATGTTCACTCAGGGCCCAAGGGCTTTCAGTCAGCTTCTGTGAAAGACGTCATTTCTAAGTCTCTCCTTTCAGGACAGTGGGCTCTCAGCTGATACAAGGTGGGTCTAGAAATACCATCCAGGAGCTGCTGTCTAGATTCAGAGATGCCAGGAGCTCACTCGGTGCTCTACCTGACTGTGGCCAAGCTGGTACCAAGTGCAAGACAAAGTACCATTTATTTATTTATTTATTTACTTACTTACTTACTTATTTATTTTGAGACGGAGTTTCACTCTTGTCACCCAGGCTGGAGTGCAATGGCGTGATCACGGCTCACCGCAAACTCCGCCTCCTGGGTTCAGGCAATTCTCCTGCCTCAGCCTCCTGAGTAGCTGGGACTACAGGCACACGCCACCATGCCCAGCTAATTTTTGTATTTTTAGTAGAGACGGGATTTCACCATGTTGACCAGGATGGTCTCGATCTCTTGAGCTTGTGATCCACCCACCTCGGCCTCCCAAAGTGCTGGGATTACAGGCGTGAGCCACCGCGCCCGGCCGACAAAGTACCATTCACTCTTCCCTCTCTTTTTCAAATGCAGAAGGAGTCTCTACCCATAGCCACCACAGCTGGGGATGCACACCTGAAGCCAGCATGGCTCTGAGCCTCCCCCAAGGCCCTTAGCAAATATTGCCTGGCTACCACTGCTCAAGGCCCTTTAGTTAGCAGGTGACAAATCCTGTCAGGACTGGGTCCCTACCTTCAAGAAAACAGGTTCCCTTCTGGCCCAAAGTGTGCCTAGAAATGTTGTTCAGTGGCTAGTGCATGTAATAAGAAACTGAGACCTCTGTCTCATGCCCTCTATTCCTCTGAGGATGAGCTGGTAATCTAAGTAGCAAGACAAAGTCCTCTTTACTCTCTGCTCTTCTCTCCTCAACAGAGGGAATTTGAGACTCCTATCCTCAACCTGTTGTTGAGGAAGAGGTGACACAAGCACTCCCTTCCCCACCCCCAGCAGGTAACACTAGGTAGCATGCACCCCAAGTCCATTAGCGCTGAGGACAGCACCAGGACTTCCCCAGAAATTGTGGTTTTTGTGGTCTAACTGCATTTCAAGTTTATTTAGAAGCCCAGAGCACTTCAGCTGGCGGTGGCAAGGCTTGCCAGAACTCAGGTTCTGACACCTTGAAGGGATGACTAGCCTCTGGGTAAAGCTGGTGTAAATGCCTCCTCCATGAGTGCCTTCTGATTTTGCCCAGCGTTGTTTTCCACCGTCACAGGGCAGCACTGAGTTTCAATATAAAGCTCCAGAATCACTAAGCTCTCCATCTTCCAAATATACTGATATCTTTCCAATGCAGCCACTGCCAGGGATGGAGAGGGGTGGCATTGGCAATTCAAGACTGCCTTCCCCACCCTCTTCAGTGCCTCATTTCTCAATATGATATTAAAACCAAGTAATTTCATTGCTAATATGATTTTTTTGGTTCTTATAAAGGTGACTTTTTTATGCACAATTAAATTTGGTGTTCCTGCTGAGGGGATGATTTTTAAAGGTTTCCAATTTGCCATGTTGTTCTGCCCCATCCTGTTTTTCAGTTTCTTTTTTTTTTTCTTTTTTGTTTTAATCTGAATGAGTGATGTTCCTTTTTTCAAAAAGTATTTTTAACATGATTACTGAGGAACCCAAGAAGGGAATACTAGTATAGCAATTTCCTAGAGACTGACACGTTACACCATGATACACGTGAAGCTGTCCTATGGTCAGTTTCTTGTTAAACTCAAATTCTATTGCATAAACCTGGAGGAACTAAACACTCCTACCCACCAGTCCTATGAGCATATTTGTGAACATGCTATGTTTAGGAGAGCTATGATAGCTCTCCTAAATTAACTTATTGTGCTCTTAGTAACACTTTAACAAATGTGTCTACAAATTTTACACCTATATCCACCCACAAATTTATTCTACAAAATGCAATTAAACCTGCAACTCTTGAACATTATAGCTGCATGATATATCATTTACTCTGTCCATCCTTCTATATATCTAATTGTATATTTATCTCTCTGGCTCTATATCTAATTATTTTCTATTTGTGCCTTCTCCTTAAAAAATGAACATAAGTTATATGTTGATTTATAGTTACACATTATTTGCATATATAGGCATATGTGTATGTATATATAATCTCAATTTTATAGGACCTCCATAAGCTATAAATCACACTCTTATTTTTGTAGAAATCCAGACAACAGATACATCGTATTTTAGAGTTAAAGTTAAGAACATAAAGAGATGGAACTTATATACAATCCAAATGTCTGTATCCTATACAGCTAGTGGATCAGCAAGTTGGGATGAAATTAAGTGTGTCTTATTAAGCTACTTAAGGAATTCCAATGTACACTGAAGTTTAATAACTAATATGGAGAATGAATGCACTGCTTATCCTTCAGGTAATTTAATATGTGTGTGTGTGCACAAACACACACACACAAATAAAACACATATACAACTCTGAAACCATACTTCTTCAAATTTAAACTTTGAAGAAATTCTGACACCTGAAAGTGTTTCAAAAGAGTTATGGGGGTGATGTGAAAAATACGGTGAGTATAGAGTTCCAAACACCACTTCCAAACGGAAGCAAATATTAAGCTAAGAAACACAGAAAATCAATGTGTTTGAAACTCTGGAATCTAATAAAGACTTGATAGCCACCACAAGAGTACTTAACAAAGAGAAAGGCCAATACGTTTCAGTAAGAAAGATTGGTGGCATTTTTGCTTCCTTTCTTACCATCTTTCATTACCCAATTCTTCAGTGGCCATGCTGCCAGGATCGGGAGAAATGTAGACCTTACTCTCAAAAAATGATGGCTGCTTCTTTTTACATGCCCGATAGATCACTGAGGGACTGTGGGGCCAGAGCTTGCCTTCATGTTTCCCACCCCAGGGTGGAGCATGGTCACAGGACAGGGTCTGCTGAAAGCATTTAAATGTATTTAAAATATTTGGTTATCATATATCTGATAAAGCTTTAATACCATGATGTATTTTAAAAATTTTAAAACTCAAGAACAAAAATACAAACAATGGGATCGAATTAACCTAAAAATCTTTTGCACAGCAAAAGAAATTATCAACACAGTAAACAGACAGCCTACAGAATGGGCAAAATATTCATTAATACACATTCAGCGAGAATGTGTAGCTATTCATGCTCTTACCATGAAGAAATTGAACAAACAAAACAACAAATAACTCCGTTAAAAAATTAGGCAAAAGACATGAACAGCCGCTTCTCAAAAGAAGACATATGAGCAACCAACAAACAAGAAAAATGCTCCAAATCACTAATTATCAGAGAAATGCAAATCAAAACCACCGTAAGATACCATCTCACACCTCCTTCCCTCGGTTATCTGTACATGACCACTTCAGCAATAAGAACCTTCACTTAATGTAGAAACTTTTAACAAGAAACATGGACATGGTTTCTTGATACTCAAGAATTTTAGGTGGAAAAGTCCCTGCTCTAAGTGGGTCCTTCATGATGCTGAATCAACAGCCAGAGAATGGGTTACTGTTGTTTCTAATTGCAAAGGACAAATTTGGTTGATTGTATATAATAGGGGCAAGTAAGACAATGTCAGAAACTAGGGCGCTTGCCTCTTAGTGTCCTTATGTGTGATAATGCAATAGGAACCAGGAGATAATCAATATGGGATCCTAGTACCATGGTTCCTTTTGGAATGATGGCTTCGAGCTCCTCACTAGATCAGTCTCCACCTGGAAGAGGTTCTGTGGGAAATAAGGGGAACAGGAAGTGCCTTTTTGAAGAAAGCTCTGATGATAATCCCAGATGTTCCGGTCATCTATGTAGCCATTATGTCTCACATCTACATTTCATATTAATTGTTTACTTTCCTCCTTTCCCTGTAGTCTTACATAAAGAGTGTTAGTGATGCATCATATGGCATATAGGTGCCATGTTGGGATTTGACTGAATTGGCATTACTGTGTGAAGATAAATGATAGAATTTTGTATCCTTGTGTTCAGTTTTAAATATACTTATCTTAATTTTAGAAAACCATTATGAAAATTCTGTTTGCCAGATTCCTTTCACTTTTCTCTTTCTTGCTTTGTTCAAGTAGGATGACTTCTAGGATTTCTATCACCCGGGTTCCCACATTTCCTTGGCCTCTGGCTGCGGGAGAACTTAGGCATTAGGAAGCAATGGCAAGAAGCAGGAGGGCAAAAGCCGGGGGTGCAGTGTTGGCCTCTTCTGTTTCCACTGTGACTTGCTGTGGACTTGCAGAAGGTGCACTCCTCCTGAGTGACCATTCCTATTGGACAACTCCTCTTCCACACTCAAACTCCAGCTAAGCTCCAGTAACACTATTTTCTTCTCTTGCTCCTTCAGTTCCAGGGATGATAACTGCTTCCCTCTGTTGTTAGGTCATGGCTCCTTCACTATCTCTCATTATTTTTCCTCTAATCTGGTACATAAATATGTAAGTAGTCTACTCAGCTAAGCATATTTAAGTGTGCTTTCTCTTTCCTGCCTATCGTATGCAGCACACACACACACCATGCACATGCACACACACATTCAACAGATGCAATTTTTTAAAATTGTTTTAAATAGTATCAACTTCTAATCATATTAGAATTTACTTTTTTAAAACATGTAATATATATTACACATATTTCTCCAGGTAAATATAAACAGAGCTAATGTAAAATAATTGTTTATTAAATGAGTAATCATTTTACCTCTGTTACAGACATTTGGTGAAACAATTTAATTATGTAAGCAATCATTACACAGGCAAAATAGGCAGGCATCTTATTATCATCAATTTTATTATTGTTATTTTATTTTTAATATGTCGGGATAGAAGTCTGTTTCAAGGAACTTTGCTAATAGGGAAAAAATAATCACCTTTTCATAATAACCAAAGTCTGCTGATCTATGAATTTATGGTTCCCCATAATTTTTCAACAATTATTATGGAACATTTTAAAACTGTAGAAAATTTTTAAACTCTTATGGAAAGATGAACACACAATTTTATAAAACAGTGTTTATGCCATACTTTCACATTATTCTCTAAAGCACCAAATAACTTGTAAAGTAACACCCTGGAAATTGCTAACTATGATATTTCCCTGTAAGATTCTCAGCCTTTTGGATAAACCTCTATCCCTTCTCATCTCATTAGACAATTAGTGGTGACCTTTTTTAAAATAAAGAACCTATGACAACTTTTATATTAGTTTAAAATTCTGGTGACGTACAATTTTAGACCTTTCAATTTTCTCTTTTCTTTGGAAGGGCTACATTTGTTGTAATATAAAAATAATCTTCAAAACATATTAGGGCATACATTGTTTTGTTAGAAATGCTGACAGATTTTTCTTTTTTCTTTATTCTTTTTTTTTTTTTTTTTTTTTTGAGACAAGAGTTTCACTTTTGTTACCCAGGCTGGAGTGCAATGGCGCGATCTCGGCTCACCGCAACCTCTGCCTCCTGGGTTCAGGCAATTCTCCTGCCTCAGCCTCCTGAGTAGCTGGGATTACAGGCACGCACCACCATGCCCAGCTAATTTTTTGCATTTTTAGTAGAGACGGGGTTTCACTATGTTGACCAGGATGGTCTTGATTTCTTGACCCCATGCTCCACCCACCTCGGCCTCCCAAAGTGCTGGGATTACAGGCGTGAGTCACCGTGCCCGGCCAGTTTTTAAATTCTTTTGTTGCATGAAACTTCGCAGACTATGGACTATGATCTCCTCAACTGTAACTAAGCAGACAAGATAGAAAATGAATGTGAGAAAAATAAGTGTGAGTAATTAGTGAAAACAAAAAAAAAGCAGTACTTCATGAATATTTAGTGAGCTTAATTTTGGGGCAGACAATAGGTTTAATAAAAATTGTACATATAGAAAATAAGCGTAAGAAAATTGAGAAACAGACATGATTTCAAGTGGGTGTGTATATATTTCGTTATTTAAAAGAAAATATATATATATCAAATATGAGATTATGGCTTCTAGAAGAACAACAACATTATTTGTTGGAAATATTTATAGGAGACAATTCACTAATTGTTATTTAATGGATTTAAAAGATATTGTGGATTGTTTACTGATTGGAATTGGTTAAGCATTTAAATTAATATCAGTGCTTTGAAGTCACATCAATGGAATTTGGTATAGGTGATCATGTCCTGCTGGTAGAAAAAGTCTCTTCACTCCATTGGATGCCACTTTCTCCTGGCTTTTCTCTGACACCACTGGACTGTCAGACTCTGATCTGTTCTTTCTCATACGGAATACTTTTAAATATGAAGGGCTATTGGGCATTGTCTTTAGAATTCTTTTTATCTATGCTCCGTCCTAAGGCAATCTTTTATTGTCATATTTATAAGTGCTTTCTAAAATTCAGTGTCTTCTAAATTTGTATGTCCATTCCAGACCTGTTCTCCAATTCCAACACTCTTATATCCAAATGCCTACATAACCCCGTCACTAGGTTATAGGCAAGGCTAACTAAATACACCCAAAATAAGATCTTCATCTGCACCTCTTCCCAGAGGAGAAAAATTTCTAACTTGAAACTAAAAAAACAAAACAAATTATTTTCTCTCTCCTCGTCCCTCAGGTTTCTTGATCTCAGTCAGTGTCTTCTTTGTTTCTTCCAATTTCTCAGCAGAAATACATTTAAAAAATCATCCTTTGCTTCTTCCACTTACCCAACACATCTACTCTATCAGAAACCCATCTTTTAAGAATGTATCCAAAATCTGAACACTTTATATCACTTTACCCACTATCAATGTAATGTAAATCACTGCAGTTTTTCTTTGTAGTGTTTGGAATAGTCTTATTTTCCAATAATCTCTCTCCTTCTACCTTTGTTCTTCAGTTTATTTCCTAAAAGCAGTCAGAGCTATCCAGTCAATATCAATCTCAGATCATGCCAACTCTGTGCTAACATCGTGTTGTAAAACCAAAGTATTTTCAATCTTTTAAAAGATATTTATTATTTTAGGGTGACGCTGGTGGGAAATTACACTTCCACTCCAATCTCCAGGTTCAAAGACTCAGGCTAAATATGTATCCTCTTTTTCCAGAATACTTTCTTCAAAAGATAATAGTTTTATGCCCTTTTTACCTTGGGTTTTGGTTCAAATATTATATTTTCAGTAAGACATTCATGTAATTTATGAAACACTTATTTAGACTTATAACCCTTCTACACGAGTCACTATTCCTTTTTACTACTTTATGTTATCCATAGCATATGTTTAATCTAGTATACAATTTATCATACTTGATTTTATTTTTTGTTATCATTTTGCTTCATTAGAATATAATGAATATAATGTCTATGAGGGTGAAATCTGAGGGCTTTGTTCAGTTCTAATGCACCAGCAACTCACAGATTATTGCACAAAATATGTGATATATACTTGAGTAAAAAGAGCGATTGGGTGATATTTAAAATGCGTCTCTAAACGTACAATAAACATGGGAGTACATGTATCTTTTTGACATACTAATTTTATTTCTGCT
The DNA here is from genome assembly GCA_028533165.1 of Leontopithecus rosalia. NCBI lineage: Eukaryota > Metazoa > Chordata > Mammalia > Primates > Cebidae > Leontopithecus > Leontopithecus rosalia. Next base: position 97,072,455 of record CM052661.1, read on the forward strand.
GAACACATAACCAGTAGTAGGGTTGTTAGCTTACATGGAAGTTTTATTTTGAATTTTTTGAATAACCTCCCTACTGTTTTTCATAATTCCTGTACTAATATACATTGCCACCAATAGTGTGCAAGAGTCCCAGTTTCCCCACATGCTCAACAATACTTGTTATCTTTTGTCTTTTTGATAATGGCCATTCTGACTGGTACAAGATGACATCTCATCATCATTTTAATTTGCATTTCCCAGACGATTGGAGAGGTTTACCATTTTTCACATACCTGTTGGCCATTTTTCCATCTCTTACATCTTCTTTTAAGAAGTGTCCATTTATGTCCTTTGACCAATTTGTAATTGGGATAGCTGTTGTTTTGCTATTGAGTTGTGTGCGTTCCTTATACATTTTGGATATTAACCCATGATCAGATGTATAGTTTGGAAATATTTTCTCCCCTTTATAAGTTGTCTTTTTATCCTGTTGATTGCTTTCTTTGCTGTGCAGAAACTTTTGGGTTTGATAAAATCTCATTTATTTTTATTTTTGTTGGATTTCCTTTGGCATTGTATCTAAAAAAAAATAAAAATTGCCTAGATCAATGTCTGGGAGAATTTCACTATGATTTTGTTTTGTGTTTCATTGTTTCAGGTCTTACATTTAAGTATTTACTCCATTTTGAGTTGATTTTATATTTGGTGTGAGATAAGGGTCTGATTTTACTACTACACATGTGAATATTCAGTGTTCTTAGCACTATCTTATTTATTTATATATTATACTTTAAGTTATGGAGTCCATGTGCAGATCATGTGGGTTTGTTACATAGGTATACATGTGGATGCAGCCATCCATTGCCCCATCATCTACATTAGGTACTTTTCCTGATGCTATCCCTCCCCTAGTCCCCCACCCCTTGCTATTCCTCCCCTAGTCCCCCACCACCCAGGCCCTGGTGTGCTATGTTCCCCTCCCTGTGTCTGTATGTTCTCGTTGTTCAACACCCACTTATGAGGGAAAACATGCGGTGTTTGGTTTTCTGTTCTTGGGTCAGTTTGATGAGAATGATGGTTTCCATTTTCATCCATGTCCCTGCAATGTACATGAACTGATTTTTTTATGGCTGCATAGTATTCTATGGTGTATATGTGCCACATTTCGTTTATCTAGTCTATCATTGATGGGCATTTGGACTGGTTCCAAGTCTTTGCTATTGTGATCAGTGCCACAATAAACATACTTGTGCCTATATCTTTATAATAGAATGATTTATAACCCTTTGGGTATATACCCAGTAAAGGGATTGCTGGGTCAAATGGTATTTCTTGTTCTAGATCCTTGAGGAATTGCCACACTGGCATCCACAATGGTTGAATTAATTTACACTTCCACCAACAGTGTAAAAGTGTTGCTATTTCTCCACATCCTCTTCAGCATCTGTTGTCTCCTAATTTTTTAATGATCGCCATTCTAACTGGCATGAGGTGGTATCTCAATGTGGTTTTGATTTGCATTTCTCTAATGACAGAGATGATGAGTTTTTTTCATGTGTTTGTTGGCTGCATAAATGTCTTCTTTTGAAAAGTGTCTGTTCATATCCTTTACACACTTTTTGATGGGGTTGTTTTTGTCTTGTAAATTTGTTTAAGTTCTCCATAGATTCTGGATATTAGCCCTTTGTTGGATGGGTAGATTGCAAAAATGTTTTCCCATTCTGTTTGTTACCAGTTCACTCTATTGGCAAGGCAGGTGTACCCAACCCTATGCCCTCGAGGGGACTGTGGCCTCCCACTTATTCTAAACCTTCATGTTTTAGCACTATTTCTTAAAGAAACTGTTCTGTTCCCATTAGGGTTTATTGGCACCTTTGGTGAAACTCAGTTGGCTGCAATTGCTTGGAATTATTTCTATACTTTCTATCTTGTTCCATGTCTATTTTTATGCAAATATCATGGGGGTTTTTTGGCTATTAGAGCTTTCTAGTATTTGCTAAAGTAACATGAGACATTTTTTCTTTCTGTTCTTTTTTGCTCAGGATTACTTTGGCAATTCAGGGTCTGTTGTGGTTTCGTATCAATTTTAGGATTTTTTTCTATTTCTGAGAATACTGTCTTTTGTATTTTAATAGGTATTGTGGTAAAACTGCAGATTAATTGGGTATTATAAACACTTCATTTTTAAAAATATGTACTTAATATGTAAGAACATTTGTAGTTTGCTCTGCTGTATTCTGTAGAAATGAACAGAGACCTTTGACCAGGGCAATACAGGAATCTAGATTTCATCCATAGCCTCAGTCAAAAGGCCCCTAAGGTTGACCATTATGAATCAGTTACCAGGTTTTCTCTAAAGCCTAGAGATAGGTGGCTAAAGTGGAATATGCCACTGATTTTGGGCAGCAGTGATTTTGCTGCCCAAAATCAGTGGCATATTGCACTTTAGTCCTTAAAAGAAACATTTCATTGAAGCTTGCTGCTAAATAAATGTAACTATTTAAATATGACCATACTGATTTGCCATTGAGAGTCTTACAGTCCAGTACATTGAGACTTACATTGGACTTAAATTGGATGCTTACCATCGAGGGAAATAAAACCAATATAACTACTGTGTGTGTGTGTGTGTGTGTGTGTGTGTGTGTTTGTGTGTGTGTGTGTTGCTTTTTTGGCCAGAATGATACAATTTTCTGAAGATTCGTTAGGTAAAGAACAATCTGAGACATCATGAAAAACCTCCCAGAGAAAACCTCCAAGATTATGAAACTAAATACATGAGTATTGGAGGTGGAGTTAGCATTAGCTTATAGCCTTTAACTAAGTATTACTTATGCAAATTGTTTAATAGATCATTGCTTCTATTATACAAGAATAAATATATTTTAACTTCTCAAAAATTATGGAAAGTTGCTAATTGAATAAATATTGATGTTTTAATTTTACTTATACATTAATTTTTTTTATTTTGGCCAAACCTGACCACCATTGCTAATGTCTTGCCCTAAGAAAGCCCATGTAAATCTGTTCTCTCTTCAAAAGTGACTACCAACAAAAGTTTATGTGAAAGTGCTTCTTCACAATGAGCTCTGAGTGGTCTCTCCACAAAATTAGTGCTCCGCAAAGTATGTTATATGGGTGAGAAACTATTAATTAATAATTACAGTTAGAAGAAATACCAACTTTTAATAAAAGAAAAAAGCTCAATCTCTGGCTTTTGCATTTTTCCTTATCCTCTTTCACAAGGAAAAGCATTAGGTGAAAGTAATGACTTATACTCTGTATTCATTATGAACAACCCATTTACGGAACTATACTGATAACTCCCATCTTGTGATTATGTTGTGGGGAGGCAAAATTGTCCCCTGAATTAATGATAAATGCATCAGGACCTTTATCCAGTATACTGTTCAAGATGATTAAATTCATGGTATGTTTGCTTAATATATTTTCTTTTTCCATACACTATGCTCTTTGCCTGAGGCAAACCCATCTAATAATATTCAATTGAACAAAACCATAACTCATGACCCAATAAATTATTAAAGAACCCTGCCTTGCATCTGATTCATCATTCATCTTACCGCAATGGCAGAAAGCCTACTGAATTCATTAAGTTTCTTACCATGATAAATAGTTCCATTCAAATGTAAAAATACTTTCATGTATGTTTATGCATGTACGTTTTTACAAACTTACCTTTTTTTTGAGTCGGAGTTTCACTCTTGTTACTCAGGCTGGAGTGCAATGGAGCGATCTCGGCTCACTGCTACCTCCGCCTCCTGGGTTCAAGCAATTCTCCTGCCTCAGCCTCCTGAGTAGCTGGGATTAGAGGCACGCGCCACCATGCCCAGCTAATTTTTTGGATTTTTAGTAGAGACTGGGTTTCATCATGTTGACCAGGATGGTCTCGATCTCTTGACCTCGTGATCCACCTGTCTCGGCCTCCCAAAGTGCTGGGATTACAGGCGTGAGCCACCGCACCTGGCCAAAATTACCTTTTAAGCTAAAATTTGTCACTAAAACTTCACAGTAACAATATTGATGTTCTGAAAAGTTTTCTCATCTGTTTACCTCATGTGAAATTTGCTTCTGAACCCAGGCAGTCCTCTAGAGGTAAACATTATATTTTCCCTGAGGTTAGGTTTTTTAAATCAGCTATAGAGTATAGAATATTAAAATATAGCTCTTATTTTTTTTCTTATTTTTTATAAGCTGATATTCTAAACTGGCCTCTAGAAGTTCAAGAAGATAATGTTGTTTAAAAGTGTATGTTACATAGTAGGAGTGGAATAAATTTGGAAAGGTATTGAGATGTTTAAAATATTTTAAAACAGAGAGATGATTGCAGTAATGTCAGTAGTAAGCAATAAGCCTCACCTTTGACCTGCCACTCTGTAGCCAGTAGTGAAATATATATTGAAACATATGTTTAAAGCCTAGAAATTATGCTTAATACCTGAATTGTCAGATGTGATATGCAATTCATCATAGTAACCAGATCAACAGTAAATAAGATTTTCCATCGGCTACTATCCATGTTATCTCAAAAAGTGTCACTGTTGCAATAAAAAAACAGAATATTTGACAGTATCAGAAAATATAATCTGTCTCCTTATTTAGCTGTATTTTAAACTGGTGTGAGTACAAAATACATAACTCACCAAATCTCTGAACAGTATGCAGGTTTATGATTTATTATTTTTCTTTTTGAAATTGAAAACTGGTGATATAGAAGTTTAAAAATGATGTTGAAGAAGGAGAAAAAAGAAGGGCATGCACATCGCCGCTATGCCTCCTCAGTGTCTGATTTCACTTTGGATATTACTCACTGTTCAATGCTGATCACAAAAACTAAAGTGTCAATTTATTTCTTATGAAGGTGTATAGCAACATTACCTAAAACATGAAAGTTACTCTTTTGAATTGATACCAGTTTTATATCTGATTCCTGGTTATTTCTCTTAAGGGCTGTCAAGAACAAATTCCTGTTTCCTTTGTGTTGAAAAGATTTGTAAGAAGTTTTAAAAACTACAATTTTAATCAATTGTTCAATTTTCTTTTCTTTATTCCTGATGGTACGGTTGAGCCAGATGTCTTTTTGTGGGTCAGAGGAGCAAAAAGCAAACAGAAGCACTAATTGTATGTTCATGCCTGAGAGTTTCCTGAACCCAATTACTTAATCAAGGGCAACTTGCACCTGCGGTTACACACCAGCAGGAATAACAAGTTGCTGCAGAGATATTGGACTGTGTCTAGAAAATATCAAAGACTTGCCCTTCTAGTGTGTCCTCCTACCATTGTGAGGTATGATTCCCTCGTTTTCTAGATAAATACTTGAACAAGACCTTCAGAATAAAACAAGCAATATAAATAAAACACCCAAAGAAAGGAAACTCCCCTAACAAAACAAATGATAGGACTTCATATGTGGCATGTTTACAAGAACCTAGGATCATTTTTCAGTATTTTCATAGTCATGACATGACCAGGAAATACTTAAAAAGCTGAAATCTATTTGACTGCTGCAGACAGACCATCGTGATGTTTCATTGAAAATAACAACTGAAGGGCTTGATTTGAAAAAAGTGGAGAAGTGTTCAAGCAGTTATAAACCCCTGATAATCCTTTGTCCTCCTAACACCATCAACCTTTATAAATACTATCTCACCACACTACAAAAGGTGATCAAATATACTTTCGACGTTTGTCAAAAGTCGACATTTGTCAAGAAACTTGTCAAATTTGTTAATAGAGTTTATTTAAGCTGGAAAAATGTTGCACTCCGGTCTTTTCAGTAGCAAATAAGAAGATACTTATTTTAAATAACATATTCTCTGTTTTATTGACTGTATTTTGAGAGAATGTGGTGAGGAGTAGTAAGTAAATATGCCAAGTGAATCAGGGAAGTAATCAGTGCTGTGTGTCTTGGCACAGATAAATATGACTGAAAAACCATGTGCTACAGAAATGGATCGGTATTTTGTAAAGAACTGATCTACGGGCCTCTCCCTTCACTGATTCCTGGGGTTAGTCATTTCCCTAGTAAAGAATACCTTGGTGCTTGGGTGCATTGGATGCATGTCTGTATGCGTTTGGTGTTTCATTTATACTGCATTATTAAAGTCCTCACTATTTATTCCATTGGCTCTATTAAATTATTCTCTACTAAACTTTTGTTATATCAAAAATTGCTGATTTTTAGAATTGCTATTAACTGTTATTAACAAATACCCAAACTGAGAGACTCAAGCAATGGTTTAGGTAAAATTGTTCACACACAAATTGAATTAAAAATAAAAGATTTTCAAAATTGGGCTTAACTGCACCATTTGCTATTATGTGACCTTGCTTTCACTGACAGATATCTGACTATACAAATATAAAGCTGATATTTTTAGAATTTCTTGAAGACATCCTATGCATCGAAAAAAAAGTTTTGTCTACTGGTTTCTTGTTTATCACTAAAACTTACAGCAAGAAAAACATATTGATTCCATTTGTTCTTAACACCACATGCAGCTCTTGTCATTGAAGCATGAAGAAAGAAAATGTATTGGTTTAGACAGATAAACAATTAAGTAAACATTATGACAGTCATAGTTAACCTGACATAAACCAACCCAGGGAGTATAGATGAGGTCTTCAGTTTATCTCCATCCCGCCCCAGTCATGTGGTCGTCAGATTACATGTACTCGTCATGTATGGATCCGTTAACAGCACTTTAAATCTGGCAGCATATAGAAAAGATCATTTATTCTCACTCAACTCATATGCATGTCTGGTTGTGGCTGATGTAGAATGAGTGAGGCTGGATGATCTGGTTCAAGCTGCAGGTCTCACTGGACTCACCACCCACTGCATGTTGCCTCCTGTTAGGTCAATATGTTCTGTGCAATCCCACTGTGGGGTACAAGTGAATGCAGAAGAAACTACCTAGAGAAAGCTTTTATTGTAGTGTTGGAAGAAGCTTAAAAAGCAACTGGAAACACACAATTCCTCTGAACGCTGATGCTGGGAAACAGCATACTGCCACTAACCCCATGTTGTATTTTCAAAGGCAAAGTCTTGGCTCGGCCCTATATTAAAGGGGTAGGTTCACACTTCCACTTGACAGAGACTGTAACTGCAAAGTCTGTGGCACAGTGCTAAGGTACAGAGCAAGATGGTGAACTTGGGCTATAATTCAGTCTATCACTATGTGCTCTCTTGCAAAGTAAATACTCTCATCTCCCTCCCAAGACTTCCAAATATCTAAACTATCATAGCCCTAGGCTTCAAATTTAGAAATTTGCAGCACACCTCAATGTATCTGCCTCCACTTAATCTGGAGAGTTAGACCTAAACAACAAAAGTAATATACCATCTAAACAAATATGTAATGAGAGATTAGACAAGTATTTATAGGTAAAATGGAAAAAATAAAAGGTGCATAGCAATCACTGGTTTATAACAACTCTGACATCACACTGGACAAATATTGCTTGATTCTCTACTTTTAGTTTTCTCTATTTTCTTCTTTCTAGATTATTTCAGGAGGCAGTTTTAAGAGCTATGTCACCAAAACACAGCATGTATTACACTTTCAGCAGCTTTCTATATAATTTTTGAAAATGACTCCCATTTTCTCTATTATTTCTCTTGCTATATTTCACCTATCTCCAAGTCAGTTACCACATATTAAATACTTTGTTAGAGAAGCACTCAACGTTTAAGGGCTATTTTCTGTATTTGTTAGTGACTGCTACATAATAATCCATTTTAAAGTGCAGGGGTGTGAAGCAATGCTCACCTATTCTGTTGTGCATGTGTTTGCTGGACATCCAGTGACTGGTGCTGAGCTGTCTGGGTGGCTCTACTTAAAGCTAAGGCTCTGGCAGGCCAGAGCTCCTTTGACTTAGGTCTGCTGTTTACATATCCATTTCTGGGCTACCTAGGAAGGCGAGCAACTATCTTGGGGTGGTTTTCTTCTTATGTTGTAAGAAAAAGAAAAGAACACATAGAAACATACTATCATAGAGTTAAAAATAATGACACATTATCCCCCTTCCCCATGTAAATATGTAATGTGTATCTACACCCTTTGATATGGGTTGGCCATGCAATGATTAGCACTCAGTTACTTGCAGTGGTGATTAGAACATGACCAATCCCCTGAGGCACACAGCATTGTAAGTGTTTGAATGTTAGCTGCTGCTGTCTAGCCTCAGACAAATTTATGAATAAGGCAAACTAGGCTTCTAGATGCTGAGAGACCACAAGGAACAAGTAATAAACTGGCCCAGTCAAACCACCAGCCTGCTAGACAACATACAGCAGCTTTCAACCTTCACTCATTTTAGAGGCATGAACAACCAAGTGACTAAACCAGAGCAATCTCAGATTATTTCTCTAAATGCATCTTGATGTGCATTGTTCTTGTTAGCTACTAAATTCAGATATAATTTCTTACAAGGGGAAAAAAGCTACCTGGTACAGTAACTGATACCTAGAAATGGATCTTTACAAAACTTACAACATATGGCACTGACTTTGGAATTGGGTGATAGAGAATCAAAAGCCACCAAGGACTCTATTGGAAAAAGGCTAGAAAAACAGTGCAGAAATTATTATTGAAGGGTGGGAAAACTGACAATTTGTTTATGTGGGTGTGAAACAACTGGCAGAACTGTAACCTGTGTAACATGTCAGATAGAAAATGTACCTAATAAACATGAATTGTCCTACAGTACCTCCAGAGAGAATACTGAAAGTGTCAGTTAGATGTTTCCAGCTGCATATGATAAAGAACTTCAGGAGAGAGATGAACTACAGATGAAACTGTTATGATTGCAAGAATAAGTTAAAGGGTTATAGAAGAGCCATAAATTTTTGGGTTTGAAAATAAACTCTGATCCCTAGTCTCTGGGTGAGCAAAATGTTCTTGAATCAAAAGGAGACCTAAAGCCACAGTTAATATCAAAGATGTGGTAATGGTGATCCACAATAATAACTTCAAAAGATTTAATACAATGCCTACTAAACCATCTCAGCTAGAATAAGGGGTTTCACAAAAGTCAAAACACAGAAAGGAGAGAAATGATTGTCTCAGAAAGAAAAAGTTTTTCCCCCCTAATGGAATAGCATATAAACTGATGCATAGTATCCCCACAAAAGTTCTTAAGGGAAATATGGTGGTTTAAACTAAAAGAAAATGAAACTGCTTTAAGTTTTAAATGCCCCCTTTTTGGTGGTTTTATAACTTTATTTGACAAGCAGAGATTAGCTCTCAACCACATTGACTGTTTCTAGATTTTTGAAAATGGTAACAGGTACAGAGGTAACGGAAGTATAGAGCTTGTTTTATGAATCTTTATCCTCATTATACTCTCTGAACATTTGCACATTCATATGATATGGGGCATGCTTTTGGTGTTGCCAACTTGTTTCAAGCCAGAAATGTGTTGAGAAAGTTATTTGGCTACAAATGTTGGCAGTTTCATAAGAAAAAAGTGGTACATCTCAGGAGGCAGAGTAAAGACTTCATATGGTGTGGCCAGGAAACAGAGAGCAATGGAGTAGGGACCTAGTTCCAGAGATGACAACTAGGAACAATTTAAGCAATGGGCATAACTGCTTATTTAGGGGAACCTGGAGCCATGTACCCAATGGAATTTTTAAAATCTTATGGGTCAGTGGCTGATGAGCATTTATTAGAGTTATCCATAAATTGTAAGAATTTTGTTACATTGAATTTTCAAAATCTTCTGGACCAGCGACTGATGAGCATTTATTATAGTAATCCAAATGTGGGCATTTATTACAGTTACCCACAAATTGTCTCACCATCATATTCCATGTGTGAAAAAGATGTTATTTGTTCCTTCATTGAGAGGCCTACAGATGAAGAGATGCCACACCAGACAGGCTGTACCCACAAGAGTCTCATTTTCATCTGGACCCGATATAGATGATGCAATAAAATTATGATCTAGGAAATTAATGTTATAATTGATGGGCAATTTACAGAGTCCTTGAATGGAACTGATTATGTTTTGTCCATAAGAAGAATGTGAAAATTATACAACAGGGGAAAGACTGAGGTTGATTGCAAACTTAACCCTAAACACTTTTCCTCCTACCAAGAAATGGGTCTATTTCATGACCCTTAAGTCTAGGTTGGCCGTATAACCTTACTTGACTAGTAGGATTTTACTATCTCATAGAATACATATCTAAAAATTTTATTTATTTTTGCCCTGTGATCATTAGACTAACATTGTATGCAACAGACAAAGAAAAAAAGGCAACTTTTACTTTTTTATCCACTGTAAATTCTTTGGCAGTCTGTGGACAAACAATCTAGGGATAAGTTGAACGAATAGTTTCATTTATCCATAGGGCACTGTTTCAATTATAACTGTCATTGTTATTACCAGCACTGCATAAACACACACTAACATGTAGTCACTAAGTCATTGCTATCACGAGCACTGCATGAACACACACTGTCACTAATATCACCAGCACTGCATGAACACACACTGTCACTAATATCACCAGCACTGCATGAACACACACACAGTCACTAATATCACCAGCACTGCATGAACGCACACACAGTCACTAATATCACCAGCACTGCATGAACACACACACAGTCACTAATATCACCAGCACTGCATGAACACACACACAGTCACTAATATCACCAGCACTGCATGAATGCACACAGTCACTAATATCACCAGCACTGCATGAACACACACACAGTCACTAATATCACCAGAACTGCATGAACGCACACACAGTCACTAATATCACCAGCACTGCAAGAACGCACACAGTCACTAATATCACCAGCACTGCATGAACACACACACAGTCACTAATATCACCAGCACTGCATGAACACACACAGTCACTAATATCACCAGCACTGCATGAACACACACACAGTCACTAATATC
>CM052661.1:97083883-97113443 GCA_028533165.1 Leontopithecus rosalia
AATATCACCAGCACTGCATGAACACACACAGTCACTAATATCACCAGCACTGCATGAACGCACACAGTCACTAATATCACCAGCACTGCATGAACGCACACAGTCACTAATATCACCAGCACTGCATGAACGCACACATCTATATGAAAACAACTAAACTGAAAATAGAAAAGTTAATTCTAAAATGCCCCATGTCGCTATTAAACATTACTACCATTAATGAAATCAAAATTTTTGTTTGAATTGATTCTGTTTCATTTTTAATTGGCAGATGATATTTAATATATTATGTACATGTTGAAGGTATATATACCTTGTGCACTGGTTAAATATAACTAAATAACAACAACTTTACCTCACACAGTTATCATGTCATGGTGGGAACACTAAACATCCACTGTCTTAACGTTCTTCAAGAATAGAATATATCACAATAAACTGTAGTTGCCATGCCGCACAATTAACATTTTAGTATGCTTCAGTAGTTTGACTCATGATACTCAGAAATGAGAAAACACAGATGTTTCCCTTTCTTCTTTGATTACTGTCTTTTATTATTTTTCAGTTGAAATAATTAGTGTTAGAAATCAAGCCAAGTTTTTCCTTCACAGTAAGTACATATATATATATTTATACCTATATATGCACAGTAAATATATGTATATGCTTTGAAAAATGGCCCACAAATCTGATAATTTTAACACTTAAATAAAGTATACATAATCTGTCTTGCATAATAAAATATGATGTATTAAATATTTAAATTTAAATCTAGCATAATACACATTACATTATAAATTAATATATATTACTCTGCTAAAAAATTGTTTATGGATTTAATAAACATTTATCAAACAACTGATATGTATAGGGTATGTTACTATAAATGTTAGCCACAAAAAGTAACTAAAAGATACTTTTTTCAATTGAAAAAATCCACTTGGGACATTTACACATATTGATAAAAGACAACAAAAAACTCTTCAATAGACTTTAAAATAATACACTTGTGTGTCTTCAGTTCAGTAATTTGGTTTAATTCTGAGCCTATAAGGCATTCAGAGTTACCCTAGAGAGGAACTAAACACTAAATTAGTTTCCAAAACAACTCTGAATAAACCCTTCAAAATTAAATTTAGCTGCATAAATCTTCAGAACTCTAATATACTACAAAGCCCTTGACTCATCCTAAGTGTTTAAGAGAGATATATTGACTATTGTTTAAATAAAATTTGGTATGGATTTTTCTCACTGTAATGACTTTTCTGGTAAGCCTAGAAATTAGGGGCAAATTGAGTTATTATTATTAATGTTTCACTCTCTCCTTCTTATGTATACCTGTGCTCTTTGATCTTTGACTTTGTATCTTCTTCTGCTACACAGGGAAAGTTTTTCTTCATCCCATTGACATTGGGCAGCCTGATGACTGTCCCATACCAAGAGAATGAGGGCAGGAATATCAAGGTGCTGATTTTCAAAAGGAGTTTAAGGAAGCATAACCAGTTTTTGTTAACTCTTGTATTTTCAAGGTATGTGGAAACCTCTGGTTTCAGATCCAAAAGATATGTGGAGCAACACTTAATCAAACCCAAGTTTGTAGCCTGAAGTTGAGTCTTCCTATTTGTCCCCACAGGAGTCAATCAGTCAATCAATTAATCAGTTCACACAATACTTGTTATTGAGAGATAATGACATTTGGCGTTGCTTGATATATAGCATTTTTGAAGAAATAGTTCATTCTCCCCTTGGATATTCTGAATTCCATTACGTTATGAATACAAATATGATTAGGGCTTTTTAAATAGTGAAAAAAACCTATCTTTTCTGCTTTCCTTTCTTTCTTTCTCTTTCCTTCCCTCATTTATTCATCTGGAATTACCCCCAGATCACAAGGTCAGGAGTTTGATACCAGCCTAACCAATATGGTGAGACCTCATCTCTGCTAAAAATAGAAAAATAAATAAACAAATAAATAAAATGTATTTAGCCAGGACTGGTGGCCAGCACCTATAATCCCAGCTACTTGGGAGGCTGAGACAGGAGAATGGCTTGAACCCAGGAGGCAGAGGTATCAGTGAGCCATATTGCACCACTTCACTCCAGCCTGGGCAACAGAGCAAGACTCTGTCTCAAAAAAATAAATAAATAAAAATAAGCACTTTATCCTCATGTAGTTTTCATCTTCCATGTGAAATATGACATTTCACCAGTTACCAAATTAATATTGAGCAGAGATTTTAAAATGTTAAAAAAAAGATTCATAGTATAACAAATACTTGCATTTTTCCATTTAAATGAATAAATATTTTATGCTTTGATAAATTTATGTTTCTTTCTGTGCAAATGAATTTTTTGTTTTCTTTCTTCTGTGTCCTCATATTAAAATATATTTTAATCTACTATCATTCTATTATAAATAAAATATCCAAATCCCCTATATTATGATATGAGTAGTTGGTAGGGTGGTATTTTAAACTGCTGGTAGACCAGATGCAAATGCTGAAGGATGCAACTGGAGTGTGTCAATGGAAATGGTAGAAGATATCACAGTCAAAGGTTTGAGCAAAGTCAGAAACCTTGTGAGAATGTTGAGTCTTCTGGAGGAAGGGGAGAATCCACAGAAATGGTCACCTGTTAGGTATATCAGAAAGAAAGAACATAGAAAAGTCCTGTGCCAGGGAAATGAGGCCCAGGATATGTCAATCAAAAGCAAAGGGAGGGAATGGATTATTGTGGGGGGAAAAAACTCACTTATTTTAAAGTTATTTTCATAATATAATGGAAGCCTAATGGATTGGCCCGACTTAAAGAACTGGCAGATGATACATGGTTATCCTGACTATAAACTTCATCTTAGTCATTCTTAAGTTTCCCTCAGAATCTGACCAAAGTGTTTTCCAAATAGAAGGGGCACAGTAACGACTGTTGATGGTGTGAATGTGTGGATAAGACAGTGCTCACTGAACCAGATTACTGTAAGGACCCTCTTCTGTCTCTGAAGATACTTTAATGTTCTTATTTCTTTGGCAAGTTTCACCATAATATCTGAGGAGTGCTGGATGCTGCAAAGGTTTTCTGATTTGTGCAATGTGCAGTTTTACACATATAAAGTCATATGATATCTGAAGATTTAAATCTTCTATCAGGATCAAATCACCTTGGTGCTGTCAGTTGAGGCTTATTATTTGCATGTTTTTGTTTTCCCTTGGACACATAGTTTTTTATGCCTCCAAAACAAAGAAACACGAGATGCTGAAAATTAATAGCCATGTTAACCCTTTATTACCAAATAAAAGACAAAAAAACGTTATTTTAACTAATGCCAAGACAATGTTTGCATATCTATACTTGTTTTCTTAGACTCTTTTATGTGCAGTCAACATATTGGTAAAGTAATTATTTAGCACAAATGTCTATTTTTCTACAAATGAATTCATGAGCAATTAGTTAAAATGTATTATGTGACAAGATATAATGTTACTTTCTTAATACTTTTTTTTCTGAATAGGTATTGAAACTATTTCAATGTTAATAAAATCGTATTGAATATACAGCATTCATAATGAATAGTCCTTAACTTCTGTAATAAAATTACAATTTAGTTGAATATAAGTTATTGTTTAAAATTGAATGTAATAAGCTCATTAACCATTTGTTTGTACTGACCAGTATTTGGACTACATTTAAATTACCCTAACATATAAAGCATTTTATCATGCATATTACGTAAATTGATGTCTGTCTTCACCCACACTTAGGTTTTTTATATATTCTTTTCATAAATTTTTAAAAGGATATAGCCATTGCATGGAAAAAAGAAATGTGCGTTCTGTTCTCTCTTACAAATCACATTTAGAACTTAACTCAGTCTTTACTATTTACTATACTTTGATTAGCCTTTTTAAGTAAATGTTAGGTTGAATTTCATAAAGATTTTATACCACTATTGGTTTCTTCTACTTTGTATGCAATGCTCAGTGTACTCAGACATATAATGTGAATGATGTGGCATATGCATATAAATATATGATATTTATGCATTTTAAATCTTTCTTTAAAACAAGAGAGATGATCATTTTCAAGCTATATTAGTCTCATTTATCTCCTGATGCCATTAATGTTGTAAAATGTTGCAACAACATTACTAACTCCTGAAGGCCTGCATCAGCCTTTAGCTACTCAGCCGCATTATTAGACTGTCAACATAATTCAGACATCTCATAAGAAAGAACCAACCCGCTGGCTCCTGTGCTTTGTAAATGTATTTGCTTGATGTAGTAGCTCTGAACATATTGAGGACTTTCCTCTTTCTGTGGAAGTGGCACTTGCAGAATCATCTCTATTGCTGCTTCAGAAATGTGCTGAAGATTTACAGCTTTGTTGTTCTGTGTGATACAATTTGGTCTATGTCAATTCCTCTTCACTGATAAGCATATGAAAAGGGAAAATGCAACTTGTAAAATTAGAAAAAAAAATAGTGTTTGTACTGATCACCGTTACAAATTCACATATTTTCATTTACTTTTCCTATGAAGGGTTTAAAGCCTCCAAATGTGTAGACAAAATTACACACTTAAGAAATTAATCAAAATACTTGTAATGTAGAGTGGATGCTTTTGTTTTTTCATTAATGAACATGAGCACTCACTATTAGCTGAGTTTTATATATAAAAAATATAAAAATTGTATGAGAACAAAAATAACCATTTCCTTTTAAAACTGAATTCAAACATGGACACATATTTGAAAACCTAGAACTAAATTTGACACCAAAATACAAAAATAAGTGAAAATTTGTTTGAGGAGCTAACCTCTATGACACAGGAAATCATAGGGGATGAACATTGAATGCACAAAGTTAAAAGAGGCCAAACAGAAAACCTATCATTCTCTGTTCTGTCTTCAACACCACTTGTTCCCTTTATCTACAGATGCAATACTAAGTTGAGTTGACTCAGAACGTGCAAATTAACGTTTATTTATTTATTTTGTCATTTTTAATACCACAAAGATAATCAAAATGTGTATTCTTAGAGTAACTAAGTCAGATAAAGATTGGATGTTCTATTACCAACTAAAATAAGCTTCCAGGCAATGCTACTAGTCGAGATAGCAGGGAGGAAGTAATGTGACAATATGTATTACACATGACATTGATTCTGGCATCTCCTTTTTAAAATATCTCTGCTCTGTATATCAATCATTTTAATCACAACAGACTCTTTTGCTGTGAGCGTTATTTACAACTTTACTCATTGTAATCTACAAAAACTCTATTAATGGTCAAACACTGTGTTAGGCACACAGTAGTCAGCAATGTAAGGACAAGGAACACTCGGCCTCACAGAATAGACAAGCTCCTAGAGAAGTGGCGTATTCCAGTTGACAGCTGCAACATACCGTGAACTGTATATTGAGATGCAGCATGCTCAATGAAAATAATAACAAAATGATCTCTGATTTGAAACTGGCAATTTTTTTTCTGCTTGCAGGAGTTAGGAATGATCTCAAAGCAGAAATAAAATTTGTTAGCATTTGGAAGATAAATCTGGGTTGACCAGGTTGCTCACGTGGGTGGAAGGGCTTTCCAGTTAGAAAGAAGTTCAAGTCATGTTGAGGATATTGATTTGTAGAATAGGGATAAAATAATCCCAGGAATTAATGAATCCATTTCTATTATATTAAAGGTGAGAAAGCTGAGGTCCATTCAAACTTAGTGACCTGCCTGAAGCCAGTAAGTTAATTATTAGTATTAAGCAACCTAAAAAAAATGTGCTGGGTCACCAGGTGAGCCTCTGTCCAATGTCCTTACGGCACCTCTGCTGTTCTTGACTGGTCATGTGCTACTACGCCTTTCCAGTCTCTGTTCTCCCCTCAGTGTCCTGCTAATTTGTGTGCTCTTGCTATGGTTTTCTAGGCTGTCAATTCTCTGAACCGAGCTTTCTGTTCTCCATCATTCCAGATATTGCTTGAATCTACTCCGAGGGTTTTCATGGAAAGATCTTCCTTGGTGGTTTATACATAGGCTATATATTGTGTTTTAACTAAAATATTTCTTACACTTCAAAAGCAGGAGATACACACAATACATATTTAGAAGCAGGCAAAAAGAAAAAGAAAATAACTCACAGCCTTACCACCCGAAGGGTATCACTGTTAACATGTTAGTGTGGGACATTTTCCCAAATATTTTACTGTTCTACATTTTTTATTATATATTTGAGTTACTAATTTCCACGAATGTGACTGTTTCAATACTTATTCCATATTCAAACTCCCCTTTGTTCCTGAAACTTTTCTGGTAACTGACTTTTTCTTGCCCAGATGGTGTCTATGACCTCTCATTCATCCAGTTCACATGCTCGTTACATCTCCTTTAATCTGGGCAGTTTATTAAGTTTTTCTGTCATTGACTTACTGAAAACATCAGGCTCATTGTATTCCACATTATTACAACTTCTCAATATTCCAGACTACTTATTTGAGGTAATATCTTCCTTCTCTAAATTCAGTATTTTCTGTAAAATGGGCATTAGTTCTAAAAAAAAATGTAGATTCAGATTTTTGGCTAAAATGCATTTTATAGGTTGCATACATTGTAGTGTCTACATCACATAATACTTAATCATCCTAGGTACTGTATCATACTGTTGCTATAGCTTATCAATGGCTTTGGTATTGATATTGAATAGTTTATTTTCTCTCTTTCTGAGTAACAAGTAATACATGTAATATTTATTTGAAATTATTTAGATAACTAATACCATATTAAACATTCCCTTATCAGTCATGAAAACAATTACTGATGCCTAAAAGAAATATATATTTATATACATGAATGTATACATATATATATGAGTTGTAAAGTTATGGTTTCCAAATTATTTCATTCCCAGAGGGACTGATAACATTTAGTTATCCTAACATAATAGACTCACTGATAAATCTTTAATTTTCTTTACTATATTTTCAAGAAAAAAACAGATTTAATACTGATGTCTAATGATGACATATGGATTTTATCTAGCTTTCTATCTTGTGAGCAATATTAGGAGCAAATGGATATTTTAATAATTCAATGACTATTTATCCAAACAAAATAATTACTCTTTAGCAAGTTTGAATAATGGAATTGCCTTCAAGTAGACTTCCATATCCTGTTTATACAGTCCTTCCCAATTACTAACAGGTGACCATATTTTAAACACAAGTAACATTGTAGCTTCATCTTGTATCTTCCTCTCTTCACTTCTGAAATCAAGCATTCTTCAGGGACCCAAATTCTTTTTAATATAGAATGGTTATTAGAAACTTCAACTGATGCTATGGTTACACATTATTACTGAAGGAAAATTATTTCTAAGCCATTGTATTAGGCAGAGCTTGAAAAAAGTTTAAAATATGTATTAGTCTGTTCTCACACTGCTAATAAAGACATAACTGAGGTTGGGTAATTTATAAAGGCAAGAAGTTTTATTGACTCACAGTTCACATGTCTGGGTAGACCTCACAATCATGCTGAAAGACAAAGGAGGAGCAAAGTCACATCTTACATGGCAGCAGGCAAGAGACATGTTCAGGGGAACTCTCCTTTATAAAACCATCAGATCTTGTGAGAAGTATTCACTGCTATGAGAATACCATAGGGAAAACATCCACACAATTCACTTATCTACATTTGGCTTCACTCTTGACACACGGAGATTATTACAATTCAAGGTGAGATTTGGGTGGGGACACAGCCAAACCATATCAACAAACATACACATATTAGAATGTTTATATTTAAATAAACAGAAAAAAATTAAAACACATATATATAATTATTCACGTGTATTTATACATATTACATATAATATATAGTAAACATATATTTTCTATGTGAAAGCCTTCTATATGCATGATTTTTAAATCAATAAGTTCATGTTGCTTTCTGATTTAATTTTTTTTAGTCAAGGCTACAGTTATTATTATTATTATACTTTAAGTTCTGGGGTACCTGTGCAGAACATGCAGGTTTGTTACACAGGTGTACATGTGCCATGGTGGTTTGCTGCATCCATATCCCTGTCATCTACATCAGGTATTTCTCCTAATGTTATACGTCCCCAATTCCCCCATCCCCCACTGTCCTTCCCCTAGACTCCCACCCCTCTCAGAAAGGCCCCAGTGTATGATGTTCCCCTTCCTGTGTCCATATGTTCTCATTGTTCAACACAAACCTATGAGTGAGAACATGTGGTGTTTGGTTTTCAGTTCTTGTGTCAGTTTGCTGAGAATGATGGTTTCCAGCTTCATCCATGTCTCTGCAAAGGACAGTAACTCATCCTTTTTTATGGCTCCATAGTATTCCATGGTGTATATATGCCAAACTTTCTTTTTTATACAATCCTATTATAATAATTATTATTATTGTACTTTAGGTTCTGGAGTACATATGCAAATCATGCAGGATCATTGCATAGTTACATACATGGCAAAGTGGTTTGCTGCCTCCATCCACCCATCACCTATATCTGGCATTTCTCCCCATGTTATCCCTCCTTAACCTACCCATCCCCTGCTGTCCCTCCCCTAGCTGCACATTTTCTTTATCCAGTCTATCATTGATGGGCATTTGGGTTGGTCCAAGTCTTTGATTTAATTTTAATATTATGGCATTATTATTTGTTTTATATTTTTACATATTCTCATAAACTGAAAATATTCATTTGTATCATTAACATAATTAATTACTTATCTTACTATACAATATATAATAATTATTTTAAAACAAGATTTTAGTTGTATTAGTAAAAATGGCTTTGGGAGGCCAAGGCAGGCAGATCACCTGAGATCAGGAGTTTAAGACCAGCCTGGTCAACATGGTGAAACCTCATCTCTACTAAAATACAAAAAATTTCTCTGGTGTGGTGTCAGGCACCTGTAATCTCTGCTACTGAGGAGGCTGAGGGAGGAGAATTGCTTAAACTTGGGAGGCTTGGGCTTCAGTGAGCCAAGATCATACCATTGCACTCCAGCTTGGACAACAAAAGCAAAGCTCAATCTCAAAACAAAAAAAAACAAAAATAAATGCAGTGGTATAATAATAATAGTGGAAAATAATACAGTATTATATTGTACTTTTTTCTCATTCAAATGCATTCAACTTAAAATACAATGTTCAAGTACAGTCAGCATCCTATTTCACTTGACATAAATGATTTCTTCCTATGTTAATATGGTGAAATTGGTAGAAGACTTGGGTGGTTTGTTTAAATTTGTATGCATGTGCAGGGCTTTTTATAAATTTTTGTTATTATTTTTAAATCAGGAGATTTACTTATTCATAAGCAAAAATCATTTTGAAATGTTGTCTTCCATTCACCCTTGACCTTGTGACCTGGCAACCTTTTATCTAGCAAAGGTAAGAAATGGTATTCGTTTCTCGCTTGTAGATTAAGGATCATTGTATTTTCTGTGCAAATAAATATACTGATTTGTTTTGATTCTGCTGCGTCCACTTTTATCTTTTATTTTTAAGAAAATATATTGATTTATTAAATACATTATTCTGAACACGGATTATCAGAAATAAGTAAAAGGAACTATTTTAAGAGCCCTTTTGGTATTTCTATAATAATTTTAATAAATTTATAGTTTTCCTTAAATTATAGTCACTACTGTTTGTCTTTCCATTAGACTGTGAGTCAGTGGACACAGAGATTTTATGTTATCAGCATTTTAGTGACTTCGTTGTTTTCTTATTTTATTATTCTCAAATTTTCCTTTATTTTGGTCCATAATAAATGCTTACACATTCCTTGTTGAGTGAGATTGTAAATAAAGTTTATTTTCCCAGATCGCATGCTATTCTTCAAGGATTCTAAAATGTGTCATTTTTTCAGGTCTATAGAGAGCAAAATTCAATGTTGTTGCACGGTATTTGGCTTCAACAGCAGTGGACTCCTTCCTGCTCTATGTGTTTTATGCCAACTGCAGCTTGTTATTCTTGATGTTGAAGGGGGTTATGTCAGGAATGGGTTTGGAAGTCTTATGGATACCCCTGATCCATTCAGAACCCTAGGGTTCCAGGTTCAGCAAATGTGTTTATTTACCACCAGCTGTCCATAAACTCCAGGAGCACAGAAAAAAAATCTTCTTTGACTTCTCAAGAGTCACCTGTGTTTTCAGATTCATCACAGACAAGAAAATAATTCTTTTAACATACCTTACAAATTGTTTGTAGTAACCATTTTATCTGTAATTTGGAGATTATACAAGTGCTTCCATCACTTGTTTTAAATAAATGTATTCTTTATTTTTTTACGTAATCTTCACAGTAGCCCTACAAGAAAATTAATATAACTTTCCTTTTATAAATGAGAAAACTACATCTTAAATGCTAGGTAATTTTCTAAAAAGTTTCTAGTTAATATTTTCAAAAGTGCCACAGTTCTGAAAGAAATGTGTTTGACAGTACTGTCTGAACTTTGACCACTATAACTCATTCCCTAACAGTATAAAGTAGTTGAAATTAAGTACACCTACATGTCCCATAGGACTTTTGATCTCATTCTGTCATTTTAGTTTCGAGTTTACAGTTACCAAGAAAAAACAGAATTTAAAAACTAGATATTTATACTTTCCTTGGCTTATAAACATATATAGCTATCCCAAGCGACATGGCAGCCTGAGACAAAAGAGAGAATTAGTAACACTACTCTTGCATTTATTTAAAATGTCATATTGTGTTTATCATGGATTTCTATATGAATCATAATGTATTAAAATACATTGCACTATTTTATTACTGGGTTTGATGCCTTCCTTAATGTTGTGCCCAAGACAAATACCTCATTCATCTCATCTTAGCCCCAGCTCTGCAGCCATAAGAAAGGTGTTTGTTATTAGAGAGCCATGTAAACATTAACCAGTCAATCTTTATGAAGCCAAAATATGATAGACATTTTAGGAGATATAAAAAGCAGAGTTATAATCTTTGACTTTAGAAGCTTTAAATGTTGTTGTGTCCATAAACTATTAATATGCAAATGTACAATATAGAAAAGCTTATGATAAATGAAAAATAAAGATAATGTGATTTAGAGCTCAGACTATACCAGGATCTGAATGTGTCAGAGGAGTCAGAAAGGGTGTTATCCTATAGATGGTGCTTAATTTGGAACTTTAAGAATTTATGAGATTCAGAGGAGACCATAAGGACACGGAACTCCAGGGAAATATTTTGAGACATTGTTAAAGGTCAGTGATTTATAGAGTTTGGAAGGAATGAGTAGAAATATAACAATAATGTAACTTAATCAGAAAGTTCATGCTGCAGTAAATTAGTACAAGATAATTTGTAAGATTTAAATGCGAAGAGTTTGTAAGAACAAATTTAAGACAAATCTTTTAAAAATGAGTATAAAAGGAGGGAATCCTTTTATACTCAGAGGAAGTTTCTGTTCAAGATTATTCTGGTAAACGGGAAAAGTTGTAAAGAGTAGCCTGATAGGAACTTATATTTGCATATGGAAGTCCAAAATAAAGTAGTAAGGGCCCAGCAACAACATGAAACGGAACATCGTAACTTCCATAAGATGCCAAAAGTAAGTTTACTCACTTAAAAATAATGATGGCAGAGCTGGCAATTACTGAGCATACACTACATCAGGCACTACCCCTAAGGATATAAAATGCTGGATACAAATGGTGATACTTACTGAAGACTTCAGAAGAAAAGTTCTCAATTATTTACCATTATGAATAATGTTATATTAATTTTAGATACTTTATTATATTTAAAAAGTTTTTTCTGTTTCATATCAAATGATTTTTCAGAATTTATTGAGTTGTTCATATACTTTTGTCTTTTTCCTGCTAATATGAAAAATTACCTTTGTTGGTATTTAGATGCTAAAGCATTTCCTATGACAAACACTACACTGTTATGATGCATTATGTCTTGTTTATTGTGGTGGGTTTAATTTATTGACATTTTCATTTAAGAATTTTATGTCTATATGACAATAATGGACAGTAAATGTGCCACCACTCTCCTTTTGATACCTTTGACAGGTTTTAATATAATAGTTATGCTGAATCTATAAAATGACTTGCAAGGGTTTTCCTCCCTCCTCTTTTCTAGGATAGTTTAGGTAATATTGAGGGTAAAACTTAACAGTTTGGAAAAATACAAAAAGAAACCTACTTACATCTATCTAAAGTCTTGTG
The DNA here is from genome assembly GCA_028533165.1 of Leontopithecus rosalia. Lineage (NCBI taxonomy): Eukaryota > Metazoa > Chordata > Mammalia > Primates > Cebidae > Leontopithecus > Leontopithecus rosalia. The sequence goes on from CM052661.1 coordinate 97,096,100, forward strand.
GTTTGTTCCTTTTTAGTTGTTTTAGGTATTTTTGAAAAGATTCGATTACATATTCAATGTCTTTAGAATATCTAGGTAGATTTTTATCCCACGTTAGATACTTGAAAAGACTCACAGACTGCACAGCAATTTAAAGGCAAATAATAAGATGCAACAAGAGAAAGAGATGCAGGCACACATTGCAATTCTAAGAGATACACACCTGCAAGCTACCATGGGCCCCCTATTCCCGAGTACCATGCTGTGTCCTAGGCTAAACCGCCATGATTCATGTGAGGGATCTTAGCTTGGTGAACTCACCGGAGATGCTCTCAGAATCTCTTTATATAAAATCAGCCTTGTCACACTGGTTAGGCCATTTCAAGCATTATGAAAAGACTAACACTGAGAGTCACAAAGGGAATTTTGTACTTTTCAATAGCACATTATAAATTCCATTTCTGGATGAGACTCAAAAGCTAGATATCAGGCATTCCCAGAGTTAGAGAGAGTTTATTCATGGCAGCTGTAAATCAAATCTATCACCACAGTAAGTACTCAGATTTTAAAAGAAACTTCTTATATGAGTTTTGATAACTTTTGTATTTAGAATTTTTCCACATCATCTAAACTTTCAATTAATGTCCTAAAGTAAGAAATATTCTATTATCTTTTCAGTAGAATTAAGGTCTCCAATGAGCCTTCATTTTATTCTTCTTATCGCTATTTTGTATTTCCTCCTGTTTTAGTCTTTCCAGGGGTTTATATTTTGACAAGTATTTTAAATGAATCAAACCATTGATTTTTTAAAATTTTCTCTATTGCCTTTATTTTCTCTTTTATTTATTTCTATACAAACAGGCACACGCACACACACACACACACACACACACACACACACATACACACACACATACATACACACATACCCCTAGACTTCCAACCAGAAATTTGCTCTCTTATCATTAACTAAACAGTGAAGTGTAGAAAAAGTATTGCAAATATTTAAAAGCTAAAATAATTTATCACAGGGTATTGTATTTTACCATTTAGAATCTTATGTCAGGGAGAAAAGATAGGCTGATGACCAATTATTAAATAATAAAGACACCTGACCTAATATAGAAGATTAACATTTGCTTGATAAAATGCAAATCCGGTGTGTGTGCATGTGTGTGCCTGTGTGTATGTGTATTAGACTAAGATTGGTTCAAATCTTTTTTTTAATTGCTTTTGCTTATTTTATTAGTTATTAAAAGTGATCTCACACGATTCGTGTAAATTAGATATTTTTACTTTGACGTTCACTTTTTTTTTTTTTGAGTCGATGTTTCGCTCTTGTTACCCAGGCTGGAGTGCAATGGCACAATCTCGGCTCACCGCAACCTCTGCCTCCTGGGTTCAAGCAATTCTCCTGCCTCAGCCTCCTGAGTAGCTGGGATTACAGGCACGCGCCAACAAGCCCGGCTAATTTTTTGTATTTTTAGCAGAGACGGGGTTTCACCATGTTGACCAGGATGGTCTCGATCTCTTGACCTCGTGATCCACCTGCCTCGGCCTCCCAAAGTGCTGGGATCCTAACCATTTGTTCTCATATTCTCTACTATTCTTTTGCTTGGGTTTAAAAATGGGCTCTCTGGTTGTGTGAGAATGTGCAAATTGCTTAATAGGGTATATGAAAATTTCACAGAATATAAAATCATAGAGGTTGAGTTTACAGTAATTTTCTTCCTGTAAACATAAAGTTTGCTTCTGGAAATCTGTAAATTTATGGTTAAATCTCCTTTCTCCAACAAGGCTCAAGAGGCTCTGATTCTTATTACAGTACTTAGATGTTTGCCGCTACTGTTACATTTTAGCCTCTAGTAATCCCATTCGAAAGTCTGGGCTATTAACCAGAGCACTTCTTTCTATGTAAGTGTGGTTTGCATTTCTTTTCTTTTCCCAGAACTGTGAGACTCTGGAAAGTTTTGCCTGGGTTTTTGGCCTTTTAGAGAATATTTTCTTCTTGGTTTCTTTTTTCACACAATAGGGATTAGCAGATGTTTAAGACAAAATATGATGATAAATATTGGGCTAAAGTCTCCGTGGTTCTCTGATACCCTCGATCTTGTCTACTCAATTTTTGCCATCCTTAGTAACTCTGGACAGCATTGTCCATTTTTGTAAGGCTGCGGAAAGCGTGACCCTGGGCCCAGGGCTGTGGGTGAATTATCAATTGTCTCAAATGAACAATTAGTGAAAAATGATGTAATTGCCTGAATTCATTCATCTTCTTCCAAGGATATTGACCACTTCATCCTGGCTAACTCAGTTGATCTGTAGTTCATTCAAAGAGCTATTTTATTTTTCTTTTAGATTATTATAGTTTATGTCATCAGAAGAGTTTGATTAAAAACTACCCATTATAGCCAAGAGCATATAACAGATGACGGAATTTAGTTTTCTCATTTTCTAGGAAACCTAGAGACCTAAAGCCATACAAGCTTATTAGTGGCACAGTCAGAAATGGGATTCTTGAGAGTAACTAAAAATAATGGAGCACTGATTCTTAAATGCAACAACAACTAAAAAAAGGGAAATCTGATTTTCTGACTTCCCATATTGCTATGCTAGTTTCCATGGCACTAACTCAATTAATATATCAGAAATAGGAAGATGTGATATAATCCATCAGACCATTAAAAGAGTCATTATTTAAGACAAATGAAGAAGTCATCTACCATTTTCATTTATGTGGAATGCTTTCTGTATAAATACTCTTGCTTTTGAGTCAAGGAACAAGAGAAAAGTTATTTCAGTTATAAGCCTTTTTGTATAATTTTGTCCAGATATATGATTTTAACTTTTTCTTTTAATGCTAGTATTTAATGTTAACTAATTAGTTAACAAATTTCTTTTATGTATTAAAATATTGTAAATCTATAATAATGACTGCTAAATTGTAATAACCTAACTTGTGTTAGCCTAACTGACTCCATCTTAGCTGTAAGCTCCAGCCTAGCTTCTCCCTCCCTGCCACAGCCCTCACAGGTGCATTACTGAGGCACTGTGCTCAGTGTCTGTACATCCTGCTTGGCAAGTGCACCTGCTATTGTGAATACCTCTCTTGGTGACTGATTGCATGGAAAGTGCCCCCGCTACCCACCTTGATGATTGTATGGAAGTATTCTTAGTAACCAGCAACTATGGAAACCTCCTGTGTCCTGGTTACCAGCCTTCTCCTACTATTTTGCTTGTTCTGCTTCTGTAAAATTCCACTTTAGCTAGGCTCCCCCTCTCTTACCTAAATCAAGTATGAAGGGAAATCAAGCCCCTTCCTTGGGGCCGAGAGAATTTTGAGCATTAGCCATCTCTCAGTGGCCAGCTAATAAAGGACTCATAATTTGAACTCAGAGCATGGCGCTTCTTCTGTGACTCACTTGGTTATTACAAAATATTTTCAAAATAGTCAATGCATGCCAACCGGCATTTCTATCTGCTCTAATTTTTTTTTCTTATATGTAAAAATATTTTTATTTTCTCAGATTACGTTATTCTCAAAACTACCTCCAATTCATTTCCAGATTGGATTTTTAAAATACATTGCAGTTTGTGAGTTGAGTTTTACATACCGCAAATTCAAATATGTTTAGTACTTTTAAAAATAAAATATAAAACAAAAAATTCTATCCTTAGATTAAATTTATATTAAATTGTCTTATACTTTCACCATGTTCTGAAATTTCTATTTGATTTTAGATGGGTTGTAGGTTGTGATTTAAGCTGAATTTTTGCCATTTTTAAAGTATTCAAAATATTTGCTAACTCTTTTAGGAGAATTATTCTATTTTCAAAATGGCTATAAGTTATTTAACTGCTATTGAATGGAAAGGAGAACATACAGGTTCAAAATAAATAAATACCTTAATCAATTACTAATAAGCAATTACTATAAAACTGCAACTGAAACAAATTTAGCAAAACTTTCCAATGTTTACTTCAACTGTACTAAACTATATGTTAAGTTATTTTGTTGATAATTAATTGAAATGTTTAAAGAGTAATTTTGTTAGTTTGTAAGTATGGTAATCACAGAGTTCTATATGCTGTCCAATACCATAATTTATTCAATAATATTGTTATTATATATGAACTTTGTACCTGCAAGCTTCCAGGTTTGGAAAGACTATATACACTTTAAATTACTCAAAGTTGTTTTGGTAATGAAAATGGAGTTGATTCAATTTAGGAAATATAGCAAAGTAATGTGTATACATATACACACAAATATATATATCAGTGATAAAATAATTCATAAATAAAATAGACATTGAAAATATTTTTTAAATTTTATTGAATTTTAAAAATTGAGAAAATTGTATAATAGATGACTATGTATCATATCTGTTTATACATACACACACATAAATGTACATCTTACATGCTGAAAATTTTGAAAGTAAGGACCGAGGTCATGAAGTCATGACCCTTCATTCCTTAATCTTTCATCACACATCGCTAAGAATAAAGGATACTTCTCTATAAATTATTTTTCCAAGAAAAAAGTTTTTTCAATAATATAATTTTTATGTAATATAGATTTTATTTTATCATATTGTCTCAAAATTTTCATCTTTTTAAAAATCAAGATTAAATCGAGGCTATTGTATTTCATTACAGAATTATCTACATACTTTTTTTTCATGACATTAACATTTTAAAATATGTTAGTCTTTTCTTTTTGTAGGCCTAACTCTACGTTTTGTGTTTTGTTTCTTGTTTTTCATTTTTTGCTTCCTCATAATAAGATTCAGGCTAGTCATTTACTAGTGTTGCTTCATATGCTGTTTTTAATTAATCAGTAACCATCAGGTAAATTTGAGATTGCATATCTAATTCCATAACCTCCTTTCTCCCAGTGATGAAGCTTGCCTGAATTATTCGTTGGGAGTTGCGAAATGGAAATTTTTAAGTTCTGTCATTCTTCCACATTTATTAGAGAGTATTGCTCTTCTTACAAAACTTTTTCATTTGATTCCCCACTTCTTGCATCTTAGTTTCTCTCTCTTACATACACACACACATAGACACACACACACAAACACACACACACACACACAGAGAGAGAGAGAGAGATGCACATACACAGAAACACGATACAATTATCTGTCCTGACTTGGAATCATTAGTTTTGCCAAAAAGTCCTGTTTCCTTTTAGTGTCAAATTATACTTAGAAAACAAAGACCCAGATGCTCTGTGTGTTCATGGCCACTGGAGCATGTCTGCTTCTACCCATTTTTGATATCAAATTACAAATATATTTTAAAATTGCACAATTTAAATGTAGCGTCCTTCCATTCCCCATACCATATTTGTATCTTTCTTTCCATACAGTCAACATGTTTGTGTGATCATATCATTACTCTCTTCTATTCTGTAATGTAATAAATAATTTTGAAATTACTACACCATCATATGTTTATACATTTAAATCTTTTTGTACATATCAATATTTGTTTTTCTTTTTTTAAGACAGTCTCACTGGAATGCAGTGGCATGATCTTGGCTCACTGCAACCTCCGCCTCCCGTGTTCAAGTGTTTGAAAGATTTTCCTACCTCAGTCTCCCAAGTAGCTGGGATTGCAGGTGCCTACCACTACACCCAGTTACTTTTTTGTATTTCTAGTAGAGACAGGTTTCACCATGTTGGCCAGGTTGGTCTCAAACTCCTGACCTCATGATTCCTCAGCCTCTGCCTCCCAAAGTCCTGGGATTACAGGTGTGAGCCACCATGCCCAGCCAAGAATTCTTTAGCATATTGCACTAGGAGTTTAGACTCAAAGTACTATATATACTTAATTTACTTCCTTGTGTTTGATGAGGTTTTCAGAATTACACATACTTTCATTTACTTACATCTGTATTTACATTTAAATGCCAAAGGCTATTATTTTTAAGCAATTATTTTTTTAATATGTAAAAATAGTTTAAAATCAAGTTCTGTAAAAATGTATAATCAAGAACTCTTGTTCTCATAAAATGAGCTCCTGACATTATTACTATTTCAATGGGTAATCATTTCCTTTAAAACCTAGCTTAGGCTTTTAATGTTTCTCTTTGAAAATAAAATAATTTCTTAATAAAATAATCAACAGGTAACATATTAAACATAGGCTTTTTATAATTTAAAAAATATGGGAGGGTGAGACCCTGTCTCAAAAAATACATATTATTAGCATAGATTTACATATTAGTCATTGTTCCATTTGAATCTCATTTCTCTCACCTGAAAACATGTAATTTAAGTAATCCCATAACAGTTCATGAATATTATCTTTTGCTTTCTTTTTTCCTTCACTCTTCTTTTTTTTTCTTCTTTTTATTACGTTTTCGGTTTTGGGGTACATGTGCAGAACATGTAAGATAGTTGCATAGATACACACATGTCAGTGTGTTTTGCTGCGTTCTGCCCCTTCACCCACATTTGGCATTTCTCCCCATGCTATCCCTCCCCCGCTCCCCCTGCCGCTGACCCTCCCCTACTTCCCCCAATAGACCTTAGTGTGTAGTACTCCCTTCCCTGTGTCCATGTGTTCTCATTGTTCATCACCCGCCTATGAGTGAGAATATACGGTGTTTCATTTTCTGTTCTTGTGTCAATATGCTGAGAATGATGTTCTCCAGATTCTTTTTTTTCCTTTTCTTTTTGCTTGTTTTTTGCCTACATAGTAGTTCTTTCAGTGACATGTCACCCACTGACTTTAATTAACTAGTGCCTTATTGACTAGCATTTTTATTGTCTCAATTTTTTTATTATTACATAAGTTATGAATATATTGCTTTAAAGCAGAAGAGCTTTGTATTCGGGGCATCATCATTTTTGTTTCCAATCAGCATATTTTATTATTTCAACATGTTTGCCTTTCAAAGGCAATGCTAGTTTCATTGTAGCCAGGGAACCTACTTGGTAATGCATTGACACCTGTTAGAATGATTAAGACTCAGTTTATGGCCAAGAATGTAGTCTATGTCAATGAGTATTCTGCATGCTCTGGGAAATAACATGCATTCTCCTGGTATTGTGTACAGCCATGGTTCCTAACCTCTTTGGCACCTGTGACCGGTTTTGTGGAACACACTTTTTCCATGGACTAGAATAGGGGGATGGTTCTGGGATGATTCAAGCACTTTACATTTATGGTGCAATTTATTTTTATCATTATTACATTGTAATATGTAATGAAATTATTATACAACTCACCCTAATGTAGAATCACTGGGAGACCTGACCTTATTTTCCTGCAACTAAGGGGTCCTCTCTGGGGGTGATGGAGACAATGACAGATCATCAGGCATCAGATGCTCTTAAGGAGTGCGCAACCTAGATCCCTTACATCTGCGGGTCACAATAAGGTTCATGCTCCTTCGAGAATCTAATGCCACTGCTGATCTGACAGGAGGTGGAACTTAGGCAGTAGTGCCAGCAATGAGGAGCAGCTGTAAATATAGAAAAGCTTTGCTCACTTGCCCGCTGTTCACTTCCTGCTGTGCAGCTCAATTCCTAACAGGCTACACATCAGCACCAGTCTGTGGCCTGGGGGCTGGGGAACCCTGGTTTAGAACGTTTGGTCAATGTCACTTTGGTCAAGATGCTTGATAGCTGTGATAGTTAATTTTATGTGTCAACTTGAGTGGTTAAGAAATAACCAGATAGATGTGAAATCATTATCTCTTAGTGTATCTGTAGTGGACTTTCCAGAATAGATTAGCGTTTAGATCTGAAGACTGAGTAAAAATGATCTACCCTCACCATTGTGCACAAGTATTATCTCATCTACTGAGGGTCCAGACAGAAAAAAAAAAGAGGCAGAAGAGGGGCACATCCTTTCTCTCCTCTAGAGCTGGGACATCCTCTTCCCCTGCCTTGGATATGAAGACTCCAAATTCTCAAACTTTCAGATTTGAAGGCTTATCCAGCAGCTTCCCGGTTTCTCAGGCCTTTGACCTTCAGCTGAGAGTTTCACCATTAACTTTTCTGGTTCTCAGGACTTGGAACTCAGACTCAAATTACACCACTGGCTTGCCTCATTCTTCAGCTTTCAGACAGCATATTATGGGACTTCTTGGCCCCATAATTGTGTGAGAGAATTTACATGCTAAATCTTCTGTTACATGTCTCTCTATATAATTGGTTCTGTTTCTTTGGAAAACACTGGGTAATACAACAACATTTCTAAAGTATTCTATTTTGTTACTTTTTTTTCTTTAGACCTTCTCTGCCAATTATTGAGAGAGATGTTAAAATGTCTGACTACATATATGTATGTCTCTTCTTTTCCTGTAATTTTATGCCTTTATTTTATATAATTTGTAACCCTGGTAAACAAATGCCTATCTGGTTAATGTAGTATTAATGAATGAACCCTTTTACCATCATGAAATATTGACTTTACGTGTAGCAACTTTCTTTACTCTGAAGTTGGTAATAATAACCATTCCCATTTTTCCAGTTTCATTCATGTTACACTGTCATATATTTTTCTATCCTTTATATTTTAATTTTTGTTTGCATTGTTATATTTGAAAGAGCTTCTTATAGGCTACATAAAGTTAGGTCTCGTTTGTGTGACTGTGTGTCTGTGTGTTTTCAACTGCAGACCTTCAATGTGACAAGCAATATGCTTTATGGTGGGTGAACAAAATTATAATGAAACTGTATCCTTATGGAGCTAGCACTGAGTTAAAGAAGATTACATATATCCCGCTAACTATATACAATGTGAAAAGGCAGTGCAGGTAATCTAAACAGAATATACTGAATTCTCAGAAGATGCAGTAATATTAAACCAACACATATCATATGTTATTCTGAGCATTTAAATGATTACACATGTTGCTCAATAAAACCTGTTATTAACAATATTTAAATTAAGGTAAATAAGTTAAAATTTAATCATCTATTATGTAAAACCATAACACAAGTTAATATTTTGCCATTTATTGTTTTCTTAGTGCAACAGATGAAGGCTAGAGAAACCAAACACCAAACAAAATGAAAACCACTTTTACCAGAGAAAATAACTGAACCTGCAAATAAGCAGCAGCCTCCCATGCTGAGACATTCATGGGTTCAATTGGGGAAAAATGAAAAGCTGCAGGGAATGATATATGAAAAGCAATTGGAAAACCAGGTGAACTGGATAAGAAAAAAATAACATCCTACTACATTTCAAATGTGCATCAGTGAAAACCAGTAGTTACGGACAAACACAGAATTATTCCAAACACCATCAAAACCCCGGAAATGGTTATTTTTAAAAAGTATGGCAAATATTCATTATGACTCAGGGAAAAATAATTCAACAATGACATAGATTCAAACATTAGCTGGTGGAAGTTGGGATTCCATTTTAATTACTAATTTCTATTATGTCCTGCACCTTAGGACAGTTTCACAAACAGATGATTCTTAGTTTCTGATTTAGTACACACTTATTAAAAATAATTATCTCCATAAAATGATAGCTATTGTTAACATGTACAGATGTTTTAAACAATTCCCGTTCTACACAAAGTATGCCTAACAAAGTTCTGCTGTTAACCAAACAAGAAATGTACCAGGGCAGATTACAAGGGAAAAGTGGCCTTGTTCATAAAATTAGAGATAATGATAAAAGTTTCATTCTGGAATCCCCAAACCAGATTTGTTTTATTCTCTACATTGTGCAATAATCTACAAATGAAATATCCAATTGTCTCAGGCATGGAGTTACTGCATAATTTAAATAATTTTGTGGATCCTTATTACACCTATAATAGGAGAAGATGTCAAAAAGTTCTTGGAAAATGGAATTCAAAAATAATGGTAAAAAAGAAATAAAAACTATTTCTTAATATAAGCTCAATCAAGTTCAAGACACTTTTGAAGTGAGGATTCTGAAAATTTAACCATGTCAATGCAGTCTTTTTTTTGCATTATTAACTTTAAAAAATGGTGCCTTTTAAAGATTTAAAACTACAAAACAAAAATAAATCAGAAGGAGCCAAATCAGGACTCTAAGATGGATACCTAATGATTTCCCATAAAAAGTCTTGCAAAATTCCCCTTGATTGATGAGAGGAATGAGCAGAATCATAGGGTCATGGTAGAGAAGGACTCGCTGACGTAGCTTTCAGGGACATTTTTCTATTAAAAGTTTCGCTAACTTTCTCAAAACGGTCTCTTAATAAGCAGTTAACATTGCGAAAATTGGCAAGCAAAATGCCTTGAGCATCCAAAAAACTGTTCATGGCCTTGGTTCTAGACCTGCCCACTTGTGCTGTGACTGTACCACATCCACGTCTTGGTAACCATTGTTTTGATTTTGTTTTGTCTTCACAATTGTGCTGGTAAAGCTATGTTCCATCTCCTGTTACAATTCTTCAAATAAATCTTTCAGTATTTTGATCTCACTTGTTTAAAATCTCTGTTGAAAACTCTGCTCTGTTCTTCAGCTGGTCTAAGTGTAATGTTTTTGGCAACCATTGAGTGAAAAGTTTGCTCACAGGCCATGCACGGTGGCTCACCCAGGTAATCCCAGCACTTTGGGAGACTGAGGCAGGCAGATCACCTGAGGTCAGGAGTTTGAGACCAGCCTGGCCAACAGGATGAAACCTTGTCTCTACTAAAAATACAAACATTAGCTGGGTATGGTGGCAGACGCCTGTAGTCCCAGCTACTTGGGAAGCTGAGGAAGGAAAATCACTTGAACTCAGGAAGCAGAGGTTTCAGTGAGCCGAGATCGTGCCACTGCACTCCAGCCTGGCTGACAGAGCAAGACTCTGTCTCAAAAAAAAAAAAAAAAAGAAATAAGAAATAATTCTTTAAGGGTATACTTCCTTAAAGTATAAGGCAATTATACCTTATGTACTGTTGAATATAATTGTATAATAAAAATCTGTTTTTTAAATTTTTTATGTAGAATATATCAATATAAAAATTAAATAAATGATAAAATTTTATTATTAAAGTATTTAAATATATTTTGAAACATTAAAATTGGCCAGATTAGGTGACTCGTGCCTATAATCCCAACACTTTGGGAGGCCGAGACGGACAGATCACGAGGTCAAGAGATCGGGACCAGCCTGGCCAACTTGGTGAAACACTGTCTCTGCTAAAACTACAAAAATTAGCTGAGTGTGGTGGCATGCACCTGTACTCCCAGCTATTCGGGAGACTGAGGCAGGAGAATCGCTTGAACCCGGAAGGCAGAGGTAGTGGTGAGCCAAGATCACGCCACTGCACTCTAGGCTGGTGACAGAGCGAGATTCCCTCTCAAAAAAAAATTTTAAATGAAACAATTAATATTTTCATAATTAACCATACCTTAGTCTTACTGCAAACTTTCCCAAGTCGATTAGTCATGTTTGTAATCTTTATGTCTTTTTTCCAAAAATAAACAGAATTAAAGAAATTTGATGTGGTAAAAATTAGCACCTTTGATGTCAGGTTGTAGCTAAAGCAAACTCAGGCAGCATTCTGCCACATACATACAAATTTATTAGAAAGAGAAACCATTATTAAAGTTGACACAATTGAGTTCTTAAATCTATTTTAAATTTTACTAATTTCCACCTCAATAGTGAGCTCACACATGCTCACCACTCAGCAGCTTGCAATGAGACATTTCAGGAAGGGCTAAATAGAGAACTGTATCAAAGAAACAGCCTGCAGAGAAATGCCAGATATAGGTGATGGAAAGGAAGGCAGCAAATCGCACTGCCATGTGTGTACCTATGCAACAATCTAACACGTTCTTCACATGTACCCCAAAACCTAAAATGCAATAAAAATAAATAAATAAATAAATAGCCCTAAAAATATTTACATACAATAAAATGTATTCATTTCAAGTAAAAAGAAAAAAGAAAGAAAAAGAAATAGCCACCAGGGTATCAGAGAACCAGACAGTACCCTAATCACACCCCTCACTTTTTTTTTTGAGATAGTCTCGCTCTGTCACCCAGGCTAGAGTGCAATGGTGTGATCTAGGCTTACTGCAACCTCTGCCTCCCAAGTTCAAGTTATTCTCCTGCATCAGCCTCCCATGTAAAGCTGGGACTATAGGTGCCCACCACCATGCCCAGCTAATTTTTGCATTTTTAGTACAGATGGGGGTTTTGCCATGTTGGCCAGGCCGGTCTCGACCTCTTGACCTCAGGTGACCCACCCCTTTCTGCCCCCGAAAGTGCTGGGATTACAGGCACAAGCCACGACACTCAACCCAGAACCCACTTCAAGTCCCTGGTGACTTCTGTTCATAGAGGCAGTGAGAAAAACCTCGAAATGATTTTCAGTAAATCCTCATTTCTTGGTACCTTCAATTTTACTAATAAGAGCCAATTTCTAATAGCAATTATGCTTATTACAGTATAAAAATGACAATATGCAATGTGCTATGTAGTAAAACTTTTGGCTACTGAACTAGCGTTTGAGAAAAGGCTTACCCTAGCGGTCTTCAGAGAATGGCCCTTGCTGATATGGTTACTATCACAATGCAATGTTTACACTCTTAATAGCACCTTAGCTGACAACTCCTAAATTCTATTTTAAACTGCTGTCTTATCTATCTGTAAATAAAAGTATACAAAAATTCTGACAATAATGCTTTAAAACTAGAAATATTTCTTAAATCAGATTATGGGTAATGATAAATATAATTTGGGATCTCAAATATTGAAAACAAAAATAAATAAATAAAATAAAATTCAATGTATCCTAAAGATAAGACCAAAGAAACAGAAATTCAATTATTTCATAAACAAATTACAGCACAAAAGTTGCTATCATGATGGAAGCATTCCCTTTGCCTTTATAAATTGTGTTAATTTGTTCAACTATAAGTCATCCACTCAAAGCTGATTATAAAAATGAAAGTATAAACGGTTCACCTGGGAGGAAAAGGAAATGTGTGATGGATTTATCCTTCACCCAAACACACTAAGCACCATTTAATTGAGTACAGATAAAACAATACCATCACCAGCTACCTCATACAGAAACAGTGCACCTGAAATACTACACTGTAAATGATGAATTGAGAAATCACTGTTAACATCTCATTTTTAAAGAAAGACTGATCTATTCATCAACACTTTTGGGAAAGCATCATCAAATATTTTTCTTGTCTTTCTACACTTTACACTTTATGTAAATACTTCATAAAATCTTTCTTAACATCACCGAGGAACTGGAATATGAGAGAAAACTGAAACAAAAAAGTGTTTAAAAAGAAATCATGCTTTATACACGCAAGTCATAGCTATTTATAGCAGTGACTCCATACATTCATTTTAACTGAATCAACCATATTCTATTAGATGTAATTAAGAATTATCCTGGTAATAACAAAAAATATCAATAACTTGTTCAATCATTTTCTTTAAATTTCAGGTAGATCCTGAAGAAAGATTTGTCCAGAAAAATAATGACAATAGCAAAAATGAAAATATAACCCTAGATTTCACCCATTAGACTTTGAGTAAGTATAATAAAAGAAAAATAAATAAAATGCATAATGAATCAACTAGACATACATTATCGAGATATTCCATACAAAGGCAATGTCCTGAATTGAATACTGACTTATCTCTACCTGCTTCAGAAATGAAACATGGAGAACCTGTAAGCATTCATGACTACTCCAGGCCATTCCTTAATGGCTACCCTAGGCCATACGAATATACCTGAGTTACAAACGGTTATCAAATGTTCAACCTTGTTACTAGCTCTTTATAACAAAAGCTTTTAGAAAATGGTATATGGGTAAGCAATTCTTGCCATGAGGAAATCTGACTGAATAACCAAGCAGTTGTACTCTCCTGGTTCTGCTTCACTAAAAAGCTGCGTACATCTATAATAGGTACGGATTTTTAGCATTGGATGATTTCCTTTATTAAGTCTAGCTTTAGTATTCATTAAAGCAATACTGAGCCTAAAAGTATTGAATTTTAATCCTTGACATAATAAAGCCATGTATGAAATACACAGTTAACATGTCAATTGTGGTGGGAATATGTCAAACGGCATTAAAAATTACTGACATGATGGAGCTACTTACGGTCTTTTTGTTAACATTGAAAATTAACATTCTCATTGCTACCTGTGGAAAGGGGCCTTTGAAACAGATAATCCCTTTAGTCTTATGGGTAAATTTTTGTGGCTTTTGTTTAATTTTGAAAGGTTATACATATACTGGCTTCTCTGATGGCTAATTAGGCTTTAATAACAAAAAACAAAGATGTAAAACAAATCTGTCTTTTGAAGTGAATGAATAGCAACATATTTGGAAGTAGAATTATACCTTTTTTCTTAAGATATTTGGGAAGTTTTCCTGCAATAACAATCTTTTTCACATATAGATCCATCAAAGCTATCTGTCTAACTTTAGTTTATTTGCTAAAGAAAGCTATCTCTTATGCCGATTTTATATTTTCCATACTGTTATTAATTTATTTTAGGCTCAGTATTGATTTTTAAAAAAGGCAGTACATTTCATATAGACCTTTATATTATTTTAAAATAGGACAAATTGATTAAATAATAGAGTCCTTATTTAATCTCAAATAAATGCATTTGGGGTTACTCTTATGCCAGTAGTAATCTTATGCACAGAGTGAGTCCATGTCATAGGTAAAGTAGATGGGCAAGTGTTTCCTTTATTACTTGATTCTGCATTTAAAAAGAAGGAGCTCCTGCCATTTATGACAACATGGATAAATCTGAAGTACATAATAATAAGTAAAATAAGCCAGACACAGAAAATAAAATAATGTATTACCTCACTTACGTATTTCAAATATTTCAAGAAAAAAGTCAAATACATAGATATGGAGAATAGAAAAGTCATTACCAGGTGCGGTATGGGGAAGAAATTGGTAGAATAATTTCAAAGGTACAATCTTACAGTTACGAAAGAAAATTAGACAGTACAGTAAAATGTAGATGCTCTGATCACACACACACCAAAAAAATTAAAAGACAGCTATGGACGGTGGTGGATACGATAATCCACTTGACTGCAATGATTATTTCAAAACATCATGTTTTACACCACAAATATATGCACTCTCTCTATATAAATGTATCAATGTGTGTACATATGCATATATGTCATGTATTATAAGTAGTGTGTGTGTATGTAAAACACCATGATATATTTGGAATGTAAGCTATTGAACTCATGGAAGTAGAGAGTAATGTTGTGGTCACCACGGTCTGAAGGATGGGGTAAATGGGGAGGTGTTGGTTAAAGCATGCATGGCCCAGTCCATGCACAAGAGACTGGCCCTGCCTTCCTTTACCCTTGTTCCTTGCTCCTGTAGCTCCAAGTTTTGAGGACTCTTTTCTTGGTTGGTAAAATCCATTCACTTAGCCCTCAGGGTGTTCCTCCTGTATCTGTATTAAACATTAGATTTGTCATCACCACTCTCTACATCATAGTTTACTTACAGTATCTTTACCTAATTTTTTTCAAAATATTTATCTAATTCTAATTTTCTATTTTCCAAGGCTATTAAAGGTCTCTTCTCTTCCTATGCTTTGTACAGTTCCCTTTGCAACAGCAGGAGAGACCCCTGCCCAAAACACGGTGTTGATGTTGAGGCTGATGACACTCCTTGTATTAACAAAACTTTAGACAAGGATGCGCAGGGAGCCCCTGCTGGGTGTAAGTAGGTTGAGTTTGCTTGAAAAAAGCAGAGGAAGTGGGATTGGGCCATTATAACATGGCAAATGAATGAGACTGGCAAAAAGTTACCAGGCAGGGGAGACTTAGGTTTTTCACATGCAACAAAGAAGAATGAGAATTCATTAGTTGTATCAGCCTGTCCAGAAGTGCTACCAAGAGGGAAAAGAGTCTAATGAGGTCTAACAAGAAGTAAGAATTCAAACATCAAAATGAGCTAAGACAATTTCTCACATCCTGCTTTCCTCCTGCCCTCAACTTTCATCATCTGTTTTCATTATATTTGCGTATCATGGGAGAGGAATTACCATTTAAAAACAAATCTATGTTTTAAATCAGAACGTTATGTTAATATGTGATAATTATCCTGTAATCATCTCACAAAACCTTTAAAAGTCGTGTCATTTTTTACAATGATCACACACACACACAAAAAAGCTAGGTTATAGGAGGCTTATTTTTAAATATCTATAACCCCATTTTATTACTTTTTAAATTACTATAAAGTGCTCAAAACACATTGGAAAATTTCAGAAAAATAAGACTAATTGCATAATGTGGTTATAGTAAAATCTTACTATTTATGAAATATCTACCAATGCAAATATATGTAAATATTTAGCTACACTTATTTGCATTTTCTAATTTGGGATATTATTTTAATTGTTTTTAGTCCAATTAGAAATTATTTTGTTGATTGAAACAGCCTCTAATATCAATAGATGAGACAATTAAAAGCAAAATGTGGACCACTAGAAATGTCACTAATATAATTTCACAGTCATATATTATTTATAAGAGATCATATTTGAATTATTGCATTATGTTATGTTATAAATAGTATCAGATACCATATATTGACTATGCACTTGTTAGTAATAAACCAGACCTGAAGAAATACCACTAATAAATGGAAAGGATGGCACAATCAATGCATTTTTTGAGCTTTGAAGGATGATTTATACAGTAGTATTAAATGGGCTAGTCTAAATTTGAGAATAAAAAGCAACATATCACATTTAAACTATTAAATAAAATATGAAATAAAGTTTTCCTGTTTATAATTAAAAGTACAATGGAAACTTCCCAAGTGTTTCTTTTCATATAAAGTTTAAGGAAGTTTTGGCTACGTTATTTTCTTTTTTTTTTAGTTGGGAAATGGGGAAGCAACACGAAGGAAAGCAATAAAGTATGTGTTAATTACCAGGCTCCTGCTATGGGCAACTGAGGCTCAATCTCACTGGGGAACTGATGGAGTGGAACATGTCCTAGAGCTGACCTACTTAAGGGGGAAGGAAACAGGTATATTTACCTCCTGCTCCTACGCACCCTTGGCTGAATGCTATCCCTGAGGGTGTTAACAACCCCACACTTCTGGCCTCAGCCAACCAACTCTGCAATATGGTGAAGAGGAAGCACTCAGGCAGAAAATCAATCACAGGTGCTTATGCAGGACACCATCTGCATGTACCAGAACATCAAGTACCCAGGGGATCTGGGTGGGGCACTGACTGCAGCAACAGGTCTGTTGAGTGTACAAGCTATACACGCATTGAAATTATTTCTTTTTAAAAAAAAGGAGTGAAGGAGAGGAAGAAAGAGGAAGAAGAAGAGGGAGAGAGAATGGGAATGTAGCTTTATTCTAAAAATGGGT
>CM052661.1:97113543-97207060 GCA_028533165.1 Leontopithecus rosalia
AGTCCTGGATATCCTTATTAATTTTCTGTCTCGTTGAGTCTAAATCTCTTTATGAGTCTTATGCATCTGGGTGTTAGGATCGTTAGCTCTTATTGTTGCATTGATCCTTTTACCACTATATCTTTGTTGCTTTGAAATCTATTTTATCAGATGCGAGAATTGCAACTCCTGCTTTTATTTATTTATTTATTTTTACTCTTTATTTGGTTGGTAAATCTTTCTCCATCCCTTTGTTTTAAGTCTTTGTGTATCTTTGGATGTGAAATGGGTCTGGATGTAGCATACCATTAGGTTTTGGCTGTGTCTTTTGATTGGGGGATTTAGTCAACTTAAATTTAGGTTACTGCCATTTGATGTTAACTGGATATTTTATCCATTCGTTGATGTAAATTCTTCTTTATGTTGATGCTCTTTACTTTTTGGTATATTTTTAGAAAGGCTAATACTGGTTTCTCCTTTCTATGTATAATGCTTCTTTCACAACCTCTTGTAAAGCCGGCCTGGTGGTAATAAAATCTCTGAGTACTTGCTTGTTCATAAAATATTTTTATTTTTCCTTCAATTGTGAAGCTTAGTTTGGCAGGATATGAAATTCTGGGCTGAAAGTTCTGTTCTTTAAGGATGTTGAATATCAGCCCCCGCTCTCTTGTCTTGTAGGGTTTCTGCTGAGAGATCTACTGTAAGTCTTATAGGCTTCCCTTTGTGGGTAACCTTTGTTGGTAACCCTTTGTGGGTAACCCTTTTTGGCTACGTTTTTTAAATGTACAAGTATTCAATAGCTTTAATTTTTACCTTCATTTTTTAAATTGTTTCACAACATTTTAAAAAGTATTCATCATTGAAAATTATATAGACATTTTCTTCATTATTTCTCCTTTATGAAGTGGAGAAAGTTTGTATTGCAACAGTTTCATTCATTGATCTATGGTGAAGCTAATTATGGCTATCTAGAGTTTTTTTTACTTATACAAAAATACACAATATCTGTATATGACATATATGTTACTTATTAATCTCCCTAAATTAGATAATAATGGCCTTTCCTGAATCTCATCAATCGTAATCTTACTGTTAAATATTCTGTTCATTTTCTGATTATAATCAGTTTTATTTGCCATATTTTGTGTTATTTATAATATATATTTACTCTTTGCATTGTTCATACTGCTACATATACAATTTGGGAATATGTGGTTTCTGAAATATAAAGCAGAAAACCAGACACTAAATCAAATACTTTGTAAAATGCCCACTGTTAAATTGATGAAAATAAGTTGCTAGAAATAATGCTTCCATTTCTAAGACTTTTCTACCAGTAAGTGTATTAGCATTTTTTTAATATTTGAATATTTTTTCTTAAAATATATTGAGTCCCTAGTTTTATTTTCTTGGAGTGCATACTCAGAAGTGGAATTTCTATATCATATGGTAATTTAATGCCTAATTTTTGAGTAACTGCCGTACTGTACTCCATGGAGACTGCCCTATTTTACAGAGGTATAAATAGATATTTGTATATCAATATTCATAGCAACATTATTTGCAATATTCAAAATAAGGAAGTAATCCAAATGTCCATAGACAGATGAATGGATAAACAAAATGTGGCATATGCACATGATAGAATATTATTCATCCTTAACAAAGAATGAAATTCTGACACATTCTGCAACATAGATGAACAATGAAGACATTATACTAAGTTTAATAAGCCAGACACAAAGAATAAATATTATCTGAATCCAAATATATGAGGCACCTAGAATAGACAAGTCCATTGAGACAGAAAGTAGAATAGTGATTACAATGGTCTAAGCATGTGGGATTGGGGAGCACGGGAAATTATTGTTTACTGAGTATGGATTATCAGTTTAGGATGAAGAAAGTGTGTTGGAGAGGGAAGGTGGCGATGTTTGAAAAACAATGAATGAAGTTCATTAATGAACAATAGTGCACAGTAATATCAATGGCATCTCAAGCAGATAGGGGTTTTCACTTAGTTCCACATGTTATGGAAAACAGAAACATTGATAAAGTCAGAGTATTAGAAGGCACTAAATGAGAATGGAAGACAGGGTTATTAGTATATCAGCAAAGGGAAACTCTGCCTCTGTCTTTGTACTAGGCTGAAATATAGACAGATAGGTAGATAATCGATGGATTTATATAGACATATACACACATAATTATAACATTTATTATGCATTATATATAATTATCTATATACAGATACATAATGTGTGTGTTTATTTTTATTTTAATTCATTTTATTTTAATTTTTGAGGCAATATCTTGCTCTGGCACCTAGGCTGTGTGCAGTGGCATGATCACAGCCCACTGCAGCCTCAATGTCCCAGGCTCAAGTGAACCTGTCACCCCAGCCTGGGTGACAGTCATTAGCAGAAGAAACTTATTTTTTCGGGTGACAGTCATTAGCAGAAGAAACTTATCTTTTCTATTAAACGTGCAAAAAAGACACAGTTGAGAGATAAAATAAATTGCATAAATTACATTCTTTTCAGTTTTTCCTCTTAAGCTATTTTCAAAAGTTGAGGGTGCATTGACACAAAAATAGCCCTCTTAAAATAGCTAAACCATTGTTATTATTTCCTAAAAGTGTGTTAAACAGTTATTTTTCTTTAATGAGGAATACATGTCCATATTGTTTTCAAGAGGAATTACTTTCCCCCAAAATACACATGTTGTCGAAAGCAAAGAATGTTTCTAAAGCTCAAGGGCTTCTCATATTTGCACAGAAATCTCCCTATATTTCTGTTGCATCCAGACATCCAAGACTTTAACCTCCATGACAATGAGTAATAGAAGAAGAAAATATATTCCTTCAGTTACCTCATGGCAGCATTAAGTGAATACTCTCTATTAAAGTGACAGCAAATGATTTATTACCATGTCTCCTCTCTGGAGTGATGTGCAATTGCATGGATGATAGGCTGGTGGAAACCACTGTGGATGTAATATCTCTGTAATGCTATGATGTTGATGACTTGAGGGAATACATTATTAAGGAAATATTGTGCTGATTACTTGCTTCTGTAATATATCATCAATCTGATGTCACTACTAAGATGTATAAGTATAATTAATAATTCACAAAGTGAAAGCTGACAGCAAGACTTCCCTTCTAAGTAATCTTTAAAGTACTCAGTTTTGAAAACTTTATTCTAAGTACTTAGGGGAAGGTTTGGTGAGTTAAGATTATTTAAACATGAAGGTGATATATTAAAGTCAGACAGATACAATGAATAGTTTTGGTGAAATCTCTGTTGGTTTTCATTACGAAGAGATCCAAGGAACTGCCCTGCCCTGAATTTTTGGTTTATTTAAGGGTTCCATCAAACATAGGATAACTTATGACATATGATAAGCACCCTAACTTTAAAAGCATTTTGACATTTTTTAACTTCTATTTTGCACATATTAGTTAATAATGTTGTTGAGGAAGGATTTTGATATTTTTTAAAATAAGCAGCCAAATATTAAAATCTATTTATCTCACATAACATTCAGTAGCACAGTGGAGGGGTAAGACATTAGGTTGACATCCAAGATTCTAATCTCTCTTTTGCCAATAACAAATCACAGTTTTAATCAACTTGGCTTTCTTGACTTTAGTTTTCTCATCTGTTAAAGAGTTTGATTTAAGAATGTAATCTTCATAATTACAGTTTAATTTGATTTGAAGAAATTTCTTTAGCACAAAAGAGCAATTAATTGAACACAATTACTTTTTTAAAAAATAGGGATGTTTCAAAAGAAATAATTTCCTATCGATGCGTAAACAAAAACTGCTTTTTATTTTCTTGTTTTCATGGATATTTAAACAGTGTATTTACTAATACATTCCAAATAATTTGATTAGTTTACCATAGGATTAAGAACTAATGCCAAAAGGGCCCTTAGAAACACATTCCTTCAGGTAAATAATCTCCAATGCAATTGGCTCCATAAATGTAATCTTGATTATGACTGGCATGGGCTCACACCTGTAATCTCAGCACTTTAGGAGGCTGAGGAGGGAGGATTGTTTGAGCCAGCCTGAGCAATATGGCAAATTCTGTCTTTACAAAAACATAGCAAAAGCAAAAACAAAATTAGCTGGGCATGGGGGCGTGCACCTGTAGTCCCAGCTACCTTGGGAGCTGAGGCAGAAGTATAGCTTGAGTCCAGGAGTTTGAGGCCGCAGTGAGCTGAGATCCGACCACTGCACTTTAGCCTGGGAGAAAGAGCAACACCCTGTCTCTAAATAAATAATTAATTAAAATAACCTCGATTAATATAAATTCCATCAACTCCCCAGAAAAAGTCTGGTCTTCCAAATATTGGGTAAGGAGCTCTTCTTGTTGAAACCTTAACTGTGTAACATTACTAAATATTTTCACCAAAAAAAAGCCAATAAAGTCTTGATCCTAAAAATGTCTTTTTTTCTCTAATAGTAAAATTTCATTAAGATATGATACTGACAATTTCTTTTTTTTCCCATTGTTAAGATAGTGTGGTGTTTATTGATGTATGAGGTAGGTATTGTCAGCACATACATTAGAAATGTTCTGCGAATTTGGCTTGTTTTAAGATCAAAGTTTATCAAATGCTGTAAGCGTTGTCATTTTCTGATTGCTGAGTATGTGTCTTAAACAACATTGGGCATGTTTCTTAAATAACAAAAATAATTTGGATCCAGAAAAAGAAGGTGAACTGTAATAACAAACCCCTGTTGTGCTGCCTCCAGGGAATGTGTTGAATCTTTTGATAAAATGAACTTTGTGTCTCTTGAAAATGTTTCCATGTTTGCTGTTTAATAATCGTCTTTATGTTTGAGAGTTGACCCAATATGTTGTTGTTATTAAATAATTAGCAGAGATACTGCAATAGAAGGGGATGATTCCTATACTCAGGTTTCATCTATTAGGAAAGCACAACCTTTTAAAGACAATTCATTAAACTGAATGGAGTGAGGCAATATCAATATTTTGAAAAGACAACAAATCAGACTGTAACGCAGAGTGAAAGTAACTCATTTTAATGTCTTTAACTACTTTTTGAACTGCTACTCTAAGACTGTTTTAAATCCCTGCACACAACACTTCTATTCCATGAACTCTTGGAGTGTCTGTAGTTTCTCTAATGTTTGTTGTACTTTAAAACTGTGGGCTTCGGGTTCAAACGCTAAGCAAACTGTTTCTTGTATGCTATCTTGCAAGAAATAGATCAACGGAGTTCATAAACTATTGATTCACTCTAATCCTTCACATTTTCTCCAAATTCGTGATCCCATGATTTTAAGTTAATATATACTAACAAAAAATATGAAACTTGGTATCTTCCACATGATCTGAAATAAAAGAAGTTGTTTTAACAAATATCCCCAACCACACACAAATTTTTATTTTAAATATTTGAGAAAGAGGTATTTTGAAAATAATTAAATATTTTCCATTATTGCAATCATTTCTATGTTGGAATCCTTAATTTCAATGCCTTTACTATTAAATGAGAGAAATTAGTAGTCTTCTCTGTTTCCTTTGTTGGAGTCAGTTGCCTGCCTCTATTTTAAGTACTACAAGACAGTATCTAAAGGTACTTTCTGGCAACATATATAAAATAGAGACCAAAAAATGAACACTTACAAACACCAAAAAGTCAAATTCCCAGAAACTTAAAGAAAGTGAGCATGTACTATGTTGATGCAGCTGAGTTGGGCATGACAACAATTATTTAGAAAATAAGTGAATGCTGATGTAGAGAAACCTTCTTTCTTCTTACTCCAGTTTCTAACCAGGGCTCTGTGTCTTTCAGACAGAATAATAGCTTTTCTATTGTTTCTGATTTTTGAGGCAATCAGACAATTAAATTTCAAAAATCAGAACAATAGAAAAGCTATTATTTATTCCACTTCAGTCTTCAAACATTACAATTTGTAAACCTATAATTTATTATAAACCTATAATTTATTCCACTTCAATCTTCAAACATTACAATTCTCAAAAGTTGAAAGAAAATAACTGATGGTCACTGGTATTTCCCTCTCTCACTCTAAATATGTATCATATTTAATTTTGTTTACTTATTATATTTATTGCATTTTTTACAAATTTATTGTACTTTAAGTTCTGGAGTACATGTGCAGATCATGCAGGTTTGTGACATAGGTATATTCATGCCATGTATGGCTGTATCCATGGCCCTGGCATCCACACCAGATATTTCTCCTCATGCTATCCTTCCCCAATCCCCACACCCCCTGCTATTCCTCCCCTAGTCCCCCAACACCCAGACCCCAGTGTGTGATGTTCCCCTCCCTGTGTCTGTGTGTTCTCATTGTTCAGCACCCACTTATGAGTAAGAACATGCAGTGTTTGGTTTTCTGTTCTTCTGTCGTTTGCTGAGAATGATGGTTTCCAGATTCATCCATGTCCCTGCAAAGGACATGAACTCATCCTTTTAAAGGCTGCATAGTACTCTGATGTATATGTACCACATCTTCTTTATCCAGTCTATTATTGATGGGCATTTGGGTTGCTTCCAAGTCTTTACCATTGTGCACAGTGCCACAATAAACATATGTGCTCATGTGATTTTATAATAGAATGATTTATAATCCTTTGGATATGTACCCAGTAATGAGATTGCTGGGTCAAATGGTATTTCTATTTCTAGATCCTTGAGGAATTGCCACACTGTCTTCCACAATGGTTGAATTAATTTACATTCCCACCAACACTATAAAAGTGTTCCTGTTTCTCCACATCCTCTCCAGCATCTGTTGTCTCCTGATTTTTAAATGATCTCCATTCTAACTGGTATGAGGTGGTATCGAAATGAGTTTTTGATTTGCATTTCTCTAATGACCAGTGATGATGAGCTTTTTTACATAAGTTTCCTGGCTGTATAAATGTCTTCTTTTGAAAGTGTCTGTTCATATCCTTTGCTCACTTTTTGATGGGGTTGCTTGTTTTTTGTCTTATTAAGAGAAATTAATGGCCTGGATAATGAGAGACACAAATAAGTATGGATAGAAGAACAAAGTTGAGATGTGAGTAGCTTCAGATGTAAATTTAATACAGATAGAATATGTAGAGCATGTGTGTGCAGAACACAAAAAGCATTAAGAAGAAGAGCAAATGGAAACCCACGGTCATGAGTCTTGGGAGCTACCAGGTACTCACTAACCATTGGTGACCCCTGTTTTGAAGGCTCTATATGACATGGGACTGAGACTCACAGATAAAAATCTGTGGCTGCTCAGCTGGTTATAAGCTAGTTATATGGGTAGCATCAAGAATATTCATCCATGCAGATGGAGCATGAGTGGGCCACAAGCACCTTTTATCTGCTGAGTCTTCACTCTGGTACTCATATTCACACTAAGAGAGGAAGACTGATGGAGAGGGAGAGAAAGGGAGAAAAGCAGAGGGGAAGGAAGGGAGAGAAAGGTGAATGTTGGGGAATTCAGGGAGTGTCCCCTTTACATTTACCTTGTATGCACTTTTATCCTACCCTTTTCCTTTTGCTTCTCACTAAATGCTTTAAATTGAATGCATTAAACCCTGTGATTCTAGCATCTTATCCGGATCTGAGCCCTTCTCTTCTGTGACTCTCTGGAAGAGACAGGCTAGCAGTGTACTTAGAAATCACCATTGTATGAAAATAGTTTCCCGTGTTGTCTGCAGTTGGTGGTTGTAAACCCCTGCCCCTTGCAAAATAAACAGTAATTAATATTAAAAGAAAGAAAGACAGTAAAATAAAATAAAACTGCCCCAGATAGATACATCTGTCAGTTACATGATTTTTCTTCTTTCTGTATTTTACCGATAGAGAATATTAGAAAAATGTGAATAGCATGTAGAATCTGGAAATTTCACTAAGAATTGAAAGCAATCTATCATTTTAAGAAATGTGCTAAAAGGACAAAACGTAAGAAAAAAACTCTGTTATTTAGTAAGTGGAGACTGTAGATAGGGTCTTTTTTTTCTAGCATAAGAGCAAAAACCGAAACAGAACAGTGAAATTATTTTTACAAATATGGCAGAAAACATTGAAATGTAGCATTAATCTGGAGGCTCAGAAAAGGAGCCTACCTGTGGAATTGAATAAAACAGAAATTTGGAAATATCAGAGAATTGTGTGGCATCATCTAAGGAGATTTAAGAAGATATGACAATTCAGAGAAAAAAAACCCCATAGCTTGAGACCAATCAAAGACAAGATATTGTAAATGAAAACTGGTAAATGAGATCGCTCTCACTCTCTCAATATTAAAAATGAGATCTTCAATATTGAAGCAAAATTTTTAAAAGGGAACAAATATGGAAGCTAAAACTATGAGTAAATAGAATTCAACAATTTATTAACAAAATCATATGGTATGACTAAGTGTATTTCATCCCACAAATGCAAAGTTGTTGCAATTTGTGAGGATGAAATTTTAACCATCCCTTATATTCCATAAAATAATTAACTTAAAATGGATCACAGACCTAATGTAAAACCTAAAAATACATTTATTAAAAGAGTAACGTATGATCTTGTCATAGGAATATTGTATTTTTCTTTAAGAAATAGTTGACCCAGCAATCCCATTACTAGGTATATATCCAAAGGACTATAAATCGTTCTACTATAAGGACACATGCACACGAATGTTCATTGCAGCACTGTTTACAATAGCAAAGACCTGGAATCAACCCAAATGCCCATCGATGATAGACTGGACTGGCAAAATGTGGCACATATACACCATGGAATATTATGCAGCAATCAAAAATGATGAGTTTGTGTCCTTTGTAGGGACATGGATGAATCTGGAGAACATCATTCTCAGCAAATTGACACAAGAACAGAAAAGGAAATACCGTATATACTCACTCATAGGCGGGTGATGAACAATGAGAACACATGGACACAGGGAAGGGAGCACCACACACTGAGGTCTATTGGGGGAAATAGGGGAGGGACAGCAGGGTGGGGAGCGGGAGAGGGATGGCATGGGGAGAAATGCCAAATATGGGTGAGGGGGCAGAAGGCAGCAAAACACACTGCCACGTGTGTACCTATGCAACTATCTTGTATGTTCTGCACATGTACCCCAAAACCTAAAACGCAATAAAAATAAAATAAAATAAAATATAAATAAATAAATAATAAAAAAAAGAAATAGTTGAACACCACTACCTCTATCTAGTTCCAAAACTTTTATTAATCAAATAGTAAAACTATATCAAATTAAGCAGTCACTCCTCGTTTGTTTTCTCCTCCCCACAAATGCTGGTAGCAACCAATCTGCATTTTGCCCTCACAGATTTTTCTATTTTGGATATTTTTTATATATGGCATCATATAATACGTGACTTTTGGTGTAAAGCTTCTTTCACTTGGCTTAAGATTATCAAAGTTTATCTAGGTTGTATTATGTATCTGTACTTCCTTTGTTTATACAGTTGAAAAATATTCAACTTATATAAACTCTATATTCAAGTTATATGAACTTTCAACTATTCAACTCATATTAATTTCAAATACTCAACTTATATAAACTATATAAGCAAATATATTTTCAACAACATAAACCATACTGTGTATAATTATAATTATATAATATAAATAATATATTAACTAATATAATTTATATGTATTAACTATGTTTTTATGTAGTTACATTAACTCTATATTATATAATATAACTACAAATACAATATGTAATAGTTATATTAAATATATATCATTGTTACAATTGCAATATATAATATATAATTATATGTATTACTTATGTTAGTTATAATATATATTGGTATATATAAATATTATACATAATATGTAATATAACTATAATATACAATATATAATTATATATTATAGTTGTATATAATACATAGTTAAATATATTATGTTTTATAATATAAAATTTATAAATATTATGGATTTGTAATTATAATTATATAAATTATGTTTTTTCATTGTCTGCATATACCACAGTTTATTTATCTGTTCTTCTACTAAAGACCATTATGGTTGCTTCCAAGTTTTGGCAATTATGAATAAAGTTGCTACAAACTTCTGGGCACACTTTTTTGTATAGATATAAGTTTTCAAACCCTTCGTGTTGAAAGGAACACAATTTCTAGATTGTATAGTGAGAGTACGTTGCCAACCTGTCCTCCAAAATTTACATCCTGACATGTAATTGTTGCTCATTTGTTCATGCTTTGAAGAAACATCTACGTACTTTCCCCATTTTATGAATTTGCTTGTTTCTCTTGTCGTTGAGTTGTGAGTGTTTTATTATATATTCTGCATAGTTGAACCTTATCAGACAGATAAGGTTTTTTTATTCCATTCAGCAATACAGCAGAGGGTCTGTTGTTCCACATTTTCACCAGCATCTGGCAATATTAGTGTTTAGGATTTTGTCTATCTAATAGGTGTGTGGTGTTATCTTGTTTTAATTTGCATTTTCCGTGGAAATGCTATTTTTAGCATATTTGAGCCACCACAAAAACACTTTTCCTCAGTGGCTGCACCATTTTCCATTTCCAACAGCGGTGCACAAGAGTTTGGACTTCTCCACGATCTCTGTAACACTAATCTCCGATCTTTTATCATAACCATCCTGGTGAGTGTCAAGTCCTACCACATAGTGGGTTTGTTTTACAGTTTCTTATTCCCTAATGATGTCGAGCATTCTCACATGTACTTGTGCTAATTCACAGGTTTTGAAAAAATGTCTAAGTCCTTTCCTCATTTTATAAATTTGTTTGTTGTCTTTCTTATTATTGAGTTGTGTTTTATTGTCTATTCTGCATAATTGAATCTTATCAGACAGATGACTTGCAAGTATTTTGGACAAATTAGTTGGCTACCTTTTCACTTTCTTGACAGTGTCCTTTGGTGTACAGTGCCCATAATTTTGATGAGATCCAATTTATCTATGGTATCTTTTATCTATAATGATTTAGTTTTCATATAAAAAATTCATTGCCAAAGCCAAGGTCATGAAAACTTAATCCTGTGTGCAAACATGTGAGTTAGGAATGAAGAGCTGCACAACAGCACAGCTGACCACTGGTCCCAGAGTCCTTGATTGCAACTCCCCTGAAATCATGCAATGCATTGACACTGATGTTGGGAGGTCAGCTTTCTCTCAGATACCTGTCAAATAAAGGCTTTGTAATTGCCGTCGTTCAGGCTTGAAAAATCATGTATAGATTTTTGGTCAAGAGTTAAGCTGAACTCCTCAGATTTGAGCAAATCTCTTATCAAAAAAGATGTTTGGGTGCAAATAATCACATTAAAAATTGTTCAATGTAATTAGTCACTGGGAAAATGCAAATTAAAACCACAATGAGATTACACTATATTCCTAGCTGAATAGCTAAAATTAGAGTGACTAAAAAGTTTGACCATATCAATTAGTGGCCAGGATGTGGTGGAAATAGAAATTTTATACACTGTTGGTGCAAATGTAAATGGTGCAATTGCATGAGAAAAAAGTATCTTATCAAGAAAGTTAAACAATTGTTAGTACTTGCCATATGACCCAGTCTTTCCACTTCCAGGTACTTACCCAAGAGAAAATAAATCATATGATTATACAAAGTTATGTACCAAAATGTTCATGGCACTTTTGTTTGTAATATCAAAATCTAGATATAACTCCCTATATATCAATCAGAGAATAAACAAATTGTGGTATATACAATAGGTTACAACTCATAAAACAGGAATTATTGAATCACATAAAAACAGACAAAAATTGGGTATGCTGTGTGATTCTAGTTTCCAGTGATTAAAGAAAACTTTTTGAAAATATCCCTAATCTATAGTGACAAATGTGAGATCAGTGGATGTCCAGGGAGTAAATTTAGAGAGATGGAGACAAAAGATTACAATAGTCTACATGAAAATCTTTGAGTGTGATAAATGCTCAGTTTCATGATCATGCTTATGAATTTAAACATGTATGTATGTATGTATACATATATGTGTATGTATATATAAATAATGCATATACACATATGTATGTATATTAATCATATCTCAATCAAGTTGTTTAAAAACATATTGAGGCCGATCGCAGTGGCTCATGTGTATAATCCCAGCATTTTGGGAGGCCGAGGTGGGTGGATCACCTGAGGTCAGGAGTTTAAGACCAGCCTGGCCAACATGGTGAAACCCAGTCTCTAGTAAAAATACAAAAATTAGCCAGGCCTGGTGGCGGGTACCTGTAATCCCAGTTACTTGGGAGGCTGAGGCAGGAGAAACGCTTGAACTCAGGAGGCAAAGGTTGCAGTGAGGCAAGATTGAGCCATTGCACTTGAGCCTGGGCAACAGAATGAGACTCAGACTCAAGCACACGTGCGCGCGCACACACACACACGCACACACACACTCACACTGATATTCACCTTTTCCATACTGTCTTTCAGTTAACATGGAAAGTCCTACATCACTGTTTCAAGCTTTGTTCATGCATAGTATTTCTATTCATCACTGTCTTTCAGACAGTGAAAACTGGGTGAAATTCTAATTCTCTAGCTTTCTAGTTTCATGTGTAACACTTTTATGTCTAGCGTCATCAGAAAACGATAAAAATAATAACTTATTGTAGGGTCGACTTATCATAGTGACCCACCCCCCTATGATGCTATAGATGTGAGTTGAGAGATAGGACTCAGTAAAATAGGTATAGTTACTATAATAGTCTAAGCTACTTGCTTGTGCCTTTCTTCTTCAGCAACTAGCTTAAACATCGCCTGCCTTGTGTTGCCATTACCTGTGTTCACATCCCTTCATGATGGGCAGCTCAGGGAGCATAGCACTAGACAGTCTGTGACCAAGTGTTCAGTCTGTACCAGAGATCAGTGTCAAGTCATGAGTTATTTTTCAATAGGAGATTATATATTTTCACGTTTGTGTGCATTTGCAGCTATTTGCATGTTTATGTGCAGGAAAAGGTAGGTAAACTGTATGCCTGGCAGGGTTTGCGTGCAGGGCTTTGCCAGCCTATCCAGACTATTTCTATAAAGAATGTGAGAATTTGATTTCCTTCAGAAACTGTAAAATTTCAGTGGGCAGAAGATGTCTACATACACAGTCCTCAACAAAACCCTGGGCAGTGAATCTCCACAGGACCTCCCTGGGGAGAAACACTGCAGACATAGATGAACGCATTTTGCTGCTTGGAAAAAGAGCACACTTTGTGTGACTTTTTCAAACAAGAGACAGTAACAGGAATCTTATGCATGAATTTCTCTAGACTCCATCTGATTCATCTTTTTTCCTTAGTTATCCTGCTGCACGTTCTCTCTGTGTCTGTAGTAAGTTTCAGTTCTGAGAACAATTGTAGCTGAGTATTTTGAGTACTTTTACTGAAGTATTGATCATGTGGATGGTGTTGGGAGCCTGGATACAGCAAGTCAACTTAAAGGAATGATCTAAGAAAGCAGGCCAAAGCCTCCTCATGGAATTACTATGTGCTGAACATCCTTCCTTCTCTCAATCACTGTTTTATCTGTTGGGTGCCCTGACCCAACCAGCACATAAACCTGTATGGAGGGCAGGAACACTTGCGGAGCCTTCTTGTGCTTTGGATGCCAAATAAACTCTATCAGTAAAGGAAATGAAGCTTCGAATCCAAATACGATGTATAATTCTAAGAAGACTACAAAAAAATGGCTTCAGTTTTCAGAGGTCTCCAAACAGCTTCCATTATTTCTGTCATTTTGCAGCATCGGTGTGGGTTTTTCCAAGTACACACCAAGAAGCCTCTGTGAATCCCATGCCTGCATGAAAGTCTGGTGGCAACTCCCTTCACAGAACAATGAACTTTCTTTCTTCATCTCCCAAATCTCACGTATGTTCCTTGTGCTGGAAAATTGTAACCTGGAACATGCAAGGAAGGATGTTCTGAGAAATCAGTCTCTAGCTTGTCGTCTGAAATACAGAGGAAAACTTAGAAGGGTGGCAGAGATGATGCCAAGTTGCCATAGATAATCCAGTATAGATAAAATAAAACTATATTGAAATTCAGTTGTTTGTTTAATATGGGTTTTATATTATTCTCTCCTATAACCATTTTAGTTATTAATTTCTAAGAGATTAAATTTCAATTATGAATAAGATTTATAAATTCAATTATTTATTAATAGTATAAAATGTAATAGGCTAATATTTTCTCTTTCCAAAGTAAAAACCTAAGAAAATATCAGCTCTAATTAAGAAGTAGGTGGGTATTTCTTCATTCTATTATTTGCATGCAATATGTTGATTTTACCATATTAGGAAAATGGCAAACTCCTAGATAAGGGAAGAAGAAACTGAATTCGGTAGGTTACATGAGTGCTCAAACAGAATAACTCTCAGGGTGCAGGTCCAAGAATGTGCATATGAAAAAAAAGAGGTGTTTTGACTGTAGCTTAGAAGAGAAGTAGATATGTCTGACTAGGGAGACAGAAAAATGGAAGGCATCGGTAATTGTTCTCTGATTTATTACATCATACGCCCTTAGCTATTTTTCTAAATAGAAATATTTTTCTACAGAATTTAAAAGTAAGAGTTTGAAAATATTTAACTTTTCTCTTCTATCAGATTGAAAGAACAACAGTCTTTCATTAGCTAACAGCAGCTAGTATATGTGAGTTCAGCATCATTTCCTGAGAACACCCTCCTTGTTGAATAAAAAGGATAAGTATTCAATAGAAAAAGATGAAAAGTTTCAAAGCTACTGAAAATTAAAAATACACTCATAACGCTAATATATTTAATAAAACAATAAAGACAAAAGAAGTTATCAAGTTACTTCAGGCAAGACACTGAGTTGTAGGGTACCTATTAAAATAGAAACAACAGGATTAAAAGTCATTTTCTCAGGTTTATAAACAGCATGCATACTTTCTAACAAGTTTTATAGATCATGAATTAGTTATTACAAAATTTTATGTGAAAAATAGATATGGAGATGTTCTTGATATGCTTGAAGAGATAAATAGATATTTTATTTCTCTGGGAAGTAAATTATTCCTTCCCAGTATTTTGTATTTTGAGTATATTTGTGAATTAAAATCAATTTAAACATAGCAATGCTTTTTGTAAAAAAAGATTCTGTTGGTCCACTTCTGCTGGATAAAAGTCTATTTCATTTTACATAGTGATTAATATAATACCAGAAAAGGGCTAAAGGATATAATGATTTCGTTTTTTTTCTTTTCAAAAATATAAAAATTTTTAAAGCACCAATATTCTGATTATTTTATTTAATACATTTACACTCTTTATACAATACTAATTCCTCACTGGATGCATTTTCTTTTTTCCCAGTTGTCATTTTTGTATCATATTCTTGGTGCATTTGTATGTTTTTCTTGAAGAAACCCTGATTTATGACAATAAAAGTCATTAGATCATTTATTTCCAATAGGTTTATATTGTCTTTTTCTAGACATCATCCCACATTAACTAGTAAGGATTAAAATAATGACAGAAGAGAGAATCCCCTCTGTAGTAATAAATTTAGCAAAATAAATACTTTATACTGTCATACAAATCAAGCTAAAGCTATATTATAATATCAAAAACACTTTGAATTTGAAATACACATTTACATTTAATAGATGTTTTGTTGAAATAAGAATTTTCTTTGAAAATTTATAATACAGTATGTCAAGTAATCAAATAACTATAATTTAATTCCTATTTTATATTGATACAAACTCCTGT
This sequence comes from Leontopithecus rosalia, assembly GCA_028533165.1. Lineage (NCBI taxonomy): Eukaryota > Metazoa > Chordata > Mammalia > Primates > Cebidae > Leontopithecus > Leontopithecus rosalia. The sequence goes on from CM052661.1 coordinate 97,129,273, forward strand.
TCATGCTGCCTAAGAAGTAGTTTGGCATGGAAATTCTTGTCAATAAAGACATGTTAATATATGTGAATCCAAGCCTTCCTTTGGTACAGTCATCATCCTTATAATAATTTAAAAATTTATTGGGATAAAAAATTAAATAGCATTTATCCTAGCAGATAAATTTTATTCTCAATGCTCAGTGCATCAGCATGTATGACTCTACAATTATATAGGGTCTTGGCTAGGCTTTTTCCTGTCCATAACCACCAAAAAAGAAATGTGGTCATCATCTTTGCCTCTCATTTTAGAGGATCAAGCCTGAAGGGTCACCCAAACTGGAGTCAGGATAAAGCCAAAATGTCAGAGCCAGATGTCGATAAATGGTTCTGCAATAGCTAAACAGAGCTGGAATAGCCAAAGAGAAAACATGTGAAAGAGTAAAACAGTCATAGAAAACAGTGGCAGGATTGGGAAAGCTGTATTCTTCTGCAAATGGGAAAGTATCCCACAAGCTCTCAGCGTGATGATGTTTATTGGCCATCATCGTGAGTGAGACAGGCTGTAACTACATCACACTGGAAAATACTATCATGTTGCTATGTATGACAATGTTTCTGATCACTTCTTCACCCATGCTTCCTGTGTGGTGAACTAAGCAATGCAAAGTCTGAGCAAACTAAAAAGTTTTGTTAGGTAGATATTACTATATTTTGTTTTGCATGTATTATTTGTTTATTTTTGATTGACAAATAAAATTGCACATATTTATCATGTATAACACATTGTTTCTAAATACGTATATGTTGTAGAATAGCTAATGAGCTAATTAGCATATCTATTATCTCACATGGGTCTTTTACAGAAGTTTTGAGATTTGCATCAACTTTCTCAAGAAGGCATGAGTCAAGCAAACATGGTACATTTTTATATGGATAGTGATGCAATATTTCTTCAGAATATAGACACTAAAACACTTTTTAAGGGATTCTGAAGAACTCTACATACTGTTGCTGTACCACATACACACACACACACACACATACACACTTTCCCCTTCCCCAACATTAACAAAATTCAGATCTCCCAAGTATAGTTTTCAAACATGCAAATTATTTGGATTCTGATACTAACCTCTTTTTATAGAAGAAATTATTGAATTATATTTGGCTCTTTGAGAGAAAAACAGAAAGAGGAACATAAGAAAAAAAGAAGGGAGAGATAAAAGAAAGCAGAGGAAATTAGTAGAGTGTGAGAGTTAGCGGACACAGGAACAAAAGGTCTTGGCTCTATAGTGCTTAGAGGGTCTATGTATGCTAAATGTTTACAAATATATTACCTAATTCCACAACAACCTAGCAAAATACACACTGTTTTTTCTATGTTTTTGTTGGGGGTATCAAAGTGAGAGAAGAGATTTATGCCAGGCTAAGCAAAAATGGGAGAGCCAGAATTCCAATTTGGTTTGTCTGCTTCCAAGATACCTGCCCATCCTCACACAGCATGCTTTCCAGGTGCTCTCCACTACCCCTTCATTGTTATCTGACTCAGTCTCTCAGTGTCCCTGACTTAAAATTTAGTGGTATTGATCATCTCACCCTCTCAGTCCTATGAAAATTGAAACCACACTCATCTCTTTTTGTTTCTCCATATTTGGGGGAAAAATAGAAAAAGAAAAATTAATAGAATAAAAAAGCTCACACACCTACAATATTTAGAGGAAATTTACCATATAAAAACGACATACAATTTAAAATAGTAGAATCTTAATAAACTAAAAAGAATATGTACTGCAGAAGAATAGCGAGAACTGTGGTACTGAGTAAGGAAGAAACACATAGTCACTAGTATATGTCATTGTGGCTTACAAAATATGCAAATACAGTGACTAGTACCAAGTAAACAACCAACAGAAGTGTCCTTAATCATCTTTTTTTTCATCCTCTTGTGGACCAATATTATAAATGAAAACAACTCTTTCTTCAACAACAGTTTTCCACTGGACATTTGCCCACAGTGAGGAACAACCTCCAAATACCATAATTCAACTCATATATTGTGCCTATTTTCCAAGACCCTGCCCTTTCCTGAATCTTGAAATGAACCTTTTTAAGTCAGATTTGACACTCAGATAGTTGTCGCAAGCAGTCAAAATTGCTCCAACATCCCAGCACAAATGGATATGCCTGGGTTCTAAGAACAATTTTAGTGCATGACCACCAATTTTTCTTCAATGTTTATTCAGGTAATAAAACAGAAACAATTTCCATGTGGGTTTGACATTTACTTTGTATGTTTGTGACATCTCTTAGGGGAGGGTTAACATAGGGAGCATGAAGAGATCTTTTAGGTCAGGAAGTGGGATTTCCTTCCAATGTTCCTGGAGGCACATGTGGATTGTGGAAGGCAGGGCAGGAGCCATTTTGGTTTTCCTCTTGTTAAGTCTTACCAAACATTTTTCCATTAATCAGTCTATTTAGAAATGTACATTTATTTTTCATCCCTTGTTGGTGGGCTTATGATTTCATTAAATCTTGTACTTGTCTTAGATACTTCTAAGCTAGTAATATTTTGGGGTCATTCTGTTACTATGTTCCCAAATCAAACTATTTCTTTAATTTAATTTTGTTTTGTAGTAAATTAATACAAGATTATAGATTCAGACTAAAAGACAACTGATTTTCTTCCACAAGTTTTTGAAGTATGACATTTCAGTATCATGCTTTAATTTTTTAAAATTTGTATTCTAGCTGATTTTAGTAGATCAAATTTATTTTTTTCCAAATATTCTGTTTCTTAAAATTTCTAATAGTGCTCAATAAAAGAATCATTATAATTAGAGAATACAATAGTTATTCGTCAGAAATTGTTCAGTTATGTTAACTATGTATTTTGAATTGTCACAGAGATGCTGTGTTGCACGTTGCACAAGACTGGTTTTCTGTGTACTATGTGTATGGATATGCACAGGGGCCTCGAGGCTATCAACTCAGGTTCTTCTTAAAAGATGTAACAATTGGTATGTATGTTAGAGATACTATTGCATACCTAACACTGTCTACAAGAATTTTCATAGTAGCATTACTGAGAATAGTGTGAGAAGAAAAACGCTTAACTATCCAAATATTCAAGAGGAGCAAAATAACAGATTAATACATTGGAGTATGTAATCCCAGCACTTTGACAGGCCAAGGCAGGTGGGTCACTTAATCCCAGGAGATTGAAACCAGCCTCGGCAACATAGTGAAACCCTGTCTCTCTAACAAAATACAAAAATTAGCTGGGCTTAGTGGTGTGGGCCTATAGTCGCAACTACCTGATAGGCTCGGGTAGAGGGATGACTTGAGCCTGGGAAGCAGAGGTTGCAGTGAGCCATAATAGCGCCATGGCACTCCAGCCTGGGTGATAGAGCCAGATCCTGTCTCAAAAAACTAAAAAATGAAAAATGAAAAATTGGTATATATCACACAAGAAGATATCACAGGCATCAAAAGTAAAGTATGAGGCCGGGTGCAGTGGCTCACACATGTTATCACAGCACTTTGGTAGATTACCTGATGTCAAAGTTGGAGACCAGCCTAGGCAACATGGTGAAACCCTGTCTCTACTAAATATACAAAAATTAGTTGGGAATGGTAGCCCACGCCTGTAATCTCAGCTACTCGGGAGGCTGAGGCAGGAGAATCACTTGAACCCGGAAGTCAGAGAATCAAGTACAATCACTTGAACCCTTTCTGTGTATGTAAAGAGGAATACTTTTTTGTAATAAAATAACAATTTATTATAACTCTTACTAATTGTAAACCAGTCGTAAAATGAAGTCATAAATCAATGTAGGTGATATGGTTTGGAATTGTCTTCATGCCCAAATCCTGTGTCAAATTGGAGGAGGAGCCTTGGAGGAGATGATTGGATCTTGGGGATGGACTTCCCTCACACTGTTCTTGTGATAGTGAGTGAGTTCTCACGAGATCTGATGGTTTTAAATGTATGTGACAGTTTCCCCTTTGCTCTTTCTCTCTCCCACCTCCATAGGAAGGTGCTTGCTTCTCTTCCCCTTCTGCCATGATTTTAAGTTTCCTGAGGCCTCCCAGTCACATTTCCTGTTAAGCCTGTGGAACTGTCAATTAAACCTCTTTCCTTCGTAAATTACCCAGCCTCAGAGAGTTCTTTACAGCTGTGTAAAAACAGATGAATACAGTTTTGAGATTCTTTGTACTATTTCCTGAGTAATTCAAGTATCTACTTTGATAAATAACCTCTTCATAGACAGTGCTTCTCTGTTATTTTCATCAGTCAATTTGCTTACAACACTATAGATTTATCATAAACCTTCAGTGTGTTTGGGAAATACCCTCTAACTATTTTTTTATTCCTAAGAAGTGTTTTGACTATTCTTTGCTATTAGTTTATCTGTAAATTTTAAAATAAGCTTCAAAATATTCATCATAATTTTACTAAAATTGTATTAAATATGTAGATAAATCAGGAAATATGCATTTTATTTATGATATAGTATTTCTATTTACATTTGTGTAAACCTTCTTACATATTAAGTTTTATTTAACATATTACAAAATATTCTTATTGTTTTCCAAGAAGTTCTGGCAAATTGATCACTGCAATATTTCTTGATACCTTGTATTTGTTATTGTCGCTTTTTATTACTGTTGTGTTATGTCTCTCTTTAAATGTTTTTCTAAATGTCTTTTATTATTATATGGAATGGAAATTTATTTCGGTATATTGAACTCATATCCAGTAATTTTAGAACTCCTTTTACATTTTGGGAGAAAAAGGTCTGCAATTTGTAATTAAGCACAGTTTTGTTTTTTTCCATTCCAAAGAATAAATCTCTTAAACCACTTTTCTTGAATTATTGCACTGACCAGAAACTTTGGTGCAGTGTGGAATAGAATTAGTGGTGGTGGGCATCATTTTCTTTTTCCTATTTTTAGTATAATCGCTTCTAGCATTTCTCTATGAAGAATGAAAACATTTCTATTCTATTTTGCTAAAAGTTTTGACCAGAATTAGGTCTTCCCTAAATCTATCGAATTGATTATAAACTTTGGTTAATTTAATATGTTAATGTGGTAAATGATAATTACAGTTCTACAATTAGGAGGCTATTTTGCGTTAGCAAGATAAACAGAGCTTAGATAAAATATACTTTCTTAATTATATAGTGCCAAATTTGTGTTGCTAATGTTATGCTTAGGGTTTTTACATCTGTGTTTTAGATGAGAATGAATGTAATTTTTAATAGTTTTTATTTTTGTGTCAATGTATCAACACCCTATTAGAATGAATTGGAATATATTTATTTGCTTTCAGTTTTCAGGGAGATTTTGGTAGCATTCACCTGAATAAACATCTGGGCCTGCTTTTTATAAAATTTTAAAAATATAATTGTTCAGTTTTAACTATTTTTGCTGGACTTATTCAGGCTTCTTTCACTCAGTAAGTTGTTATGGGATAATTTTTCTAACTTGTGTGTTTAGTGCAACTTCCTGATGTAGTAACATAGTTATTCAGTGTTCTTTTTCAAGCTTTTTAAAACCCAGCATATGTCAAGATGCTCCCATTTTAGTTTTAGTATTTTCGTTTAAAATGTTTTTTAATCAACAACTTCAGAGTACCAAGGTTTGGCAATGCTATTTCCAGTACACTTTCGTTCTTTCAAAAGAGATTGTCAGCAACTGCTTACAACTGTAGATCCATTGCTTCTCATTTTCCTTATTTTCACAATGGACAAGCAAACATCAGGTGCCAGCTCTGACTCACAGCAGTTTCAGAAAAGTCCAGTAGGGCAGATTATCCATGTAGCTTAACTTTACTAGTGGTACACATAGGGTGGGGTGAGGGAGCTTCCCACTATTCTATACTCTAAGATATCCTATAAGCCCTTTCTCATGTCTTGAGTCAGGTGTACACTTCCAAGACCAACTTCTATTGGAGCTATCTGAGGGTAGTAGCTGTGTTGTTTCCATGCAAAGAACTTGACTAATCAGCCCACCCTGTGTTGGTCTTCAGGGAGCTTCAGTTTTTGAGGACATGTACCATCTGGGCAAGTGGAGATGTAGATGTGAGGGTGGCTGGAGATCTTTCTCCCATGCCAAGCAGCTTGTAATGACTGTATTTCATTACTGTTTGTTTTAGATCTGTCTCCAATCACTGAGGTTGTTTCTTCTCTTTCATGTCTTGTTTTCTTTGTGTGTGTGTGTGTGTGTGTGTGTGTTCTCATTCACTTATAAATTTGTAGGAGGTGTCTTCCGTGTCAAGCCCTTTATAGCCTCCTCTGAGATCTCAATGCCTGCCTGAAATCAGGCTGCCCTTCTATACTTGGGCTTCAATTGTACCTCCCTGATTACATGCAAAGTCCTCGATTGTTACAATAAACAATGATGCTTCTATGGACTCCTTCTCTTGCAGCGCATACCCTCCAGTCATTGCTGTTAAGGAACAACATTAATAGTGACAGAGACTTTAGATATTTCCTATAATAAATACATTTTTTGGATTAAAAAATCCACATATCCACATGAATGCATTCCATTAGAAAATGTATTGCATTTTCTGAATAAAAGCAATTTTATTTTGTTTGTCCTTATTTTTGTACACAATTACTTTCCATATATTCATCCAACAGTAATTCTGAAGTACATTCTTTCTAAAAAGTGTGTTGTAGAGACATCTAGTGGTCTTTCTGAAAGTTGCAATTTTACTGTGTATATACCGGTCTCAAAAAAATATCTATATTAAGACAGGAAAAACAAGTCTTTTATTCACTTAATGAATAAATAGAAAGTGTTCATGATATCAAAGAAAAGAGTCAGCCTTAAGCACTAAAACAAAATATATTAAAAATTGCTTATTGGAAATAATATATTTTTATTATATTTCTATGAAGTAGACTTCCAAATTAATGTTTAAGCATCTTCTTATCTGACCTAGAATATGTCTATGCTAGGAGAGTAAAATACCTTCAAATGTGGAATATTAGATAGTAATTACAGCTATTATTGTAATGGGAAATGTTCCCTTGTCCCCCTCGCAGAGGGTGGGATAGGGGTGTGGCTCGCTGCTTCAGTCACCCCCCTCCTCAAATCTCTAAGGGAGCATACAGACTGTGGGGCAGGACGTAGGGCTCCGACCCCACCCCACGGCAGTGTCTAAGAATGAATGTTTACAGCTGAAGTCCCAGTGGGCGTGTGTTACAGGGTGCTCGTTTCCTTGGCTGTCTATAGGCAGCTTGTGTTAACCAGCTCAGACCGCTTCCTTATCCACCACAAGGACAGAGAGATTTCTGTATCCTGGGTTTTTTTTGTTGTTGTTGTTGTTGTTGTCGTTTTGTTTTGTTTTTTTTGCCTTGTACCAAAGCAATCAGAACACACGTGGGCTTGGAGAATGAGTGCAAAGTTTTATTGAACGGTGGTAGCTCTCAGCCAATAAGGGAGCCGGAAGGGAAATTGCTCTCAACCAATGAGGGAGCCAGAGGGGACATGGGGAAGTTTCTCTCAGCCAATAAGGGAGCCAGACGGGAGTTGGGCCGCTAGGTGACTCTGGCTCTCCTCTGACTACCCCAGCCAGTCAGTGGCCTGTCAGTCGGTGGCCTGCAGTATGCCGGCGTTTGTTGGTGTGCTCCTCCCCAGGTGTGCTCCTTCAACGTCCTCTAGCCATCCAGTGGCTTGTGTCTTCTTCCTCTGATGTTCTCCTCTTGAAGTATGACTGCCTGTGTGTCTGCCCCCTAGGGTCTCAGGTTTTTATGTGCACAGTATGAGGTTAGGGGGGCCAGGATGATCTTGGAAAATGCAGCATTTGGGCACAGAGACAGGAGTGCCTGTCCTCATGTAGGTCTGTGGGTTGGAGCCCTAGCTAGGGACCCTCCTTTCTCCACCCAGCACTTCCCTGCCCCGCTTGCCTTTCACTGAAAGGGACCACACTCTTCCCTTTCCAGCTCTCCTGTTTCATTATAATTATCCATTGCAACTTAATACAGTTCTTAATACACCCAATAAACATTAGCCATTCAATTAATATTTTGAGTGAATTAATTGGTACCAAATATAATTTATGTAGTAACCTAAAGGGAACATTTTAAATCTTTCAAATGAACATTTTGTTATGCAAATAATAATAATAATGACGATGAGACTACACTGAGGTAAATTTAAATGGAATTTCTGTGTTAAGTTTTAGGGAATGGAAGCATATCTAAACCCCCGTGAAAAAGCATAGAATTTATTTTTTTCCTATTACATAAATCATTGTTTATTATGTCATTTTATCATTGTGACTTTACAAATTATTGAGAAAAAAATTGTGCCTAAAACAGTCTAAATACAGGTTTCAAATGTAATTAATAAAAAAGTAAAACTACCTAATTCATAATAATGTACTAATTAGTTGATTATGTTTACATGTACTATTCTTACAATAGTTTTACCAATACTCAGTAATATTGTAAAGGTAACTTTAATTAATTAAATAGTCGTAAATGACAACCCTATGAGATGGATTTTAACTTTACACAAAGCTTAGTAGAGCTCAAGGAGGTTAAATTACTAACTCAAAGTCACAGTTTCAAAATAAAACTAATTTTAATTATTGTCAAGTTTTAGCCATACTAATTTTATTATATTCTATGACTATTAAAATTGCCATTTATATTTTAAAGTAAACGTTGTACTTTATTGGTATAAAGTAATAATTTATTTGTAATATATATCCATACAAGTTTATATGTAATATAACATACAAATCATTGATGCCATTCTAGAAATAATAACAACAACACTAATGGCCAGCATTGGAGTCATTTCCCTTTGCCATGCCTAAGTTCGTGTGCATAATCACATTTCACCATCCTGATGTCCTTACTGATATCTTCATCTTATAAGTGGGGGTTCTGAGGTACAGTGAATTATGAACTTTCCAAAATCTACACAACATGTAACAAAGGAAGTACCCAAACCCAGTTTGGCCTTATACTAAACCTACTATTCAGGAAATTCAATCCTAAATAGCTTCTTTAACACTTCATATGTCTCATAATTATGTTATACCCAATGTAGTTAACAAAAACAATAATTATGAATTTTATGACATTTAATTCTATATTTGAAATTCATCATTTTACTTAGGATCATTCTGATAGATATAATTTACTATTTACAATTATCATATATTTGTCAATAATTCCCGTGAATGTTCAATCCAATAAGCTCAAACATATCTAAAACATATATATATTCAATTTGTATTTTAGCAGATTTTATTCTTCCATTTTATCTTTCAAATATTTCAAATTATATAATATTAATCTATTTGTCTCCATTTTTAGATGGTTTGAGGTTATCTGTTCTTGCAAGTCATAGAAAATTATTCATAACATAATGACTGTATTTAATATGCTATAAAATAAGAAGGTAAAAAAATTTGCTTAAATAGATATAACAATAATTTCAACCGAATTTCGTCAGTGTTTAAACAATTTTCAGATAAAAAATGTAATTTATTTTTAGGTACATAGAACAGTTCCTAAAACAGAAGTTTAATTACTCCAACCATCCAAAAGGGAAAAAGAATTTATTTTTATATTGTATAATAGAAGAAAAATAATATCATAAAAAACGAGTTATATCATGTATAAATGATAAAAATGAGGAAACTGGAAAATTATTTTGTTAACCCATTTTAATTCTGACTTGGGTAGATGAAAAGAATGGCAATTGTATTCATGTGCTGAACTATGTTGTTCTTTATATAATAGGTTATCAAGCACATTTTCAAAAAACATTTTTTTTTTGCTTGTTTTCCAGTGAGATAGTAAACTGTGTCCTTATGCCAGGAAAGTGTGACAACAAACCAACATTGCTTATCCACAGAACAGTAAATGATTAGGCCCAGAGTGTGGTGATTTAGAATATTTCATATAGAGGTGTCAGAAACATAAATGCTTTAGTAAAATGAAATGTTATTTCTTTACAATTTAGGATTTGGAGTCTACTCAAAGTTATCTGAGTTGTCATTTTGTGATGTTTGGCTTTGCTCTAACTTTAACAAATGGACACTCTGGATCCCGCATTTACATAAATATATTCCCCTGGACTCCTTTTTGTTTATATATTTATGTTGTGACTATGCAACTATAAGCACTAGATCAGAACTATGAACTTGGATGAATTTGTTTATTGTATCTCATTGACAACATAAATTTTCAAATTTAAGGTTAATTTTAAGAACTACCATTTTTTAATTATAGAATTAGGCAATAATCTTATATGTGAGTGAAGTATTTTATTAGCAAATTAGCAATACAAATACATAATTATATTCTGAGGTAATTTTTGGTAGGACTGAGAAGACATTCTGAATAGAACATGGCCTATTTGAAAAGCATATCATGCAAGTGAACAGAACGCTGGAAATCAGAGTGCAGGCCTTGCAAAAGAGTACTGATTTTGGAATTTTCCATGGTTGAGTGTTTAAACACACAAGCTCTAGAGTCAGAAGGGTAGGGCTAAAAGCCTGACTCAAACATCTGATAGCCATTTAATCTTGAGTAGCATATACCAAACTGAGCAACATAAAACTTCACAGTCATAGTACTGTATGTAACTTAATAGAATATTGCACACATCCAACTAGAACAAACTCTTATTAAAATCAGAGATTCCTGTTATAGAAACCACAACTAAAAACAAATAGCATGGAAGAGCAAAACAGACACAACTGAAAACTAACCCGAGTATGTCAAACAGACTAAATCTGGAACACAGAACGAATTGTTAAAAATAGAGAACAGAAATATGACAGCTGGCTTTCATAATACTAGATGAAAATAATGGAGCAAATACATAAAATTGTTATTTAATAATAATATTTAAAAGAACAGAAAAAGAAAAAGTTACCAAGTCATAAGTGGCTCTCCTGTTTTAGCCCTGTTCATTAAGATTGTATTGGCTCTTCTTGGCTTTTGTATTATCGTCAGTATTTTAGAATCAGCTTCTACATGTTCCCAGAAAAGTTTGTTTGGATTTCAAATGGGATTGCACTGCAACATAAGCCAATTTGGAGAGAACTGATACATTTACAAGGATTACAATTTATGACATTCAAATCCTGCAGTCCATGAAGATGATATATCCCTACATTAATTTAATTCATATTTAAAGGTTTATACTGTCAGTAGATAGGACTTGCACTTTTTTGTTTTCTAGACATTTGATACTTTTGATTTTAGAGAAATTTTAAATTATTTAAAATTGCTTTAATTGTCTCTAATACAAAAAACAACTATGTAACATTTTATTCAGTGAACTTGATAAAATTGCTTATGGTTTATTAAAAATTAGAGATTTTAATATTTTACATACACAATCATATCTTTGCAAATAATATTTTTCTTTTGAGCTATTGTGCATCTATAGTTTTACATATTTTTGTATCTTTTTCTTTATATTCTCTCAAATTTTTCAAATTATTTGTTTTTCGTTTGCTTGCTGTGTTGTTTCATCTCTTTGACTTACTTGTTTGGCTGTTTGTTTATATTTTTTAATTAGATAGAAAAGAGTGGAAATCTAAAGTCTCTATTTCATTTTTTAACTTGAAAAATAATTTTGGAGGGTAAAAAATTTTATGTTGCAACTTTGATTTTGTTTGCACTTTAAGGAAGCTGTTTTATTGTCTTTTCATGACTATGTCTTCTTTTTGGACTCTACTATCAGTCTTGTTTTACTGCCTTTGAGGTTAATGTCTTTTGTTTGTTTGTTTTTGTTTTTGTTTTTTTGGAAACTTGTTGCCCAGACTGGAGCGCAATAGGGCCCACCTCAACCTCTGCCTCCTGGGTTCACGGGATTCTCCTGCCTCAGCCTCCCAAGTAGCTGGGATTACAGGCATGCATCACCACGCTTGGCTATTTTTTTGTCATTTTAGTAGAGAGGGGTTTCTCCGTGTTGGTCAGGCTGGTCTGAAACTCCTGACTTCAGGTGATTCCCTGGCCCTGACCTCCCAAAGTGCTGGGATTGCAGACATGAGCCACTGCACCCAGATGTCTTTATGTTTTAATGCTTTTAAAGTTATCATATTTTTTAACAGTGTCACAATGAGGTGCCTCAATTATCTTTGCACTTTTTCTATGAGGGATTCTCTGAGATTCTTGATGTTATCAGATTGGAAAAAAAATCCTTCAATATATTTTTGCTTTTGAAAAATGTTGCTTTATTAAGTATTGCTTCTGAATTCTTTTATCCTCTCCTCTAGAGGTGCTGATCAAAATTCTGTTAGAACTTTACTTTCAGTCTTCTGTGTATCTTATCCTCTCCATCTGTATATATCAACAGATAATATGTATACATATAAAAGAGAGAGGGCAAGGGAGGGAGAGAAATATTAAGAAATAGAAGGTCTGGGCTTAGATCTTCTTATGCATTATCTCATTTAGACGTAAAACAAACTTGCAAAAGAGGTATTATTAACCACTTTTGACAGATGAAGGAATTTAGAGTTTGATAAAATCTCCTAGGTCTAATTGTTATTGAGGAATCTGGAGTTCAAACTTATACTGGTTGGCAATTCCAGGGACTATGCTAAACACAGAGGAAGTAAAAAACACACAAAAGCAAGTCCCAAATTTCATTGATAGAGTGTTTTATCAGTTTTAAAGGGAATACAAACACATGTATTAAAACACAAATAAATTGTGTGTGTTTACAAAAGTTTTAAAAGGCAGTTTCAGCTTGACATAATAGTATTCTCACTTAACAAATCAGTAAAATTTAACACACCAAACTTTTATTTTAGACTTTCACAAAGTTATTAAACTGTATTGAGGGAAGAGAGAAAAGGTTGTAAAAAGTCCCTAATTTCATATACAGCATTAGGGTTACATCTGTGTCATGAGCTGATGTGCAGGCTTCACTTGAGTTTGCCTTCCAGATGGAAGGGGAAAGCCCAGAGGAGAACTGTAGCTAACAATGCTGTATTAATATTGATCCTGATGATTGTATTTCCCAGTGCAGCTCGCATTTGCTGAGTTGAAAATTATCTAATAGTTGAGATAATTAGCTTGCATTTCAGATGAACACAGTGTCCCTTGGTGAGTCTTTTATTATTGTTGTTGTGACAGTGATGATAGTGATGTTTAAAATTTGTTTTTTCTCCCACTAAGTCACAAATATTCAGCAGCTGAATTTTAAAAGAGTGTAATATTTTACAGAAAAGATTCAGGGACACGCTGGTTCTTTAATCTCAGATTTGGGCCTTCGATATGTCTCCTTCACAAACCAGTCAAAGATTTCTAGACACTAAATAGACACATGAGATAATCCAAGCTGCATCTAGTTGATAGATGTTAGAGGAAGCGTGTAATCTTTTTTATGGGTTTTGCAGCAATTGGCTATCCTAAATAATTCCTATCTTATTTTTAGCATTTGGTGAAGTAACAAGAGCAAAAGATTAGTATATATTCAGTCTCCATAGTATCTTACTAAGCCAATTAAACTGTGTATATTTATTTATAAAAAATAAATAAATATATTTTATATATTTATAAAAATATATAAAATATATTATCTATGTGTGTACACGTCTGCTTCTTAGTAAAAATCTGAAATCAATCTGTCCATTGAATGACCAATCCTGTGGCTTAAAGAGAAGTTCAACAATGCAACAAATACACATTTGAAATCAACTGTTTGTTTGCCATGCAGTGTTCTATGTTCTTAAGAATCAGTCATCAGTAAAACTGATAATAATTTCTTACAAAAACACAGATTTGATAATTAGCACGTCTTGCACCCCAGAACTGTAGTTGTGGATTGTCTCACTCTTGCTAGCATCAAGTATGGCTTTATATTTAGCATGTCCTGGGTGGGGCAGCTCTATAGTCTGTTTGTTCCGTGGTCACCACTTTGTGCTATGAAGTTTAAGCCATTTAAGTTTGGGTTTATCTGTTCAACAAGAGAGTGATAAATAAATTACCAAAGTATATCGAGAGGAGAAACCACCCTAAGAAGTTATTTGATCCCTTGATTTTGACATATCATATAATAATAGCATAACTCATCAAACATTGATGAACTTTTCCATTATGTCTGAAATTCAAAGCAGTTGACCTCATGAGATTTCTATGTAATGGTTACCTCCAATACTGCATATATTTTTTTCTGAAATGCTTGAACATTGTATGTGTTCTGAAATAGATTGATAGAGACAGAATAAATGTGATAATGGGAGAAAAAATAATGGAAGGAAAAACAATACAAAAAAAGGTTTTCTGTATTTCTTGTGCCCAGACCCTGCCTCAACTGTAGTGTTTAGGAAGTGCCCCTTTAATTTTGAAAAAATTAGAAAGAATTAAAGAAGTGTCAAACATGCAATGCTCTGCTCTTTAGATGCAGAGAAAAAAATTAAAATTGTTATTAGCATCCGTATTTCATGTTTTTGTAAACTTTTGAATGAATTTATTCTCAGAACTTTTAAACAGATAAAATAACAGTTTGCCAAGATTTTTGTTATGGCTGCAACGACTGTTGGAAATTTAATTTGCTTGGTGCTACATTAATTCATTTTATAATTTATAAATGCACTGGCAAGCTTACTATTTATTTGAATGCCATTATTCCCAAAACAACAAGCTGTAATCAAACTCTTTACTGAGCCTGGGCAGCCTTGCCAAGACAATAAATTGATTATTTGGATTATTTTTTCTTAGCCAAGAGTCCAGCACTTTGTTTTCAGTGGGCCAGCTTGCCTTAAAACATTTATGAGTAAAGAGTACAATTTTTTATAAATAAATTGAAAAAACAATTTTTGCTTGTTCCAGAAATGAATCCTTCGTGACAGACTGGAGTATCAATAGATTTACAAAGTGTCCTTCACTAAACTTCTTAATGCCTTCATATATGGTTATCTGTATCCAGAGTTGTTTTGCTGTAACATATGTATACATATATGTGTGTGTATCTTATTGTAATCATAAAAGTTGCTAAAATACATTTTTTTCTGGAACATTAGTACAATGAAGCAAAGTATCTATTCTCTTTACTACATTCATATTGCATCGTTCCATCAGGTTCAAGAAAATGGTCATCAAAAGTCATTGGGAAATACAGACCACAAAGAATTTGCTAACAATAATTAAGAAACTTGTAAGGAAATTATAAAATTATGATTGGGAACCCAGTATAATTATATGTTTTAGCATATATATGTATGTGTGTGTGTGTAATTACATATATATATATATATATATATATATGCAAACAGTGAACCTGTATGTAAACTGTGGTCTTTGGGTGATAGTGGTATGTCAGTTTTTTAATTGTAACAAATGTGTCACTCTAGTGGGAAATATTGGTAATGGGGGAAGCTATACAAGTATTCAGAAAGAAGATATATGGGAAATCTCTGTAACTCTGTGCCTTCCTCTCAACTTTGTTGTGAACCTAAAACTTCTCTAAAAAACTGTCTCTAAATATGTATGTGTGTGTATATATGTGTCTGAAATTTTTTAAAAATGTGTGTGTGTGTGTATACACACACACACACATCACATATCCTTATGGAAAGTTAAAAAATGTGTTGCCTGGCCAATAATGGTGGCTCATGCCTATAATCTCAACACTTCGGGAGGCTGAAACGGGCAGATCACCTGAGGCTGGGAGTTCAAGACCAGCCTGACCAACATGGAGAAACACCATCTGTGTTAAAAACTCAAAATTAGCCAGGTGTGGTGGTGCATACCTGTAGTCCCAGCTACATGGGAGGTTGAGGCAGGAGGATTGCTTGAATCCTGGAGGTGGAGGTTATGGTGAACTGAGATGGCACCATTACACTCCAGCCTGGGCAAAAAGAAAGGAAGGGAGGGAGGGAGGAAGGGAGGGAAGGAGGGAGGGAGGGAAGGAAAGATGTTGCTTGCAATGCTCCTTTTATAAAAGTAAAAATGTACCCCTCTGTAACTCAACAGATAACTTTCATGGTCAGGAAACTCAGGATTTTTCAAGACAAACAACTAAAACTAAGTAGAAATCTAGACTCTAATATTAACAATTCCACTTCTAGAAATAAAGATTCAGGTACTTTCAAAAACCTTCATTCTGAGAAGAAATAAAATATACTTAAAATAAAAAATATCGATTTGAAAGTATGTAAAAGCCAACAAGGCAGCGAGATTTTGCAGAAATAACATCAAAAGAGAAGAGGCTGCAGTGAGCCAAGATTGAAGGGGAAAAAATAAAATAAAATGAAATAAATGGTTTCTCAGTCAACTGTTCTCTAACATTTTTGGCTTTGCCCTGTGAGACAGTTCTTTGTGCATCTTATTTTCTGGTGTCTTCTGAATAGGGCATTGAAAAACACTTTTTTAAATTGCAGTTAACACCCTTCTTTTTCTGCTTCCTACCTTTCAAAAGTGGTCAGTGTGGATATCTTTCTTCAATAGAAACAGTCTCTGTGTCTTTTAGTCCAGGCTCGTATCTTTCTTACAAATAGAGTACTTTCAAAAACTTTGCAGGTTTTCTATTTATTTGATTTGAATCCAGACTGTTTGCAAAAAGCCAACTTATAATTCTCTTCAATATTTTATTTTCTCTCTAGACATAGTTCTGAGAATTTTGATCACAACAAACTTCTCTGTGACCTGAATTTTAATATTTCATGAGGTTGTATATGCAGCGACAAGGGTCTCTAAATTTAAGTCTATAATTTCAACAAAGAAATGATGACTGTGTTCTTAAGTTGATTACTACAAGATGAGAATTAATGATCAGGCACATAAATAAATTTTTGCTGTCAATATCTCAAGTTAATTACCCTTTACTGTCTAAAGCAGGTGAAAATATGAAACAATACTAGTTTTCTATCCAAAGTGCTCTAAAATCGCTATATTAACACCCTATACTTGTGAATTTTCTTACAATATTTTACCAACTATAGGTAATAGAAGCCAGCTTTTTTTTTAAACCATTATGCATGAACACCATCTTGGCCAGGTTCACAAGTGCATGAAGTATGTTTCTAAGTTACCATAGACAAGTATCATACCAGTTGTTTTACCATCACTAATACAGAAAAGTCAAAGAGCTAAAATTAGTAAAAGAAAAAAACACGATGAAGATAATTATTTTTATGTTTTTTTTTAATTATTTTGAGGGGGAGTTTCACTCTTGCTGCCCAGGCTGGAATGCTGTGACACCATCTTGGCTCACTGCAACCTCTGTCTCCCGGGTTCAAACGATTCCCATGCCTCAGCCTCCTGAGTAGCTGGGATTACAGGCGTGCACCACCATGCCTGGGTAATTTTGTATTTTTAGTAGAGATGAGGTTTCTCCATGTTGGTCAAGCTGATCTCAAATTCCTGACCTCAGGTAATCTGCCCACCTTGGCCTCCCAAAGTGCTGGGATTATAGGGATGAGCCACCACACCTGGCCACATAAGGCATTTTTAGTGGTTTATTTTAATATTATAAATATTAATTTAACAAATTCCTATTAATTTATTTTAATTTTATTTTTAATTTACTCTAAAAGTGCTGTTTCTCAACACACTGGAAATTTTAAAAAGAAACAGTGCTGAGATGGATCTCTTTAAAAAATAAAAACTATTTTAAGTTCAAGGGTACCTGTGCAGCAGGTTGGTTATACAGGTAAACTCATATCACAGGGGTTTGTTGTACAGATTGTTTCATCCCCAGAGCACTAAGTCTAGTACCCAACAGTTATTTTTTCTGCTCCTCTCCCTCTCCCCACCTCCCACCCTCTGGTGACTCTGGTATCGTTGTTCCCCTCTGCTCCCATGCACTCTCATTGTTTAGCTCCCACTTAAGAGAACATGCAGTATTTGGTTTTCCGTTCCTGCATTAGTCTGCTAAGGATAATGGCCTCTAGCTCCATACATGTTCCTTCAAAGGACATGATCTCATTTTACAGCTGCCTAGTCTTCCGTGGTGTATATGTGCCACATTTTCTTAATCCAGTCTATCATGGATGAGCTTTTAGGTTGACTCCATATGTTTGCTATTGCCAATAATGCTGCAGTGAACATGTGCATGTACGTGTCTTTATGATAGAATGATTTATATTCCTGCAGGTATATATCCAGTAATGAGATTGTGGGATCAAATGGTAGTTCTATTTTAAGTTATTTGAGGAATCATCATGCTGCTTTCCACAATGGTTGAATTATTTTATGCTTCCACGAGCAGTAAATAAGCTGAACTGGCTTCTATGCTCCAGACAGTCTGAGCATCTCTGTTTTAGTAGACTGTCGCCCTGCAAGTCTCTAATCATTTTTCCTTCGGACTTATGGCATTAACCACAGAGGTTAGACATCACACTCTGTCTCCCGACATGACTATCTTATATATAGTACCTTTTGAAAAAAGAATCAAGTGAGCCATCCATTTCTCTTCAGGCCTAAAAACAAGTTAATTTTTATTTTAGTACGAAACTTTCTATTGCTTTTAACTGAACAAATATGCCATTCTTAGTAGAGGTTGAAATAAGCTCACATTTATTTTATTTTCAAGTGAAATAAGTCCATTTCCATCCTGCCTGGCTCACAGAGCTTGTTAGACAAAAAGAAGCTTGCTTTCATGTAAGGAGTTGAAAACTGCAGCAAAATGTACATTGTTTTCACTGAAATCTAAAACTTGTCTAGGTACAGATCAATATTTCTCATCTGGAGTTCGTCCATAATGAGATTTTACCTCACAAAATTCTTTCTCTTCTCAGAGGCCAAGCAGAAGCTTCACTGAACAGGTCTGTCATCTGGTTTCACACTTTTGTTGAAAATTGGGAATATATTTTTCAGTTTAGTCCTGAAATTCTTTTAAGTGGTTTGGTTTTCAGCAAGATTTGAGACCTCCTGATACCTTCTTCACTCTGAAGCCCACATGAGAATGAAAATATTTCAAAAATTTCCTATTGAAACGTGGTCCTTCCACAGATTGGATTTCCTTCTACATCCACGTGAAGTCAAAACATTCTCTCTTGTGTCATTTAGGGACTACCCATCTGGTTGATATGATGAAAAATTTTTGCTAAGTAGGCTACATTCATAAGCTGCTTTCACTCTTCAAAGCAAACAAAATGCCTGTTGTACTATTTTGCTGTAAGTGTTCCAGCAATTCATCCTTCCCTTGAAATATCCTGGTGAGAAACCTTCCTCTGCTAAGCTACTCATTAATTCAATATAGCAGAAGAATGCTACATTCTGTATTATGGTTTCCACATAATTTTTGAACAGACTCAATTGATCTGCCCTTGACTGTTTTATAACATCATCCCAAACTATTGTTTTAAATTTGTACCCAAAAAGACTTGACAAGAGCATCTTTATGCAAAGAAAACAGTTCTGTTTCAAAAACTCAGGACTTTAATTTTACTTTTTCATCCAGACAGGTGAAGCTTGTTGCAGAAACAAACATTGATGGGTACTATGAATGTAGATGCCAGTGCAGTTTTTCCAAGATACTTTTTGTCTAGACATAAAAATAAAATATAAATCACAGCTACCCCTCTGATTATTTGAGGCAGCTCATTGCAATGCAGAACAATGTTGAAATCACCATTGTTGGCAAATTTTACAAATGCTACAATGTGACATTAATTAATAAAATCATTTGGAGGATTAATGTAGGTGTATCAGTTACTGATTTTTAGTGGATCACACTGAACTTCCTCAGCATTGTCCATGTGTTCAATACATTTAGTATTTGAAAGTGGGCTCTTTCCATGTATTCACACTGCATTTTGCCCTAGTATTTCATTCACTCTAATGTCTATTCGAATGTCTTTACCAGTTGTGTTTTTTACTTTCTTCTGCTAGGGAAAAATTTCTGCTACTAAATAAATTACTTCTTCCCTAAACTTTTTCACAGGAGGTAACTTTTTTGGTTTAACAAAATATTTACTCTAAGATCTCAACAGGCACTCAAAATAATCAGTGCCTGGGTTGTTCCGTAACCCTGGGTTGTACATGAGGCTTCCTTGGCTTTGCAGGAGCCCTGGGTGCCTTTGTACATTTTTTTTTACAGATGGTCCACACTGGGACAAGGCAACATAGATTCCTATCTCATAGAAACCCCACTGGTAAGTGGCCCTCTTCATAAACCTGGCTTTCATGGTCTCACTCATGAAAGGGAATGCGGCAGATGAACTGAAATTCCGCATCTGTAACTTCATTAGAATTGCCCATTGGCTCAGGTCTGTAATCTTCCTCTTGCGTGTCACATCTGGCCCCAATAACACACATTTGCAAAACACAGCTCCTAAGAAAATATGAACAGACATATAACAAGTAAATGAGAAAACGTCAACAAAATATTAAACAGTGGCAATGCAATTCACCTCTGACCTGTGTGATCCGTGTCTGCAAGTCGCACAGTGATAACTGAACAGTCATGGAGGTGCGGCTGGATTACAGCATATAAAAATGCCTAACAGTTTGCAAATTCCCCTCCTACCTTGTGTTACACTAGAAGACTTTGTCTTGTAAACCAAAGATGTGTCAAGGGAGTTTGGGAGAATAATTCAGAAAGACACCAGTATTGTCAGCCTATTAATCTGCCTCGTAAACTTTCCTCTGTACAAAGTACCACTTACTAGCAATCAATGGGCAAATCTCTTTCTTTCCAAAAAGTAAGATTGGATTTAGGCAAACAAACGTGTTTTGGTTGCACACTGCCATGGAGTGCTGAGAGACCTGTAATAAAATAGCTAACAGGGTATCACCCTGAGCATCATGAAATAAGCAAAGTAAAAAACAGAATGTTTTAAAATTGTAATTTCTTTCAGAAACCCTTAGAGAATGTGGACTCCTACCGGTTGAACAGAACCCCCACTGAAACACTTTCGCCTAGAGGAAAAAACAGAGTGCATTCTATCTTATTTTTCTAGCTGATGTGTATGTGTAAGTTTTCTGGGGATGGAAGCTGGGGATGTCAATGACACATTAGTTGAATTGTTCAGGAGTAAAAAGAGGGGAAGGGTGCACCAAAAGGAATGTAAGATGTACATGACACATTTGTTTGTGCAAATCACTATAAATTAAGGTTGCTTAAATTATTTCAAAGGAAGTGTAAACAGATTTAATAAAGGAGTAGTTCTCAAGGTGTACAGCACCGTGTTG
This sequence comes from Leontopithecus rosalia, assembly GCA_028533165.1. Taxonomy (NCBI): domain Eukaryota; kingdom Metazoa; phylum Chordata; class Mammalia; order Primates; family Cebidae; genus Leontopithecus; species Leontopithecus rosalia. The sequence goes on from CM052661.1 coordinate 97,150,385, forward strand.
GGCAAAAATGAATCTCAGTGAGTCGTATGATAGCACTTCGTATGATCTGTTGTCTGAAAATAAAGTCCATTAGGGCTGCTCAGTGTGCCTGGGTGTGAAATTGTGTATTGGTATATGTATGTATTTAAACAACGATTTGAATTACTCAACCATAATATATAAATAAATATGTGGGAAGCAAATGCACCCAGAAACCCAGAAGGGCAACAGGAAACCTAGATTTTCTGTTTTTTTCTAATCAGTTTGAGAATGTGTGACAGTTCTTAGTGTATCCACAAGATGGCGAGCTTCTACAATTAATCAGTCCACAGATCCAGATACCCAACATTTGCACTTAATAAGAATCCATGAACACCAGTCATCTTTGAAAGAATGTATTATTAAATTAATCACATATTAAAACAAGTAAAATAATTTATAATATCTTTAATATATCACAGAAGTAGCTTTTTGTCTAATTCATAATTTCTTCTGACTTTAGCCAATAAATGAATAAATAACAATTGAAAAATAGCTCCAAAACATTACCTTCATCCCATAATTCTTCATATTTTAGATCACCTATCTATACTATTTTAACTTACAAAAAAACAAACTAACAAATTAGCAAGTAAAAACTGGCCCAATTGTTTCAGTGCTTTTATAATACTTTAGTTTTAAAAAGGGCTTTCAGAATTTCAAAACACTTCCCCCTACATTTGCCCCTCGTAACGTTCCTTCAGAAGTAAATATTGCTTGAGATAAAAAGGTACCCAAGGGAGTTTACATCCCTTGCTTGTAGTAATATATTTGATTTCAGAAATTAGAATCTAGAGTATCCAATCTTAGAATTATGGTGGTTCCTTTCAGTTATTTTAGATTTTTTTTCATGAACTATCTATAAGTTGTAAAAACAAAATGTAGAGAATAAAATAATAATCAACAGCACTTAGATTTATCAAGGGAAATCATAACAAATTGCCAAATCACGCTTTATCAAATCATAGCAATGCTGTATTTGGTTCAGTCAGTTTTCACATTAATATTATAGAAAAAAAAGACCAATTATTTCTTCTAAAACAGGCCTTCCTCCCATCCCAGAAATAATATTATGTAAGTAATCACTATTCTAAACTGAGTACTTAGTTGTCATGTGCAACTTTTATTATTTTGCTAATATTTAAGCATTTAATTAATCGTGGATTTTGTCATAGTGCCTTACTATTTGTAAGATTCTATAATTTGCATTTAGTTATGAGCCACATGTTTAGGGTAATGACTAATTGTTGATGGTCCCTTAGGTCCTATCACCTAGTGACCTGTTGATGATCTTGACCCTGTGTAGGCCTAGGCTAATGAGTGTGTTTGCTCCTTAGTTTTCAAAATATATATATATATATATATATATATATATATATATATATATATATATACAGTTAAAATGTAAAAACGTTAAAAAATTAAAAACAGGAAAAAGCATGGAGAATAAGGATGTTCAGAAAGAAAATATTTTTGCGTGGCTATACAATGTATCTAAGTGTTATTAAAAGAGCCAAAAGTTTAAAATGTAAAACTTTAAAATGTACAGTAAAGTTAGTGTATTATTGAAGAAAGAAAAAAATTCAAATAAATGTGGTGTAACCTAAGTACCCACTGTTTCTAAAGCCTGTAGTTGTATTGAGTGGTGTCCTAGACCTTCACATTCTTCACGACTCATTCACTGTATCACCTAGAGCAACTTCCAGTCCTGCAAGCCCCACTCACGAGTGCTCTAGACAGGTGTATCCTTTCTTTAATTTTTGATGCTGCATTTTTACTCTAGCTTTTCAATGTTAGTTATGTGTAGATACACAAATACCATCATGTTACAATTGCCTACAGTCCTCAGTGAAGTAACTTGCTGTGCAGGTTTGTAGCCGAGGAATGTGTAAGTACAGTCTATTATGTTCACACAGTGATGAAATTACCTAAGAAAACATTTCTAAGAAGGTGTCCCTATTTATTAACCAGGCGTAACTGTATTTACACAAGATAGTTTGTGATTTATTTTTCAAGTTGATATATGCACCTCTTTTTCCTTATTTTGTTAATTATAGAATTTCCTTTTACAAATATTACACCACTATAGATATTCTTGTTAATGTTTTTTGACTTGATTTCTATTTTATAAAAATGTTATAATTGCTACTGTTGTGAATATTTGCTATGAACAGATGTAAGAGTTTTGTGGGGGTTTTCTTGAGTAAATATGTAGAAGTAAAATTGTTGATTACAAGGATAAGTGCATTTTTTACTTTAATGTATATTCTAAATTTACTTCTAACACACACGAATTTTCTTAAACTTACTCTCTCTTGGCATTAAGAAACTTCTAGAATTTAGTTCATAAAGTTGTTTGTAGTTACAAATTTCTTGTTTCAAACCACATACAGTCAGAAATCCAACACATAAAGTAGTGTTGTGAGTTGAATTCTGCCACCCTGAAAGGATATGTTTAAATCCCAACCTCCAGCAACTGAGAATATGGGCTTATTTGAAGATAGGGTCTTTGTAGAGGTAATTAAATTAAAAGTAGGCCATTAGGATGAACCCTAATCCCACGTGACAGTTGTCCTCAAGAAAAGGGAAATCTGGACATAGAGATAAACATTCCCAGAGGGAAGACGATGTAAAGCGTCACAGGAGAATTCCATATGGAGACAGAGGAAAGGAGCACAGAGAAACGCTGGCATCACACCAAAAGCTGGAAGAGATTCCCCTATAGGTGACTAAGAGGGTATGGCCCACCCGACAGCCAAAATCAACACCTTGATTTAGGAGTTCTGGCCTCCAGAACTGTGAGACAATATAGTTCTGTTACTCAAAGCCAGTAAGTTTTTGGCACTTTGTTACTGCAGGCCCAGAAAACAAAAAGAAGACTACGGGTTGATGGTTACTTATGTGCACACACTTCCCACCGGCCATGCTGTCTAACACGAATCTATACACTGATGTGAAGGAATCTGGAAGGCATAAAGTCCCAAATCGACTGCGTTTAAAAATTGGAAGAGTATCTGGGTCTAATTAATGACCTGACACCACTATGTGAGGATGGAGGGATTGAACAGCGCATCTGAAAGGAACCCCAGAGATTGTTGGGAAACCAGCAGCCAGGAGCAAAAAGAAGACAGGAACAGAGCCTCCCACAGCCCTCCGTAGGAATTATCCCACCAGCACCTTCATGTCAGACTCCTAGTCTGTGAGAGATTAAATTTAGATTATCCTAAAACACCCAGTTTATGGTTCTATTCATGGCAGTGCTAGGAAACTAACACGCCATGTAAAATTGGATTTGTATCCATTGCTATATAGGTACAAGGGAATGCTGCTCAGCCATAAGAAGAATGAAATCTTGTCTTTTGCAGCAACATGGATGGAACGAGAGGCCATTATTTTGAGTGAAATAACCCAGAAACACAAAATCAAATGCTGCATGATCTTAAGTATAACTGGGAGCTATATAATGTGCACACGCGGACTTAGAGAGTGGAAATAGGATAGACATCGGAGACTCAGACGAGTGAGATGGTGGGATGGGGGTAAGGGATGAGAAATTACGTGGTGAACACAATGTACACTATTTAGGTGACGGTTTCACTAAAAGCCCAGACTTCAACACTGCACTAGTACCGTCTACATCTATAAAGTATATATACAGTGGATCTGTTTTCATCTAAGCCAGTTCTGGGGCTCAGCAGACAAAATTATTGTTCCTCCTTCCTACCTCACATCCAACCTCTTTTTGTTCCCTGAGTTTCTCAGACCTATATTTGAGAAACACTCTAGTAAACCATGTCTTTAAGAAATCTTTCATTTTTAAAGTTTCCACCCTCAATAACATCATGTAACAGAGAATAACATAGAAGCTTTCTGCAATCTATTGCACAGATTTATGGTGTTATTCCAACTAGAATAGCCAAAATACTGTGTGAGAAGTGTGCATATATTTATAAAAATATGTGTACCTTTCCCAATACAACTTTGGTCTATTGTGGTGGAAAAAGGGATTATTCAGATGATATTTTTTCTCGACCACTTTAAACTTTATCCCTGGGTGACTCACTCTGCTGAAATCACACAACGCCCCACCATTACCATTTGTTGTTTGATACAGAATATCTTCTCTCCTATTCTCCATTTATTCATGATCAAGACTGGATACTTCAGCCTAAAGAACGTCAACCCAAGAACCATATTCTTTGTAATTTGGAGAAAATTTTACCGTCTGAAAATGAAGATAAAGACTACTTCAAGTCAAACAGCTTAATATATGTTAACCCCAAAGAAACTTATGAGGCACATATTATCTGATGAATATGAGCTGTATTTGGGCTATGTAAATGATAAATTAATATGCTATTGCTCAGTAGTTTTAAATGCATATCTGGGATCACACTATATGTGCATTTACTAATTTTTATGCATCAATATATGAGAACTAAATTTAGCATGATTCTCTATCTCCATAAATTTATTTAGTATTTTTAAATCCTATAAAAATTTTAATTTTACAGTAAATTTGTTACTGAAGTGCAAACTAGGTAAGAGATATCACTTAGTATTAAAGATTGTATTTAAATCCCCTTTTTACAAACACACTGGTGAAGTGGTTAGAAGCTTAGCGAAATAGGATTTATCAACTAAATCAAATCTGTATTTTCCAGTGACAGAAACTGTTTTTATTCATTCTGGCTACTATAACAAGCTATTGTATACTGGTAATCTTTTTCATTCATCAATGTATATACCAATTTATAATTTCTCCTAATTCTAGAGAAAATATGAATGTTTAGATTGAGATTACATAAATAATGTATATGTATGGGCCTGGTGGGTTGGCTCACACCTATAATCCCAGCCCTTTAGGAGGCCGAGGCAGGCAGATCACCTAAGGGCAGGAGTTCAAGACCAGCCTGGCCAACATGGTGAAACCCCATTTCTCCTAAAATAATACAAAAAAAAATTAGCTGGACATGGTGGCAAGCGCCTGTAGTTCCAGCTACTCAGGAGTCTGAGGCAGGAAGTGGAGGCTGCAGCGAGCTGAGATTGTACCACTGCATTCCAGCCTGGGTGACAAAGTGAGACACATGTCAAAAACAAACAAACAAAAGGTATATATGTATTTATTCAATCTTATTTTAAAATACTACATAACATCAAATTCGTCTTTCTTTTCAGAAGTGTTATTTTTAATGATGACTAATAAAATGTTAAACTTCCGTATTTAATATAGTTTTATAAAATAAGATTCAAGTGCTAAAATGCTCTGTAACAAGAGTTAAATTGAAATAATCTGTTGAATGTTTATTAAGCCTGACGGTATATTTCAGTTCCAGTGGTCTCTATTTTCCCTGCTATGGTCCTTAAGTGAAAATTAACTTATTTCCTTTAGTTCTTGTTGTCAGTTCTATCATTTGTACTGCAGCATGACCTAAGCCAGGAAGGTTTTCAGTTTGTTTGACTAATAAGACATATCACTGACATGTTCTCAGATCTTGTCTGACAAATGAGCTTAGTGAGAGTAGTAGCAAAACAAAAAGCTGATACTATTTTTCTTGCTTATTAGCTTCCAAACATCTCAGAATACAGACATAAAGTGAACTACAAACACCTCAACATAGCTTCAGTTGCTTTTGTGATGCTATTCAACTATATTAGTAGAAACTGCAGCAATGGCTGTCTCTGGCCACTCTGAGTGCAATTGTTTAAGACTGGAAACCACAGAATCAATAACTACTAGACGTTTTGTTTAATTAAAGACAAGAGGGAGAAAGAGTACCTTCTTTTGAAAAGTGCCTTACATGGCTGAGTCCGTTGGCTGACACCTATCATCCCAGCACTTTCGGAGGCTGAGGTGGGCGGATCATGAAGTCAGGAGTTTGAGACCAGCCTGACCAACATGGTGAAACTCTGTCTCTACTAAAAACACAAAATTTAGCCAGGTGTGGTGTTGGGCACCTGTAATCCCAGCTACTAAGGAGGCTGAGGCAGAACTGCTTGAACCCAGGAGGCGGAGGTTGCAGTGAGCCAAGATAGCACCACTGCACTCCAGCCTGGGTGACAGAGCAAGACTGTGTCTCAAAAAAAAAAAAAGTGCCTTGTATTTCTTATGTTTTTCTATAAAAATCAACCTCTTGGACCAGCAGAAGGTCAAGACCTACCCAACATGACCAAAATTAGAAAGTTTTCACTCATCCTTCTAAACTATAGTGAAAGACAAAACGATGTCTCATATCTATTTAAGGATTAAATGTGAAAATTCAGGAGGCTATATATAATCTGGGAAAAGATGGCCCTCTACTGAGAACAGGTAGAGAATATATACTCTGAATATTTAACTTTTGCTCTTTAAGACAATCTGATGTAGGAATGAGTACAGATACCTAAAGTAAGTTTCTAGTACTTAAGAAAATGAGCTAAATATTAAAATGTAAAACAATTCTGACTTATTTTATAAAATGAGACTAATTTCATTTAATTGAAAAGTAGATATTACTATTTAGGACATTTTTAAAAATAGCTCCATTAAGCTGTTGTGTTGCATAAAAATAATGCTTGAATTAGTTTAATATTTAAATAATATTTGAATTTAAAACTACTCATCTTTTTACTGGAGAAAAATTGTAATACATTTATTTGAAATTGTTTTCATGGGGTTAAATGTCATCTTCAAACTAACAAATAAATATAAATTAAAAGTAACACTATAAGAAAACTAAAATACTGTATACATATTATTGTACCTGTCCATCAAAATATTTATCTACATTTTTAAAGTTTTATTTCTTTAATACTCCAATTCGTTAGAAGTCATCATATATATATTTTATTAAAATTTGAAATTATTGTTTTATGCCTTTAAAATCATTTGAATCATTTTATTACTTTAAGATAAGATTCAAATTTAGTATATCCTTAACTTTTCTTTTCTATATTACATGAACCTGCATTTTAAAGTACTGTAGTGTATTTCACATTACATATTCTATAGTTAAAGATTACTGTTAAACAACAACAAAAAAACCTCTTGATTGTATTAGCACCATGATTGTCAAAATATCATGCAATGATTCTCTAGGATAGTCAGTTAACTGTTTGTGCCCATATATTTTGAGAAAACAGAACAAGTATTACTGCTGGGTCATAAGCATTTCCTTTTCTTAACAACTCTTTACAAAATAGATCATGTTAATAGTTTTAAAGCATTGTGTTCGCGATTGTTTTAGAAATATTGTTTTTCTTAACAATTACTATAAACATTCAAAGTACAACTTCAGCACTTTATTTTAGACGTAAACTTAGAATTATGTGTTTCAAAGTCCAAGAAACCAACATAAATGATAGAATAAGTCATTGCAAAGTATTATGAATCAGTCTTAACCAAGTAATACCCAATTAACATACTTATAAATTGCTTTAATAAGAGTAGCCCCTGGCTGCTTAAATTCCTTTCATTATTTGTTTGAGATCAGGAAACCTTTTTTAAACTAGTGGATGTTATATTTTGGTGATATGACCTTTCACAAGTTCTAGGTAGTGAGAATATGGGGAAGTATTTTTCCCTTTATTATTCTTTCTCTTTGCAACTTACCCAAGAACTCAAGTAGTCAAGAAATAATGTATCTTCCTTCTGTAATGAGAATTAAGTAGGACTAAATGTTTCCCACCCATGGGATGATTCTGCAGCTATTTTACCTATCACTTCTCTTTTTTCTGGCTTTTATCTCTTATCCTAAATGGAGATTGAATTTGGGAACTTTGACACTACTTGAGGAAACATCTGGATTTGTGACCATAAACCTCTACTCTTTGCCTCAGGACAAATTACCTCTCTTTTTCTGTCTTTTTTCTGTCCCTGACATCTGTGTGTGCCTTTAGAACTTTATTTTTACTTTTTTTTTTTTTGAGATGGAGTCTCACTCTTGTCACCCAGGCTAGAGCCCTCAGGCTCAGCTCACTACAACCTCCACCTCCAGGTTCAAGGGATTCTCCTGACTGTTCAACCACTCGTTTTTACTGTCAGTACAGTAGTCAATAAATTACATGAGATATTTAATACGTTATTATAGAATAGGCTTTTGCCCAACTCTGGACGAATGTCAGTGTTCTGAGCGTGTTTAAGGTAGGCTACACTAAATAGGGTAGGTTTATTAAATGCATTTAAACTTAGGATATTTTCAACTTATGAGGATAGGTTTATCAGCATATAAATCCATCGACAGTTGAGAGGCATCTGTGTGTGTGTGTGTGTGTGTGTGTGTGTGTGTGTGTGTGTTGCCTACACTCTCTGCTCCACATATTTTGCTATTGTATGTACTTCGAGACAGGATAGCCTGTCTCAGCCTTCTCAATATCAACCTTGTGTATGTGCTTCTATCAAGTTTATGTTGGATACATTTTTAATAAATTCTATGGGTTACTTCATTGTTATTACTTGCTAATGTTGCAGATTCGTAGGAACATATAAATGTGTAGGATATCTCTTTCAGATATATTCCACCGAAACTTCTCTATTTCCTTATTGTTTCTGAGGGTGCAAACTGGGATTCTTTGATTGCAGTTGTTCTGGACTCCAGCCTGGGTAACAGAGATCTTGCCACAGTTCCTTTTCCCTCACATTCTGTTGTTCCTGGGAGCTCTGATAAATTTCCAGTGGAGAAGGTAACCCGATTTCTGAAGACAACCATCTTTTCTTTGTTTGCAGAGGTCCTTGCTATGACAATATGATTTCTGTCCTTTGCTCTCTCTCTCTCTCTTTTTTTTTTTTTGAGAAGGAGTCTCATGCTGTGGTCCAGGGTGAAGTGCAGTGGCACGGTCTTGGTTCACTGCAACCTCTGCCTCCTGGGTTCAAGTGATTCTCCTGAGTTCAAGTGATTCTCCTGCCTCGGCCTTCCAAGTAGCTGGGACTACAGGCACCTGCCACCATGCCCAGCTAATTTTTTTTTTTGGTATTTTTAGTAGAGATGGGTGTTTCACCATGTTGGCCAGGTTGGTCTTGAACTTCTGACCTCAGGTAATCCACCCACCTCAGCCTCCCAAAGTGCTGGGATTACAAGCAAGAGCCACTGCACCCAGACTCCTCTCTCTTTTTTAAAAATTATTTTTAAATGGCTAATAAAAATTATATATATTTATTGTGTACAACATGATGTTTTGAAATATGTTTACATTGTGGAATGACTGCATTAAGCTAATTAGCAGATCCATTACCTCATATAGTTATTTTTTGTGATGATAATACTTAAAATCTACTATTCAAGTGGTTTTCAGCAATGCAATACTGAAATATAGTTATTAACTATATACACTACGTTGAACAATAGATCTCTTGAATTCTTTCCTCTTATCAAACAGAAATTTTGTTTCCTTTGAGCAATATCTCCCTGTCCTCTTTCCCTCAATACCTGATCACTGTTATTCTATTGTCTGTTTCCATGAGTTCAAATCACATCATTGATTTAATAAGTTCTCAGGAATAAAATTTTCTCTGATCTTGTTTCTCTATATGACACATTATTGAAGTATATTCTTGAAAACATATGTTTGATGAGGCATCTTTAGTGAAAATTCCTCACAGTGAAAAAAGGGTATGGTGGATGTGCACATGTATAAATCTTTGTGTTGAAGCAGATTCAGTTTTTTGACTAAGAGAATTAAGAGTCAGAAAAATACTTTACTTTTTAAATAAATGTGGTGTTAGTGATTATTTTCTTAGAGGACAGGAGAACTGTATCTTCTGTCACAGAAGAATAGCTCTCTCATAATGTGTGTCTTGTGACGTGTTTGCATAGAAATGTATGTATTAGAAGCTTACTACAAATACTTGACTTTTTACCAGTAATAAAATTATTAACAGAATTCTAAATCATTCTAATTATCTTTCTTTCTTATTTTCAAGCAAGTTAATTATTGAATGCAGACCATTCTTATAGCTTCCTCGCTTCCTAGGATCTCTGTAACTATACTCACTTTTATTGTCAACCAATAAAAAATATTGCCAAAGAGAAAAATAACTAGGGCTTCCCTTAAACCAAATAATTTACAGTAAGACTATGTAATTTCTCCTTATAATTCATCTTTCAAATTTCTTAATTCATTTTGGGTGCAGTCTTAATATGGAAATATTATAAACTCAGCCTATTCATGTAAAAATGTTGTGCCCAAAACATTACAGACAAATTATCTTGATTTTCTAATTTAGTTACCATCAATCCTCTGGAAATGTATTATTTTCTCTATCATAACGATGAGAAAGCCAAGTTTCAATAGTCATACTAATAGTTACAGCTATTATGTGATTTAACGATATAACCTCTGTGTGTATATTATTTTGATATATGCCATAAGTTTATATAAGTGATCTTGAGATTTTACATATTAAACTCCAGCCCAGGCTGGATTGCAGTGGCAAGATCTTGGCTCACTGTAATCTCCGCCTCCTGGGTTCCAGTGATTCTCTTGCCTCAGCCTCTCAAGTGCTGGACTACAGGCGCATGCCACCATGCCAGGCTAATTGTTGTATTTTGGGTAGAGATGGGATTTCGCCATTTTGGCCAGGCTGGCCTCAAACTTTGGACCTCAAGATATCCAACTGCTTCGGCCTCCCAAAGTGCTGGGATTACAGGCATGAACCACTGCACCCTGCCCTTAATATCTTTGTTAATGTCCTAGGGATCTTGGTCTATGAAACTCCTGATTTCTATCTAGACAAAATTTAAGTTTATTTAAAATTATTCTTCAAAGAGCACACCAGGAAAATAAATAGCCACATCATTTTTGTCCTTTTTCTAATTAAATGGAGCTGTTACTTCATCAATTGTTTTTATTGAGTGTGCAATTCATGAGAGCATAACCTGAATGATATGGTTCCTCTCAAATGTCCATAATCTGCTGCACTATAAATCTTAGCAAATGAATATCAATGCACCTCTTTGAGTTAAACCCCTGATCTCTAGAGAAATTAAGGCCCCCAAGTTATGTCTCCCCTCCTCTTTCATACAGTCTCAGTAAATATTATTCTCTAAATAACATATTACTGCTACGTGAGGATTTGTTCCCAAACCACAAGTAAGTTCATGTACAAGGTCCATCAGACCACAAAAATGTGAGGCTTAACTTGTAGTGAGCTGTGACTTAGACACAAACAAGTAAAATAACTCCTTTAATTATTTTATCAGAAGCTCACTACTGTTCCAGACTGACCACTTTAATGACAGGGAACATGTTGAGTTGAAGGCAGAAGCTAATGATAGAAAAAAAGAGTAATCTCCACTACAAGTTTATTTGATAGCTCCCATTAAGTCTATGCTCCCAGAAAATTGATAAATTATTATTTATCAATTCATTTTCCTTTCGATGGTTGAATGCAGTGAAAAGGAACTGTGTCCTTCTATTCTGTGGAAATCTGATATATAAAAACAAACCAAGCATTGCAGTACAGCATTGCATATATACATAAAACTGTCTCTGGATAACTGGAAGGGAGGAGAATGGAGGGCAATGGGAGAAATTGCACTGCATGGAGTTGGAAATCAGATCTCTTGCCATACAGCTGCAGTTACTTGATCATTTGCAAGTCAACATTTCTCAATTGTTTAATCATTTGTAAGATTAAAAGACTGGTTGGATTTCAAAGTAGTTTGGATCCTCCTTTCAGGTTTAACAAGCAATCAATAATACTCTTCAGTGTAAAAATAATGCCAAAATATTATTTGACTTTAAATTCAAACAAGATATCTTGCTACAGTTATAAGCTGAAATAAGTCGTTTATAATAAAGCGCATTTCCTCCTCTAAAGAAGAAAATCTCAAAATCCCAACTTTGAGATTAAAATTATTGAACAATTTTCTAGAATAAATTTGAAAAGATTAAAACTGACGAATTCTGTACACAATCCACATGTCACAAAGTACTCTGCTTCACTCAGGGAGAAAGGATTATTACTTTTGAGTATTATCCCTTGCTTTCCATTTCACATTGTATTCAATTGAATTGTAGTGAATGAAATTGGCATAAAAATAAAGTAAGTAATGTCAACTATTAGCAAAAAATACATAAGGAAATTATTAGAAGTCATATCATATTTCTAATTCTCCAAGCATGGATTCATACGATTATGCAATGTTCCCTTCCCAAAACAAGCATATTTTTAAGGCCATTGTGAAATCCAACAGGACTGATGATGGTTTCTTTTGACCAAAAGAGCTTCTTATCATTTAGTAACTCTCTCTTCTCTGTCTCTCTCTTTCCCCCTTTCTGTCTCATCTGATTTATGTGCATGGGGAAAATTTTCTCTACTTTCCCATTGATGAGCTCCCAGAAGGTCCTAGTCCTCTAAAAGGGTAAGTGCAGTTTGGCAGGTCATTTCAGTTTCATGGCAGTATACTGCAGTAGCTAAAGTTGCTGTGCATCTAGGGCACGTCCTGCAAATAGATTTTTGTAGTCATAAATTAAAAATTAATACCCACAGGCTAATTGCCAGTTGTTGCTCAACGAATTCTGAACTTCAGAGAGAAGGACGGATGTTGTTATTAAACCCTTAAACAACAGGGTCTGAAACTATGATTTGAACCAGACCTTTGATTTATTGAATAGTCAGTGTCTATCAACTTTCATTAAATATACTACATAATCTTTGTATTCCAAGGAAGTTACCTAGTTATCTTTTCAAATGTGTAAGGAAGATACTATTTTCTCAATTTTAAAAATTAGATCACTGAAGGTCACAGAAAATAATTAAAATGTTTAGAATCTCTAAGCACTGGAAGAATTATTGTGTACACTTCCACATACTGTGTGGGGTCAAAATATTAAAAAGAAGCCTGTCATTCTGGCACCTGCCTGTAATCTCAACTATTTGAAAGGCTGAGGCAGAAGGATTACTTTAGGCCAGGAGCTTGAGATCAGTCTGGCCAACATAGCAGGACCTCATCCCTAAAAAAAAAAAAATTTAAGAATAAAATAACTAGCTCATCAAATAAGTATGAGAAGCACGAATTACATCTGATTTCCCATTAGGAACATATATTTTTATTACACCAAATATTTTCTAAAAATCCCTCTCATTGCTTTCATTGTCCTGTTACCTGACGCTTCCCACATGTGCTTAGACTCTCAATTAGTCTGCAGCACAAGGAAGTCATAAAGGTTGAATAATGAGTGGGTGAGCTTCAAATCCAAGAGCATACGCCAATCACCATTCCTCTATGCCTTGAGATATGTTTGCTAGCTTGAAAATTCTATCTTGTTGTCTTCCTTGTCTTATAATTTCCAGTAGTGTGGAAAATAAATTTATTTTAAATTCCTAAAATAGAATATACTGATTTTTACATTTACTGTTTATCAATTCTATTCAAAACATTATATCATTCTGTCTTATAACTTTAAAATATTTTTAAAAATAACCTATATTTATTTTCACCCTTTGTCAACTGAGATTTTGCAATGTTTTCCTTTTGCTTTGCACCCAAAGAAAAGTTTATAGTCAGATTTATCCTGCCCGATTTAAATTCACTCTAAAATAAGCACTGTTTTCTTAATGTTTGCTATCCCATAGCAAATCCATGTGCTTCCAAACACTTTTCTCTGTATTTTTCAGGTAGCTTCAAGATCAGAGTATCTTTTTTGCCTTATTTTAAACTATTAATGTGTAACGTATGAATTTGTGAATATAGTTTCAACATTAGCTAAATATGTTTGTAGAAACATATGTAGTTGACTCTTATTAATTAGGGAGAATGATTTAAATTTAACTACATAACCATTAAAAGAATTCTTTACCCCAATTTAATAACTAACAATTAGACTAAAGTAGCTCAGATGTTTTATGTGAAGACAAGCAGATAGAGTTCTAATGCTTAAAATTTTGTCCCAGTTCTTAACTTTACTAAATATATTAAAATAAAATTTATGTATTTATTTTTCTGTCATTTAAGAAATTAAAAATAAGATATTTTATATTATCTCTTACTCTGGATAGTAGTGTCTTTTTTACATGGAACTACTAGTTATTAGTATTTATAGGATTACTCTTAAATTAAAATAATTTTACCTATTCTTATAGATTGTTGTAAGGTTCAAAGTCCATGAGACACATAAAGTACAGAGCCCGACACACACATGCTTCCTCAATAAAACTGTTTTCTTCATTTGAATGGAAACAAAATCATATTACATAAACTTAATGCAAACATTTTTTAAAGCCCCATGATATATTGAGAAGCCAATGTTATAGTACTTACAGCTATACAATTTAAAAATAGAGTCAAAGAAAGATGTTCCAAGATTTGGAAGTCACAGTAAATGTCACATAATCCATACTCAAATCTCGAGTGCCAAAATTACTCCTATAGAAATTTGAGGAATAATTACTCAACCTGTCTACACTTCCAATGTTGAGTGGGGAACAAGAACAGAATATTCTATCTTGTTTGCTAACCTTGAACTGTGACTGGTATTTTCCGGTTGTCTTCACTGACCGGTAAACTGAACGTTGTGTGAGTTGAATTGGTTTGATATTTCTTTTCAATGTCACCTGCTAGGCCTTCCCATTTAAAAATCTGATCAAACACTCTAAAACATTCTGACATGCTTTTGAATTGCATGGTAGGTTTGAATGATGGGTCTTTTGGCCATTGTCTCTCATTATTATACAGACTTGTGAGTTAGACAAGGCAATGCACTACTCTATTGTTATCTCTATTTTGTATACTGATTCCTCATTTGTGTCAATTCAGGTCATTAAAATTAGACACAGGCCGGGTACAGTGGTTCATGCCGATAATCCCAACTCGTTGGGAGGTCAAGGCAAGTGGATTACCTGATGCCAACAGTTTGAGACCAGCCAGGCCAACATGGTGAAACCCCGTCTCTACTAAAAATACAAATATAAGCCTGGCATGGTGGTGGTTGTCTGTAATCCTTGCTACTCGGGAGGCTGAGAATCCCTTGAACCAGGAGGCTGATGTTGCAGTGAGTTGAGATTGTGCCATTGCACTCCAGCCTGGGTGACAAGAGAGATACTCTGTCTCAAAAAAATTAAAAAGAAAAAGTTAAAAAGTCAAAAGAATAAAAATAAGTAAGATAAAATAAAATTATGAATGTAAAAGATGTATTGGGGGAAGCACTTATGATGTTAGAAAGGTGGGCCACAGCAGGAGTGAGAGGAAAGGAAGAGTTTTCTTTTTTTTTTTTAATTTTTTTTATTGCATTTTAGGTTTTGGGGTACATGTGCAGAACATATATATACTCACTCATAGGAAGAGTTTTCTTTTTGCAATGCGGGCTTGAGAAGTTTACGAGGCGGGAGAGAATGTGAAGTTTTGTCTGATGAACTCAGCCAGACAGATGAGGATCTCAAGCAAAGTTCACGTTAGAGGAGTTCTTCATCAGGCAGAAATGTTCTCAATCTAGTAGGACTGCCATGCCTCGCTAGTAGCTGAGAGAGGCCCAGGGAGAAAGTGACTTTGGAGTAAATACCACAGCCGGTTCCAAAGCCCAGTGAATGGAGGCTCTCATCTCACTGTGCCCTTTGCCAAGGTGCTCACAAAGAGAGATCTGAGTGGGGCACTTCTTTGGCTGCCACACTAGCCTAGGCTGTCATTCATAAGAAGTAACAAGACAGGAAGAGAGAACTTGAAAATCAGGGGTCATTGTGGCCAGCTATGGCATGGTGCAATGGGAGATGCAGCAAATCTGCATGCATAAGTAAATGCAGCGGCAAAATCCATAGTGGTAATAATCTTCCTAATTTGGCTTGTTCTTAAGAAGGTCTCTGTTCTTTTCCCACCCTCCAATGGTGGTAAAGTAGTTACTTTTGGAAAGGGATTAAGACAACATTTGCAGTCCCAAATGTTTTTTCTGGTGCCTATTAGTTATCTGGGTATACACGTTATTTTTATAGTATATAGATCCTCAGGGCACGTGAATAACAAGTACTAGAGAAGTGGCAGATGTGGAAATCCTAGCTGTTACTCTGGTATGTTTTATGCAAAAACACATGCAAGCTGGATATTTTTATAAATCATGTTAGTGGTGAATTAGATAAATCCTATAACTTTAAATATGGTGTAAACTAGTGTTCCCCTTCCCAGGATCCAACTGTTGGCTTCTGTTTCTCTCTCATTCTGTGAATGATGGGAGTGCGACTTGTGGCTACAAACAGCAAGGCAGACCCAGAATCAGGATGCGATATGCAGGCAGTAAAGCAGTGGACAAGGACAAAGACTGCAATCATCCTCATGCTCACATATTTATTTAAGTGGGTTGACAGACAATATACCAATGTTTTTTAGGTAGTTAACAAAATATGGTTGATGGGGAAACAAATAATGATAGTGATAAATGACAATTGCAATCACTTATTTTCATAAGTAATCACTTACCAAAATGATTTTGATCATTTATTTGATCACCAAAGCACTGCTCTGTCTGCCCTAAATGCATTAACTAATTCAATCAGCATATACTTAGGAGGTATGTAATATAATGATTCCCATTTTAAGGATTAAAAACTGAAGGAATGATTAAATAACAACAAAATTCTCAAAATAATAATTAATATAGACATAATTAGGGTCCATACGAAGTAACAAATTTGAAGTTACTTCAAAAACTGATCAGTCGAAGCACAAGTCTCTCATACCTCACTTGTATCCAGTCTTCCAGGGCTTTGGGGTATGCCAGAAGAATAAGTATCTAATTGAATGAATAGTATCCAAAATATAAAGCACTGTTGATTCTTTTTTGTTGATTTTTGCAGTCATCTATATTGTTGCTATATCAGTTTCTAGATACTACATCAATAGATTTGCTGTTTCAAAGATTCTCTAAACATGGTTGAAATAAAACGAAATTTATATTCAATTAATTAGCATGTGTACTATGTGTCAATTGCCTTCTGATTAAAAATAAAACAGTAAATAAGAGTTTCATATGGAAACAATGATTAGTTAGGTAAATACCTTTTCATATAGTAACCTCATACAAAAAACATAGACAATATTATGAATACATTCTCAAGATATCAAAATGTCCCAAGTACCTCTAGAATAAGCGGCCAAACTTATTTTTGTACCTTTTAGTTTTTAAATAAAAACCTATAAAACATTTTAGTATTCTAAAACATACTCATTTAAAAGTAATGAAAGCTATAGTTTCTGTTACAGCGGTAATGTTTTATTCTTAATTTTGCCGTTTTAAGATGTTTACAGGGAGTCACGAGCTGTTATCTACATTTTGTAGCCTTTTGTGTCTTAGGTATTTATGTGTATTTCAGAAAAATGATGATCTCAAATATATTTTATCATGTTTCTCATGTTTTAAAATAAACGGTATTGTGTATATTTGTGATTGACAACATGATTTTATGAAATACATTTAGATAATAAAATTATTACGATAGTGAAGCAGATTATCATATATATCATCTCAAAAGACTACTTTGTGTATGTGTGACAAGAGCAGTTAAAATCTACATATTTAACAAAAGTCTCCAATCCAATACAATTTTATTAGGATTTGTTATTGTTAGAGGATGATTAAATATTTGGAATCTTTTTTTTTTTTTGAGACAGAGTTTCGCTCTTGTTACCCCGGCTGGAGTGCAATGGCGCGATCTCGGCTCACCGCAACCTCCGCCTCCTGGGTTCAGGCAATTCTTCTGCCTCAGCCTCCCGAGTGGCTGGGATTACAGGCACGCGCCACCATGCCCGGCTAATTTTTTGTATTTTTAGTAGAAACGGGGTCTCACCATGTTGACCAAGATAGTCTCGATCTCATGACCTCGTGATCCACCCGCCTCGGCCTCCCAAAGTGCTGGGATTACAGGCGTGAGCCACCGCGCCCGGCCATATTTGGAATCTTTTTAAATTATATACTTTAGTGGCTGAACAAATATTTCTATACATATAAATTAGGAAGCACTATTATTAAAGAATTAGCCATTTTTTAATCAACGTAGTGGATAAGCAGATGTTCATTTTACAACGGTTTCAATTTTTCTCTATATGTTAAAATTTAAAATAGTTATAAAAGTATTTTATTTAAT
This sequence comes from Leontopithecus rosalia, assembly GCA_028533165.1. Classification (NCBI taxonomy): domain Eukaryota; kingdom Metazoa; phylum Chordata; class Mammalia; order Primates; family Cebidae; genus Leontopithecus; species Leontopithecus rosalia. The sequence continues at coordinate 97,168,449 of CM052661.1, forward strand.
GGTATGTTGCTTAAATGTGAGTGCTTGGTAGTTAGGAGCCAGGTTTTTGTTCTGTTTTATTTCCACATCCAGCACAGTGCTGAGTTCATAGCCTTCCATGGTAGCCTTCAAAAAAAAAAAGTGGATATACATAACATAAAAATAATAATAAAGATTTTAAAGTGAGAATATAGAATGAAGTTGTATGTAAAGAGTGCTGTCTTCATACTGCTTACCAGGAATGATTAAACTTCATTATTCTATAAGTCCTCTGGGAAAGATGTTGTAAATCTATACATTTTTCATATGCAGAAATTAAGAATTAATTAAATAACTTCTCAATCCAATCAGGTAGTATGTTGAATAAATGATTCAATGAAAATTCGAGAGGGTAAGCTTCTTTTTTTTTTTTTTTGAGACGGAGTTTTACTCTTGTCCAGGCTGGAGTGCAGTTGTGCAATCTGGGCTCACTGCAACCTTCCCTCCCAGGTTCTAGCAATTCTCCTGCCTCAGCCTCCCGATTAGCTGGGATTGCAGGCACCTGCCACCACCCCCAGCTAATTTTTGTATTTTTAGTAGAGACAGGGTTTCACCATGTTGTCCAGGCTGGTCTCAAACTCACAACCTCAGGTGATCCACACACCCAAGGCTCTCAACGTGCTGGGATTACAGGTGTGAATCACCATCCCCGGCCCTATGTTGCATTTTGTATTGGAGAATAAGTAAAAGAACACAATGATGACAGAAGCTGATAGTGAAACTGATGAAACTGTAGCAGCTAAAATAAAGTACAAGAGAGAATCAAATCATCCTACCAAAGCTACTGTTACTTACCACTCTCAAGTGATGTAACTGCAAGTGTAAGATCTTGTCATTTTAGTGAAAACAAACAAACATGTTTTACGAATGAGGGAGCTGCAGTTCAAGGCGAGTTTAAATTGCTGATCCAAGTGGAGGACAAGCGAGCCGTAAATGTAGGGCTCTTGTTGCCTGGTTCTCTACTATTAACTTTATCCTGTGAAACATGGTTAACTCTGAAAATATATATTTTTCTTTATGACACTTTTTTTTGCTTCATTTATAGGTACCAAATGGACTATTAACAGACTTTTACTATGCAAATGAAAAAGCACTCGTATTTATTGTTAGTTGGCTAATCAATCAAAGTAGTCTCACTTATTTCCCATAGTCTGAAGATATACTAAGTTCATCCTCGTATTGACGAATACCTGAAGGTAAAGCTTGGAGCCAAGTAAATACAGAGGAGATGTATACCAATAATTATTTTTGTACTGTGATGTGGCTTGTTTTTCCATTAACAGAGCTTATTTGTGAGGGGGAGGTGTCTTATTATAAGAAAGTGGATAAACATTACACAGGCTGACATGTCATTGCTACACATAACCGTTCGAGAGTGACTGGAAATGCGGTGAGACTCCTAGTTGCATTATCAGCATAAAGCTTGTGAATTACGTAAGCTACTAATAAAAATATAATTGTCGCTATTCTTAATCATTATTTATATGTAGTAAAGTTTGACATATTCAAATCAGTATTTATAAATATCAGCTGAAATTTAGAATATTATTTAAAAGTAGATGTATATTGTGTTGTGGATTTCATAAATCTTGTCATTTATCATTTGCTCATGGCTTCTTGATTTTTGCTAGCTGCCAACATTGCATTGTGGATTGACAGGAAGAGAAGAATTCCATGTAAGATGTTGCTGAACACATTTTCATGAAACTATAATTTATTTTAAAGGCAGGAATCATCGGCCAATACCGTAAATGCCAAAAAGGGTACAGCTATGTGGCAGATTTTGTGCTTCATCCTATAGATGTCACGCAGTCCTGAAGCATCTGTCTAGTATGCTTAAGGACTTCTCAGAGCTTTTTTAGGTAGCCTACACTCCCTAAAGTGATAACACTAGAAAATACAATCGACACTGCCTCCTCTCTATATTATAGTATAAAATGATCAGAATCTTAACAGAAAAGCAACACTCTCGGGCTCAGTCACGTCCTTTGCAAGTGAGGCAGTCACCTCAGGTGGTCTTCCTTATTCATTTTAGCACAGCTCACATATCAGCTCGTTTTTTTTCAGAATCAATTTATCTCTGGTTGCTGTTCCCCACAATCAGTTATTTGCAAGCAAGGGAAGTCAGCATGATGAAATATCTTGCTGGATACACCAGTGAGTTGAAGTGAGAAAAAACAAATCTGGGTGGGTAATACACTCATAGTTTCTCCTATTACAGAAGACAAGCAGGAAATTAGGAAACATTCTTTTCTTTTTTTCTAGTGTCTTACAAGGAGATGAATAAGCAAATATTTGTGACAAATTTTTAAAAATATTGTATACATGTTTTAATATTTATATACACAGAATTTTTTTTCAATGATGCATTTAAAAGATGTTTTGTGACTCTAGAAATTAGTCAATTAGAGAAAATGGGAAGAATAGGGGCATATACTTAGGAACTTGCAGGAGATGACACTTTCTGACTTAGAAGACCTGTGTCATGAGTTAGCTGGCTCTGGATTATTGGCTAGGTACAGCTTTAAAAAAAAATACAATAACCTTAATTTAGGTCAGGAAACATGAGGTTTCCATGTCATCAGGTACCCTACACAGAGACTGAACAAAATGATGAAAAAATTCAGGTCAAGTAGTACTGAAATGCCAGATGAATAGCATATAGCACATTAAGTAGAAAAGTATGGGGTGGTAGGTCAGCATTCTGCATCTTGTTCTTAGCCCTAGGATGAAGAGTGAGTCAATCCTATGAAGGACGTCACAGATCAGACCTATGTGCCAGTCCCACACCCACTATGTAAGGATTGGATGCTTCCAGACAGGGATGCTGGAGGCTACTGGACACTAGTCAGTCATCAGATTCTCTTCTTTTCACACTGAGTACTTGTTAATCCAATAAAAATGAATTAAGTTGTTTTTAAATGTTTTCTCTGACCAATATCAAAGGGAAATATGGTAACTATTTATAGCTTCTAGTGGACCTACCTATTTAAACTTCAAAAGGTTGGGACAGTAGAAGGGAAAATGACTTCTTAAAGCAACTTACTATCCAGTGCTGTTCAATAATAGACGCATTTTCACAAGTCCCCAGAGCCAATTTAATTGATGATTCATTGATGAATGGTAAATTCGACATTCAATGATTAGGGCCCATTTCACTAGCTCTGTCCACAGAATTTGTCATCATTGATGTCTTCCTCCTCACTGGCATGCTCTCTTATCTTGGTGTCTAGAATTCTCAACTCTCTCCCCACTCTGGTACCTCTTGTTCATTTGTTTTTAGTCCCATTTGCTGACGTATCACTTTCTACATGACCTCTTTATGGCCAGCCTCTGCCAGAATTCAATCCTTGGTCCTTTCCCCTTGTTGTCTGCATCCAGATATTTGATGTTCTCATCCGGCCTCACTGTTTCATACCAACATGTGCACGATTCACACATGTAAACATCCACTCTACCTTTTAAACTCCAGACTTGTATACCCAACTGCAATGTAGCCTCTCTACCGTAAAAGGGCAATGAACATGAAAAACTCAAGTGTTCAAAGTTCAATGGGACCTTTCCCAGCACATCTTTCCATTTTCTCAGACTAAAATCCTTACAGTTGTTATTGACTTACACTTTTATTTCCGGATCTACATGCATGTCACTTTCGTAAAATTCTGTTGGCTGTAACTATGTAACAAATATGATTTCTTCTTTCCACATTAACTGCTATAAACTTGGTCTAACATAATATCAGCTCTCACCACTCAAAATGTTTATAAGGTCAGAATATTATTTAGAAATTTATGAAAACCATAATTATTGTTCCATGTGCAGAGTGACAACATCTGTATTATTCTGATATAATTGGTATCTCTGAAAGCTCATATATATGTATGTATATGTGTATATATGTATTTATATGTACATGTGCACATATACACACATGTATACACACAAACGTACACATTGAATATTTACTGATATTTATCAAATAATAAATGAGCATTACTAGTTTCATCATATTATCTTATACAATTTAGGTCCAAAAGTTTAATTAGTAGAATTGGGGAGGTTATCCTTAGAGATTCTTGTACAATAAAATTTTAGATTAACTAAGTATTAGCAGCAATTGTAATTTCCAGTCCCAAACTCACTGTGGTAGGTAGAATAATGACTCCCTGAAGATGCCCATGTTTTGATCCCTAGAACCTGAAAATACGCTATGTTACATTGTAAGGAGGAATTATGAGTGTCGATGGAATTAGGTTGTGATTCAGCTGACCTTAAAACAAGGAAATTTTTCTGGATTATCTGGGTGAGTCCAAATATAATCTCAAAGATCATTTAAAGTAGAAGAAATAGGCAGGAAAAAAGGTCAGAGAGAGAGAAGTTTGAAGACACTAAATTTCTGACTTTGAAGTTGTAATCAGCGGGTATCAGCCAAAGAATGCAGATAGCCTCTAAGAGCTGGAAAAGTCAAGAAAAACAGATTCTCCTCTAGAGCTTCAAAGAATAAACGTAGTTTGGCTGTCTCCTTCCTTTATACCCTAGGAGACTTAGTTCGGACTTTGACTCCAAAATCATATCAGATATGTTTGTTTTTGAAGCCAGTAACTTTGTGATACTTTATTACAGCACTGATAGAAAACTAATTGACTCACTCAAATATTAAAATCACAGTTTCTTTTTCTCTACAACTTAATTTTTTTCACCTGCCTAGAAATATAGAGATACTCTTTAAATCAGAAGGTTTGCTTTCACCTTACCTTTCATAACTGATCGTGCTTTGTAGCTATTTCCTGACACTTAGGCATTATTCTTCCTACTCTGCTATTTTGTTCACTTTACTGCCCAACATGCTGCTTCCTGCCCACTGTGTCTCCAGGGTTTTGGCTTCATCTCTCTTTTATTCCACAGATTCAGCATTAATCTTTGCTGATGCTGCTGGTACTTTGTCACTGATATCTTCCACTTGATGTACCTCCCACTGGCAAGCTTCTCAAACAACATTTATCAGTGTTGCTTGATACAAAGTGAAAATCAGTATCCAGAGTCATGTAGAAATTTAACCACCTTTTTACAAAGAAAAATTATTTTAATACATATAAGAAGTATAGCCACTTACGAGTACCCTTTGTACTAGAATATATTGTGAAATGTATGAGCTTAATTTAAGAAATACAACATTGATTATACTGATTAAATGAAATGGAAATGTATTTGTGCCTCGGTTTAATGTACGACGGCTTTTAGACATTATTTTTTGATGTGTCACTTTAACTCCTTTAACTCACTTTAACTCCTAAGTAACTCAATTTTTTTGCAGCTTTGGAATTTTAAAAGATATTTCCCTGTTGCTCTTATCCTTGTCCCTGCTTCCTGGTGCTGCTATAAAAATCACATCATCACAAATAAGAGTATATAATCTTAATACTTAAACATAGATGTAAGTGTGGATATAGCATCATGATTTAAAAAAAGAATGCATTTTTTCTAGAGATACAGTACATTACATAAAACTTAAGCAATAAAAAAATAAAGTTAAAAGCAAAACATCAAAAACAATGTTTAATAATAATGAATATATTTAAAATACATCTTAATCATACATAAGATTAAATGATCAAATTGTAATATCAAAATTAAACATATATATCTATTTATCAAGTTAAGAGCATGGTGTTCAATTTATATTTACACTTAAAATAAATTAAAGTATTTCTTAAAACCTAAAAGAATTCTGAACTTCCAGATAACTGTTTTGTAATTTAGAAATTATTGTTTCTAATTTTTTTTCTGATTAAAGGGAAGAGTAAGCCAAAATATTAGGAGGTTAGGGTGCTATGAATTTTATAACTGTCTTCATCGATATTAAAAGTACTACAAGTAGATCTCTAGCCATACATGATGATGAATATGTACTCCTACACAACATTATTCATCTACTCACCAGCTGATTGAGTTTACCATTATTCATACCTCATTAAGTTTTAGAATATTTATAATCTGTCACAATAATTTCCTTAGTTGTTTATTCTAATTTGCCCAATAATAGATTCAGTGTTCATTATATTTTATCTATAGCACTTATTTATACTCATGTTTATTTTTATTTTTTAATCAGTTAAACTTTCAGTGTTTTATTTTTTAAAAAAATATCATTTTACTATATTTCAAAGTTTTCAGAAAGTGACAGTAACAACTGCTTGCTTTTACATTCAAGGGGAAAACTTGCTGGTTTTAACATTATTGGAACATATTCTTTTCCTTAGAACTTTAAAATCACTCTTTTCTCTCAATTTGCATTGAGATTACTGTGGCTAGTCTAATTCCTGCAAATAATTTGAGGTTAGATGAATTTCTCTCTTTTGTGAATGACTTGTTTTTGCTGTCTGAATTCTTGAAGATTTGTTTTGTTTTGTTTTTTAACCCATAGAGTAAATAGCTTTAAGTATATTTCAATGTATCTGTTTTATATCAAATTTTCCTGGAATATGAAATACACTTATTATCTCAAATTCAGTTATTTCTACATTCCAGGAATTTTTATGTGAATTACATATTTGAATATCTTTTCTTTCTAATTGTACTAAGAAATGAATCATAAAACATGTTTTCCTTTAAAACTTAAAGTATCTTATATATAAGACCTGCTGACAGTTGTGATATTTGTCATTTTCTCCTATATTCACTTATTTCAAGATATTCTACTTTTATTCATGTGATTTTCACCTATGATTTATTCTTTCTGGTGATAGTGAATTTCTTAGATCTTCAATTATGTGTTCTTCATTTTCAAATTCTTTTCTCAATTCAGGAAGTTTCTTGTTCATTATCTTTAAAAAGTCATTTAAAGTTTAACATTATAAATGAGTTTTATCTAGCACCATAACTTCAATATTAAAGACTGATTCTTTCCATATCATTACATTCGTGAAGAGATTTCAAAATACGAATTTTAACAAGATGCAAATATTCCAACAGAGATGGATTATTTGTGGTAATTATGCTGTTAAAGTAACAAGAGATAAAAGGCATTAAGGTTTTTGGTGGTTTTATTTATTTATTTACTTATCGAGACGGAATCTCACTCTGTCGCCCAGGCTGGATTGCAGTGGCACAATCTCTGCTGACTGCAACCTCCACCTCCCAGGTTAAAGCTATTCTCACACCTTGGCCTTCCAAGTAGCTGGCATTACAGGCATGCCTCACCATGCCCAGCTAATTTTTGTATTTTTAGTAGAGGCATTAAGTTGATGATTTATAATTCTCCTAAAGTAGATAGTGGCAACAAGGCTCTCAGTGTTTGTCACTGGAGAGCAGAGGTGGAGATCTTGCTTGGAGCACATAGAGTTTCTGGATGATGAAGATGGATGGAACTAGGGAGGGGCGATGTTGTAACATTTCTCAGATTACAGTGTTAAAAAGTATATATATTCTAGTTCAACAGGAATTAACTGTTAAAACACCTACACTATCTACCAGGGATAATCCCTCGGTATTCTATTAGGACCATTTATACCACATTACAGATAGTTAATTTTCTCCATGAAAAAAACTTATATTGGGACGTTTCTTGGTAAATCATCAGGCATGTAGTTGATGACCGAAAAATTTGTATTCAAGAAATAAATGCCTTTTAGGAAAAGGTGTGAGTTTATGAAGGAGGAGGGGAGGAGATAGAGAAAAACCAAAAAGGAGAGAGAGACTGAGATTCAGGATGGATAAAAATCTATTAGGAGTTATAGCAGAAAGGATGTGTTGACAAAAATATGACCTCAGAAAAGTAACTTTCTAATGCTTGATCTTGGCATAAGTACTGGAGAGCACTTTCTGATTTTGGCAAGATGATGAATGAGGGAATGGAAGGATAGCAGAGAAAAGATGCTGGCTGCAGAGACTAACAACCTCAGGCATCAACTGCAAAGGAAATGTGCTTACCTTAAAAAGCAACAGGATAAGAAGTATGGGTCTTACTTTTCTCTATCTTTTTTCATTGTACTTTCCAGTAAACATCAGTATTCAGTGATAAATAGGACATGTTTTGAACTTCCACCTTTCTTTGAAAAATTCTGTGAGGATGTAATAAATCTTACTAAAAAAAAGACTTCTCTGATATGAAACTTCATGTTATTTTCTGCCTTAATTTGTATCATCATTTACTGCTCTAGTCATTACCGTGTCCTTGACCTCCTCTGGTTGATCATTAGTGAAGATATTAAATATGGCCAGCATTAACATAAAGTCTTCTTTCTTGGATACTGCTGTTTATGGTAATTTATTACATACATTGAACAATTGTGGTTTGGCAACTCCCATGCAAGTTTATAAGTACAACAAAACATTCATAAGTGCAACAAAAGAATGCTAGTTGCTACATAGACAGTAAAATAATAGAAAACACATGTAAGGTGGCTTATTCTTTCGTACAAATTAACATATATTTGAAATCGTTTATCATTTTCCTTCTAAATATCAGCACTTTCATCTAAGTAAATTTGTGTTAGTTTTTCAATGAAAAGCTTCAAATCAGCCGTGCTTTCACCCTAAATGTTTATGTTCATTTTCTACCACATGTTGCGGTACCTTGTTGTGTCTGTTTTCTTTCTGACCTTGTAATATCTTCTAAAATGTAGTGTGTCAACAGCCAAAATGATTTCAAATTTAATGCTTTTTGTATTGTTTATGGAATAATGATGATACGCATAATGTTTTAAAATATTCACATTTCAAATATTAAATAAATGATGATGTTTAACCTCACTCTTTTTACATCCTGTTGTCATTCCTACAAAAGCAGCAAAGCATAGTGGTCATGTCTGTGAACTATAGTTTCGGACTCTGAGATTGGTTCAGCTTTTACTATTTGGTGACCATGTGAAAACTGACTAACCTCTCTGTCTCTGCCCCTCATTGGTAAAATGAGGAATAGTAACCAGCTCCAACACATAAGATTGTTGTTAGGACTGAGATAAAATTATAATAAATGTAGAAAACTTAATTATAATAAACTTAGTTCACAGTAAGTACCTTGAACCAAAGAAGTTCAGCAAGTTTTAACATTTAATAAAATCCCTGCATATATCCATCATCAGTTTGCAATGGCTCCCCGAAAACCAACTATGTCTATTAGCACCATAAAGGTGATAACCCTTGTGATGGAGGAATTGTTTTAGAGGTTAAGTGAGTAGGTAATGACAATGTGCACAAACTTTGTAAGAATTTTAATGTGACCGGGCTTGGTGGCTCACACCTGTAATCCCAGCATTTTGGGAGGCCGAGGCGGGCGGATCACCTGAGGTTAGGAGTTCAAGACCAGCCGGACCAAGATGGTGAAACCCCATCTCTATTAAAATAAAATACAAAAATTAGCCTGGCGTGGTAGCGGATGCCTGTAATCCCAGCTACTCAGTAGGCTGAGGCAGGAGAATCGCTTAACTCGGTAGGCAAAGGTGGCAGTGAGCTGAGACTGAGCCACTGTACTCCAGTGTGGGTGACAGAGAGACTTGTCTCAAATAATAATAATAATTTTAATGTAAAGAAGATGAGAAAGAACAGCATTTTTCCAGATGGATCACTGTTAAACAACAGGTTTGGGAAGGTAGGGGATGGATATGACTATATTTCAATGTGGAGTATTAACAAAGAGTAGAAAAAATTAACAAATAGAGGAGAAAATAAGTAGTTAATGTCATGAAAGTTAAGAAGTATAAAGAAATGGCACACAAGACAAAGGAAGTTTGATGACTCAAGGGGAGTAAAACTAATGTTGGATTTTTGGAGAATGTTTCCAATAGTCAAAAAAATTTGTTACCTAATTATGTCCTTTTTCTTCAAGAAGTAGGAGGTAAGATTATTTGTTCTTATTTAACTAAATCTCATTGTAATATATGATGCCAACATCTTCTTCTTAATAATATTTACCTGTTTTCTTTTTCTCATAATAAAATGTGGTATTTGCTTATTACAAATACAAAAGCAAAATGAAGAGGCACCTGGGAGTGTTCTATGATGAATTGTTTTCTGTAATATTGCTAAGAAGATGATGTTATTGATGCATGTTACAAAGCCAAGATATGTGTGTTTAAAGATTCTTTAAGAATATAATTTATAAATTTCTTCCTATTTCTAGAAGTCCCACAACTTTCAGAAATTATTCTATTGCTGGCAATTTAGTTTTTTTTCTAATTACTCTCCCTTTTACTTAATCATACATTGAATATATGTGTCCATAAATCTTTGTATGCATTTCCCATTGTTTTCTTAGAAGGGATATTTGAGAATAAACTAAGACACAGACTTATTTGGAGTTCTTAAACTGTCTTTGCAACTTGCCTTCCAGGAAAGTCAACCTGACTTTACACGCAATACACAAAATGGCTTATTTACACTTTCAGTAAAATTTGTTATAATCTTGTAAACAATAATTTGGTTTTTGAATTATTTACAAACACTTTTGAATTTATGTTTTACCTGTCCATTTTAGTGTTATTAATATAAGAATTGTTTTGATATGAAAATTTCATCTTATGTTTGCTATTATGCCTCTAGAATAAATTTCAAATTGTAAATTAACAAACTACATGCTACATACATTTTTCCAAATGGTTAACTTTTTAAAAAATTCACATTGATTATTTCAAAATTGATCTTTTAATTACTTATATACACTAGAATCTATTCATCTTTCAGTTTTACATAATTCTTGGCAAAATGTCATTTCTCTCTATTAACATGCTTTAAAATTTCCCCTATTTTAAACAATCTAATTTCTAAACTTCAGGAAGTTACCTAAGTCCATCATAACGTGATCCCTCTTATACTGGAGTATGAGGTTTCAGCTTCATTTTCTGCTATTCATAGCATGATACAAATGTATTCATTGGACAGACTTCTGGCTCTTCCTATATTTTTATCTGTGTATGGTGAAATGCACTTTCTTAACTTACTAGACTCTTAATAAACTGCTTTTTTCCAAAAACTGACCCCTAATGTTCATCTCAAGTGTCATTGCTGTGCAGGATTTTAATCACATCAGTCATACTGACTCTTCTCCAGCCCTTCAAGAACCAGAAGAAAAATGCGTTACTCTTGTTTTCCTAAAGAATGTTGTTTACACCATTGGTGCACTACCTTTCCCATTATGTTACTGCTATTTTCTGTAGAATCCATTAATCTACAAAAGCTCTATTAATGTCTATTAGATATTAATCTTTTGTAGATTAATAGATTTTATGAAAAATTATCTACTAAGAATTGTGAAAATTCATTGTGTAAATTTGTATATAGCAGTAGCATTATGTCTGCTAAGTAAATGTATAATCAAACAATATACACTTAATTGAATTTAATCGCATATGAACTACTTCCTTTAAATATGTTTGTGGAAAGAAGTTACAACAAAAGATATCTAAATGCTAAAAGGTAGCATATGAAGGTAAAAGATATGGGCCCTATCTGAAGAACTAACAGATTGACAAAAGTATATATCCTGCACCAAAAACTATCACTGTGTGAAATATATTATACATAATTATAGGAGGAGCTCCTTGATAAATGTTCTATCATAATAAGAGTAAGTGGAAATTTTATGTGAAAAGTCTTTGATATGCCTTTAGTGGGCAAGAAACATCTTTGCAAATATTAGAGTTGTAGCTTTTGGGTATGAGTTTCAAAATTTATTGATTAAATATTACTTTCATTCATTAATCATAAATACAAAATGATAGAAAAGGAGGAATAATTCACTTCACAAATGTCAAAATTCGTATTTAGAACTGAATTCAAATTGCAGGCAGCCTTAGTCAGTTCTGCTATAAGAAAAATAGTACAGTGTGGGTGGCTTACACAACAAACATCAATTTTTCCGAACATGTTTGGCCATGATCTGGAGGCACTAGCAGATCTAGTGTCTGGTGGAGCAATTTTTCTGGTATGCACACTGCCATCTTCTCCTTGTATCTTCATGTGGCTGAGGAAAAAATAGCTCTAGTCTCTTTTTATAAAGACACTAAGGGGGGCTCCACCATCATAACCTCGTATAAACCCAGCCCCAATTACTAATTCCATCCCATTGAGGATTGAGGTTTCTAAATATGAATTTTGGGAGGACACAAACTCTGTAGTCCATAACAGAGGGCATTTATATATGTTGCCACCATGTTCTGCATAGGCAGGCTGAATGTGTAGAGCTGAATTGACCTATGTGTTGCAGGCCAGGTAGGGTGGCTCATGCCTGTAATCCCAGCACCTTGGGAAGCCAAGGCAGACAGATCACTTGAGTTCAGGAGTTTCAGACCAGCCTGGGCAACATGGGGAAACTGACTCTACTAAATATACAAATATTAGTGATATTAGTGAGTATGGTGGCACATACCTCTAGTCCCAGCTACTGGGTAGGCTGAGGTGGGAGAATTACTTGAATGGGAGAGGGAGGTTGCAATGAGCCTGGAGCATCCCACTGCTCTCCAGCCTGGGTGACAGAGTGAGACTCTGTCTCAAAAAAAAAAGAAAAGATTTGCCATGTTGATGAGATGAAAGAATAAAATGAAATATAAAATTGATGATTCTAGCCATAAAGTTATTAAGATAATTGACCTCATAATTCAAGAGTCCAGTAACTGAAAAGACTCATGAGACTCCACAGTCATGTAGGCATTAATAAAATTTCGTGATCAGTACAGCAGAAGAAATAAAGCATGGGCTACCATTAAGAGACCCAAGACTTCTAGGCTCAACCTCTCATATATTCTCAAACATATAGGACACACATGTCTTCAGATTATGAGATGCCAATACATATGTAAGATGATATGGTTTGACTGTGTCCTCAACCAAATCTCATCTTGAAATGGAACCCCCACGATTCCTACATTTCATGGGAGGAAACTGGTGGGAGATGATTGAATTGTGGGGAGAAGATCTTTCCCATGCTGTTCTTGTGATAGTGAGTAAGTCTCATGAGATCTGATGGTTTTTAAAAAGGGAGTCCCCCTGCACAAGCTCATTCTCTCTTCGCCTGTTGCCATACAAGATAGGACTGGCTCCTCTTTGCCTTCCACCATGATTGTGAGGCTTCCCAGTCATGTGGAACTGTAAGTCCAATTAAACCTCTTTCTTTTGTAAATTGCCCAGGCCTGGGTATGTCTTTACCAGCAGGCTGACAACAGACTAATACACAAGGTACTTGGGTTTCAGGGACACCTAAGGCAGAGTTTTACTGGGGGTCTTTTATACCCACCGATCACATAGATAAAATTAGGCAGTCTAATAAATTAAATGAAGTCCAAACCATCAGTTTATACCTTTTCTCTAAACAATGTAGACATACTAGTGCAAAGTTCCCCCAGAGCAGTTTTGAGCATTAAATAGCGCAGTATGAATCATTAGCTAGCGCATTTCAACTTCATCTTGGCCAAAGGCAATACCATACTTTCAGGGGTCCTTGGAGGTAAGCATACTGTTACCTCAGGCCAGCTGTACGTTAGCCTTATCCTTACATATCTAGATAAGGAAATAAATATTGGAGGAGATAATTGGAAAGGGAGAACGTTTAAGTATTTATAAGAGAGCAAAAAGATGCCAGAAACTGTAAAGGGGCTGAAATTTTGGTCTGTTTACAAGCTAAAAGTTAGTCAGCTCAATCTCATGGCTGTTGGCAGAAGATGCAAGTCCCCAGGCAGAGATAAAAATAAAAGTCTTATTATAATTGCTTACTACACAGAAGGCAGTAGGAGCTTCGTATTTCTCCTTCCCGGGGCGTATCCTGGGGCAATGTGGAGTATCCCAGGGGAATGCTCTAGGCACAGTGGATCCATTTTACAGCTAGAAGGCCCAAATTTGGGCTTCAATATGGAGACTTCAGTCTCCCTACTCAACATTGTAAAAGAAGGCTACAAAGAAACCTGGAAAAAATACATCATTTTTATTATCCTGATGTATAAAATATCTGCCTTCTGTCTCAGGGGAGGCAATATCTCTGTTCCCTGAGGTTGTTACACAAACATACTTGAAAAGATGATATGGAATATAAATTGTCACAACACAGGCAGAAACAAGAGAGACCCATGAAGAACTGTTTTCCTAAGAGAAATATATGAAAATATGGCTAGACTGGGGATTGTTATATTTTAGTAATTCAAAAGTAAAGCCGTTCTCTGTAAAACTAAATACAAGGCATGACAATGCAGTGAGTGGCTAAATGTAATGGTAGCTGCATGGAAGGAGGTAAATAACGTGAAAGGCCAGTGTCTTATATATGTCAGGCATCCAGCCTTTGAGAGTTTTTATGCTATTGGCAAAATGATGGTGTAGATGGTGAATGGGTTCCAGAATCATACTAAAGTGGATTATTCAGTTAGTTTCAGTTGTTACCTTGTTATTCTTAGATGTGTCTCACATTTAATAAAGAATTTCATGATAGAAATGTCTTTAAGATAAAACTCACTTGTAACAATTTAATTAAAAAGAGTGTACATTTTAACAGTATGTAGATTTCTCATACCTAATAAGCGTAATTGTAGAGAAATGAGAAAATGACAGAAAGACAAACAGTAAGTTTGGCTTTCTTCCTGGAATGATCTTAAAATATCCATATAGTATGAGAATGTCCATCCCATTCTAGATTCATAGGTAAACAGGATACATTTAATTTCTATTTCTTCCATAACAAATTACCACCAACATGCAGTTTGAAAATCTCAACTGTTTATTATCATTCTGAGTGAAAGTTTTCTGACTTAGAAGTCTGAATACAGCGTAGAACAACAGGCTCCTCTGTGGTGATTCTCACATTGCTGAAACCGACCAAGGTTTTGCCAGGGCTGTGCTCCTGGAAACTCTGGGGATAAACCTGAACCCGCCCTGATTCAGGATGCCAGCCAAATTTGTGTCTCTGTAGTTGTAGAATTGAGGTCTTCATAGACCTGAAGTCTCCACTTTTATGCTGGTTGTCAGGATGTCAGCCTTTGCTGCTAGAAACTACTCACATTGTTTCCATGTGGCTCCCTCTAGAAATGGTAGGTGACATAAATGCATGCTTCAGCCCTCCTGGCTTTCCTTTCTGCTCCGTATCTCTAAATCCAGCTGGAAAAGAATTTTTTTTTCTGTTTGTTTGCTTGCTTGCTTTTAAAGGCCCATGTGGTTAGACCAGGCCCACTGAGATAATGTAGGGTAATCTTTCTATTTTAAGACCCCTAACATTAAATCTATCAGCAAAGTCCCTCTTTTCTTCAGGTACTATGATGTACTTACAAGTTCTGACTATTAAGATATGACATTTTAGAGAGGCCAGTATTCTGACGAGCACATGAACACCTGATGAGCAATTCTTGCTTATGGAGACTGCAGTGAAAGTACTATTTCAAGTGGATGAAGGTGTATCAATAGATTCTTTAACCATCATGGTAGTTTTCCCTAATGTGTAGAATAAGGATTTGGATGGGAAGAGGAGGAAATGGTTTGGGGATTGGCGACCAGAAATTCAGAGTCACATGGGTAGATGAAACCTGGATAGACTATGTAGTTGGAGCGAGATAACTTTGTGCACTCCATAGAATTAAATATTTCACAATATTTCTCAAAATTTGAAAAAACGTTACCAATATCACAACGCAGTTAATAAATATTAAGGGCTTAGGGAAAAACAAAAGGAACTTAATATGCTGAAGATAGAGCAAGGCTAACATTAAGAAGAGAGACGTTATTTTGTAGTTCTGGGGTTGTCTTATTCAAGCTTGTGTTCCAGCTTAAGAAAGCACTTGATTCTGCAGGTTAAACCACTTTTCATGCTGCTAATCTGATTTGCTCCTGTGATTTCATTGTTTTTTACAATTTGCCGCATGCTTCACTTTCCATTTTCACTTTCGTAAGATGACTGCTCTGTAACTTTCATTCTCTTCGCCTTCATTACTTGGTATACTTGCTTGAATGGGAACGATGTCTCCCTTATGTCTAGGCATATACTGTTGAATTATTTGACTCAGGTTAGAGTGCTGTTCTTATTTATGGTAAGTCCCTCCACATAATATCCTATCTAGAAGCTGTGAATATGTCACCTAAGGGTGATGGAGATCTCCAAATAGTCACTTTCCAGAGCTGTAACTAGCACTTGTTTTAAATTGGTACGATTATGCCTAAGCCATGAGATTTGAAAGAATGGTACTGACATGCACAGACTCTTTCCGTTCCTTTTATGCTTTTTTTTCTATCAGAGATCCACACATCATTTTTTATGTCTTGAGTGAATATGACAGCTGTGCACTTTCTTTTTCTTGGTGAAGCCAATTAATCTGTCTACACTTCCGGGCTTTTAATTTTTTTTTTTTTTTGCATATGCCTTTTCTTTTTTTTTTCTAAACACGTTGTTTACATTCTCAGAATGTTTGTCTTAGATCTTCATACTTGACTGCTTTTCAAATTACTCAGCCTTTTATCCCAGCTTCCTGTTTTGGATTTACTAATAATCACCCTCGGCTCTCTAGACTCAGGCTGTGATTTAGTCTGTTCTCTTCACACAAACACTGGAATTATTTGAGGTGCATTCAACACTTAAGAAGCAGACAAAATAATCACGACAAAGTCTCAACATTGATTTTTTTTACTCTGCAAAGGTTTACAAGGGCTTAACGGGAATGTTTGGAAACCTAAGGACCTCAGACGACTAATTGTTTCAAGTGATACTTTTAAGGAACAGAGAAAAACAAACACAAAGAAGGGGATCAAAAATTATTTGTAAGCATATATGGAATCCACTGTGTGCCATACTGATGTAGATTTCATAGCAACTCAGCAGAAGGACCTCATACTTCATCTTCATTATGAAATTCAGTTACATAAACTGTTAAGTGAGAAACTTTATATAAGCTGAGGGGTGGTGGGCTCAGTAAAGAAAAATGTTGGTGCACTTACCTTTGACTTACTAATTGGAAAATCAATTAAATAAAACAACACATACTCATTTAGTAAAAAATTATTGAGTGTATTATTTGCTTCAAAATACTTTTAGGTCAGTTTTCAAGGTTGTAGGTAGTGTGATTGAAATTTAACTAAGGGGAAAATATATAGTTTATATAGATCAGAAGATCAAGGTACTTTTTAAAGAGATCATTTTAAGAGTAAGGAGCTATGTTATATACAAGAAAAACCATGCATTACTTCCTATAAAATTATTGTGAACCATACTATTTAAAAAGTTATTTAACATGCAGCACCTAAAATAAAACAAAATCATAGTAAAATAGATTACTCAATTAATTTTCATTATATCTTATTATTCTTAGATAGATCTCATATTTAATATAGAATTTCATAATGGCAATGTCTTTAAGATAACATTAATTAAAAAAAAATTAGTAAATAACTTGACCCAACAATCCCAGTTCTGAATATCTACCCAAAGGAAAATAAATTATTATTTTAAGAAGACACATATGACCTATACTCACATGTTTGTAGTGGCACCATTTACAGTTGTAAAGTCATGGAATCAGAGTAAGTGTCCATCAGTGGATGATTGGACAAATAAAATGTGGTGCGTATACAACTGGGAATAATGCACAGTCTCACAAAAAAAGGAGATCATGTCCAATATTCTAAGTGAAATCAATCAGAAACAGAAAATCCAATACCTCATATTCTCACCCACAAGTGGGAGTTAAACGATACAAATGGACATACAGATAAAGGTAATGAGTGCTGAAAATTACCTACTAGGTAAAATGTTCACTATTCAGATGATGGGTATACCAGAAGCCCAAACCTCACCATTAAGCAATATATCCATGTAACAACCCTGCACATATACCTCCTGAATCTGCCTATTAATAATATTTTTAAAGAAATGAAGTAGAGTTAAAAATAAAAATAATATGCATTTCAGAGGATAATTTACTTTTTCATCACCACACAACAAATTTCTATAGACCTAGGACTCTAAAGAATACGACCTTCAGATTCTAAATTAAATGTTTATATTTTATCACACTGTTAACTATAAATTTAGATTGATTCCCATTTTCTCACCTAATAGATGGAGTAAACTTCATTTCTTCCATTTACTACTAACTGAAGTTGTGACTCTCAACCATATTCCACTCACTTCTGTCTTGAATCAAAACCTTATCAGAAATGTAAAAGTCGAACTTTTGTAATTTGAAATGTCCCTCAGGTTAAACAGAAACCTCTCTATAAACGTTATTTCCTCCATACTTTATTGGTTAAAGATTTAATAGCATATTGTTTAGGGGTATTTCTCCATCCATGGCTGATGAAATTAACTGAAAAATAAAACATCAGTGATGTAGTTGTTTTTGATTTCTAAGATATTGGATTTCTCATCTAAGAATTTATTTAATAAACATATGTCTTAGGCCGGGCACGGTGGCTCAAGCCTGTAATCCCAGTACTTTGGGAGGCCGAGGCGGGTGGATCACGAGGCCAAAAGATCGAGACCATCCAGGTCAACATGGTGAAACCACATCTCTACTAAAGATACAAAAAAATTAGCTGGGCATGGTGGCGCGTGCCTGTAATCCCAGCTACTCTGGAGGCTGAGGCAGGAGAATTGCCTAAACCCAGGAGGCGGAGGTTGTGGTGAGCCGAGATAGCTCCATTGCACTCCAGCCTGGGTAACAAGAGCGAAACTCCGTCTAAAAAAATAAAAATAAAAAACAACCATATGTCTTAGATGTCGTGGGAATGCTTCATTCACTTTTATTTTGACAATTCAAAATTTAAAAGCCATATTTTTAAGAATGAAAATCAGTGAAAGAATGAGAAATGAAGCTCCTTTAACAAGTGTTTAGGAATTTCTGCTTCTAAGAGGATAGAGTTCACATTCTTTTTCTTGTTGTTCACACTAGGTATATGCATATATTTTTATTTATATGCACAACTTGGAAAACTTAAGAAAACTAAAACGAACCTTAGAAAACTGAAAGTTAACGAGAATAAGAGAAGCTGGCTAGAGCCCTTCGACCTGGTAGGATAATCATGCTGTCTCATTTCTCCTAGTGTCGAGCTAGTGGAGTCAGCAACCCAGAAATGCAGAGAGGCACAAACAGAACTAGGAGGGAGGGGAGATGAAGAAAGGACAAAGGGAGGAAGGGAGAGGAAAAGAGAGAGAGGAAGAAAAGCAGAGAGGAAGGGAAGGAAGGAAGAACTGATGAGACTGGTAAGACTATAAGAAAATTCTAACATTGGAGTATGAAAAGAGAAGAGTGAAAAACTGAAGAAATATTCAAATAAATCATGCTGAAAACCTCCAAAATTTTAGAGACATAAAATATAGACTCAAGAAATTGAGTAAACCTCAAACAGAATAAAACTAAGGAAATATGCAATAAAACACATCATAATTAAACTTCTGCAAAAATAAAGGTAAAAAATAAATACTTTTGGAAGCAATTAGAGAACAATTATACATATAAAGACCAAAAAAAACCAAAATGACAGAAAATTTCTTATTAGAAACTATGGAGACCACAAGGAAGGGCACAGTGTTTTCCAAGGGCTGCAAGAGGAATTTTTAACCTAAATCCTATACCTAGCAAGCATGTCCTTCAGCAAAGAAAGGAAAAATCAAGTCTTTCTCAGATGTAGGGAAACTAAAGCAGTTTGTCACCCCAAAATTCACTTTAAAAATGACTAAAGAAAATTGTCTAAACAGGATAGAAAGGATAGGTGGAATCTTGGAATATCAGGAAGAAAAAATAACATATTAAGCAGAAATACAAGTAAATGCTATAGGTTTTTCTTCTTTTGAGTTTTCTAAATTATACTTGATGATTGAAACAAAATTAAAACACTATCTGACAGAGTTCAAAATACCTACAGAGAAAATATTTAAGAAACGTGTATTATTAGCCAGCGATGGTAAAGAGATGTGAAGGAAGGTAAGGTTTCTCTACTTTGCTCCAGCAGATTAAATTATAGACTAATAGACTGCAATTATACATAAGCATGAGCCATAAGCGTAGGAATTGAAAATATTGGATTCTATATTAAAAATTTACGATTTTGGCTCTTAACTTATTATGGGTGGAAAATAACACTTTCATCTTGTGTCCAGGGTGCAATCTGTCCTGCTTTAAAAAAGCCCAGTCTGCAAAAGCCCCTGTTAAGTGAATACAAAGATAATGTACATAGGGAATTAAATATTTGCAAGCCACTTACCCAAAAGAGGACCAATAGCTAGAATATATAAATAGCTTTCAAAAGTCAACAGTAAACATTTTTAAACATCTAATAATGATGGGAAAATGACATGAACAGATATTTCACCCATTAGTATACACCCACAGCAAATAACCAGATAAAGTGATGTTCTACATCATTAAGTCATTACTTGTTAGGAGAATGCAAGTTGAAAGCACATTTTGATAGCTCTACATACTTACAAGAATGGCTAAAATACAAAATTGTGACAACAGCAATTTCTGGCAATGATAAGAAAACTGTATCACTCATATATTATTGACGGTAATATTAAATTGTATAGTCACTCTGGAAAACAATTTGTCAGTTTCTTAAATAACTCAGCAGCTAACCATTATACAACCCATTAATTGCATGTCTGAGCATTTATCCCAGAGAAATGAAGGTTTATGTTCATAGGAAAACCCACAAAGGAATGTTTATAGCAGTTCTTTTCATAGAAACCAAACATTTGACAGAGCTGAGACATCCTTCATTGAGTGAATTGTTAAACTGTGGTATATCCATTCTATGAAATACTTCTCATCATTGAAAACCAATGGACTATTTTTACACTCAACAAGTTGGATAAATCTCTGTCGAATTGTGCTAAGTTAAGAAGCTAATCCAAAAATGTATATACACTATGATTCCACTTACATAACATTCTTGATATAATAAAATTAGAGAAACGTAGAAGAGATAAGTGGTTACAAGTGATGAATGGAATGGAAGACATGCAGCCATGAAAGGGAAATTTGAGGGATCTTCGTGATGATGAAAGTCTGCTATATCATGATTGTATTGATGTCTGTATCTTGGTTGAGATATTGTAACCTCGTTTGGCAGATGGTACTACTGAGAGAAACAGGATTAAGGGTATAAGCCATCTCTATGTATTATTCCTGAAAACTACCTGAGCACTATAAATATCATCAAATAAAATTCAAGTAATAGCTTTCATTAAACTAAAAAAGTGACAATTCATGTTTATGTCAATTTTGATTTCTAAAATGACATTTTTCTTCAATGTATCCAAAGACCTTAGATTAAGAAAACACTTAAATTTTTGAAGAAAAGACTGTATAGGAGAAAAAATAAAATAAACCAATTTGAGAGGTATTCGATAAAATGAGGAGTGAATACAACAACAGAAAAAATAGCAATGATAACTCAAACTTATCTACAGTTTTTCAACTCTTTATGTAATAACCTATTTCATCTTCATTGTAATCCCAGAAAAATTTAAGCATAAAAAGGCTGAGTTGTCCAATGCTGCAAATGTATTTTTGTCTTTATGCCAAATTTTTTTTTTTTTTGAAACTGAGTCTTACTCTGTCGCCTAGGCTGGAGTGCAGTGAGTGGAACAATCTTGGTTCACTGCAGCCTCCACCTCCCAGGTTCAAGCGATTCTCCTTGCCTCAGCCTCCTAACTGGGACTGCAGTCATGAACCACCACACCCAGCTAATTTTCTATGTTTTGTAGCAGAAATGGGGTTTCACCATGTTAGCCAGGATGGTCTCGATATCCTGACCTTATGATCTGCCTGCCTCGGCTCCCCAAAGTGCTGGGATTACAGGCGTGAAACACTGCGCCCACCACAACAGTCATTTTAAAGTGAATCATTGTCAGTTTGACTAATCTATCCTTACCGAAATCTCATAAACTTCTTTGTTTAGGAAATATTTTGATTCATGAAATGGGTAGCTTTTATTGAGAAAAGTTCACTTATGGTAAGCAATTTGCAATGAAATTATGATTTCAAACACATTTCCATTGTATACTCTGGAACGTTACATAGTAGAACCTTCTATAATGAATAAAATGATTTATAAATCTGCACTGTCTAATATATGACCACTGGCCACACATGGCTATTGAGTACTTGAATTGTGGTACAACTGAGGAATTGGATGTATAACTTCACTTGGTTTTCATTAACTTAAATGTAAATATCCACAGGTATCTCTTGCACAGAGTGGCTCTAGCGTGTGGGGTCCATGACAGAGCTCTTGTCTATTCCATTTACTGCTTCAACTCTCACTCCCGCTCCCCACCCCAGAATAGAGCTTGGAAGTGGACAAGGTCTCAATTCTATTTTTT
Organism: Leontopithecus rosalia; assembly: GCA_028533165.1. Taxonomy (NCBI): domain Eukaryota; kingdom Metazoa; phylum Chordata; class Mammalia; order Primates; family Cebidae; genus Leontopithecus; species Leontopithecus rosalia. The sequence goes on from CM052661.1 coordinate 97,190,752, forward strand.
TTTTTTTGAGACAGAGTTTCGCTCTTGTTACCCAGGCTGGAGTGCAATGGTGCGATCTCGGCTCACCACAACCTCCACCTCGTGGGTTCAGGAAATTCTCCTGCCTAAGCCTCCTGAGTAGCTGGGATTACAGGCACCTGCCACCATGCCTAGCTAATTTTTTTGTATTTTTAGTAGAGACGGGGTTTCACCATGTTGACCAGGATGGTCTCGATCTCTTGACCTCGTGATCCATCCGCCTCAACCTCCCAAAGATCTCAATTCTTAATACATGAATCCAGAAAATTAGTCTTTATGTGTCAAACCCAAAAACATAAAAAAACAAATCTAACTAACGAAATTTGTAAATTAAAAGCAACTGGTCTCAAAAATGTGTAATTTTCTCACATTAAGAATTTCATATTTAAGACATGATGGTTATTATATAAAAGTTTCACATTATATATAAGCATTATAGAATTTACATCCTCTCTCTCCTCTACTCAAAGCTCTTCCAGGATATTCTGATTGGCAAAGTACAACCCACAAGCCAAAAGTAGCCTATGGCTTGTATTTGTATATCTCATTAACTAAGAATGGTTTTTACAGACTGAAAGAAGAAAAAGGAGGAGAAGGAGGAAGAGGAGGGGAACTTACAACTTGAACTTACAAATGGAAAAACAATAGGTAGCTTCAAATCCTAAGATGTTTATTATTCAGCTCTTTACAGAGCTTTGGACCTGCAGCAAGGAAACCTTAAAGGTTTGCAGCCCTGAAGCAAGAAAAAAATATATTTGTTTAATTTTCATAGGAGAGCTTTCAAGATTCAAGTTAGTGTCTGGCATCTAGGAATCTGAACTCAAGCTACTATTCTAGTATTAGGGATGATGTGAAGAATTTAAGCCTTTTTCCCTTGCTGCAAAATGGGGGCAATGTGATTCTATTTTACAGAATCACTGTTAGACTTAAAGGGCATATTAAATGTAAAATATTTAGCAAAGTACCTGTGCAAACTGCTCATCTTCTGCCAGCTGCCCTTCTCACCACACACCAGCCAGCTCTGTCCATCTACACGTGTCTCTTTCTGTGTAGAAAGCACTCTTATGCTTCATTTTGCTGGAAAGGCCTACACAGCTCTCCAATTTTAGCTTAAATACTGCTAATTTTCAATAGTGTTTATTTTACCTGGAACAGTCATCCTTTTCTTGAGATCTTACCGTAATGTGCCAGTTGCCCACAGAGATGGTTCTATTTTAGTTAGATTAGCAAACCTAACCACTTAACTCTTAACTTCCTATGGATGGGAAATAACTCTTTACATCTCAGACCTCAGTGCTGATGTGACCCACTGTAAACATAGACAGCTGCAAATATATATTCATATTTTCAATGCATTGGGGAAAAGCAATGGCCAATTTTAAATCTCCGTTTTTGAAAATTATCCTCAGGTTTTATCCCTTGTCCCTTTTATTCCATCTCCAATGCTAGCTAAATGCCAGACTTTGGACATGATAAGGAGCCCTGTAATTCACTCATTCTAGCTCTGTTTTCAGAACACTTTCTTCTCATTTAGTTACTAAGTTAGTATTTGTCCCTATATGAACTTTTTTTTCCTGAAAATAGAATAAAAATTTCCTGAGCTAAAAATGTTCATCTTTAGAGCAGTTCACTGCCTAAGACCTATGAAGCTGTCCAACTGCATTATGCACTGATTTTTGCTTCACTAGTTAGGTAATAAAACACAACGGTGTGAGCATTAGAGTCTAATAAGCACACGCCTTAGCGGTTGTTAGGAATATGAGTGTTCGCTGCCCTAACAACTCTGATTCATCACTATCAGACCATAAAAAATTCCCAGGGTGAATTATTATGGTTGTGAAAAATAAGTATAAATGACAAAGAGCATAAAAGTAATATATTTAAATGAAAATACTTACAAATGAGGAATATTATCATGCATGGATTACAGTGTAAAGCCCATTAAAGGTTTTGAGAAGAATATTTTATTTAGAAAGTTGAAATGACAGCCTTTGAGTTCAAGAAGAACAATAAAAAATATGCAGAGGTGAGAACAGCATTGTATGTCGGGGACTTAGTGAGATTTATAGAAAATCAAGCTTGTACTATCTGTTAGTGTTCAGAAAACCTTGGGTAATAACTCTCAAGGTTCATTGGGGAAATCCTAGAGGGATATTGGTGAATATTCTTTCCCAATTGTGTCTCTTTTCTTCCTCAAGGACTGTCCATGCCTTTACAGCAAGGCCCACACTCCAGAATCCCTAAGTACAGATCCTTCAAGGGTGATAATGAACTCCCTAGAATCTGCTGCAAAAAGAGCACAAAAGGCACTGGTTAAAGATATATGCTGCTCTGTTTCTTGTCAGCTGGTATGCAAAGTATTTTGTTAACATTTTAATTTGATGTTGAGTAAGCAAGGTCATTTCCTCCTAATGTCCTACCAAGGAAACCATAGAAACTGCGTTACATTAAGGTCTTTTTTTGTGGCAATTTGCATAACAATGAATCAGCATATATTTTTAAAGTCTAATAGATTGCAAAATGACAGTTTCACTTACCAATCACGTAGCTGATCTCTGTTTTCCTGCAGTCTTTCTTTGGAATTAGTGGATAACAGTTGCTAATATATCCAACCATTATTTGACTCGCAACAATGACAGTTTTATATGGTTCAACCTGTACATTTATTGTAGGTAGTAATGGATATTATAATAATGTCAGATAATCAGATTACAAATTCAATATTATATAAGTATAAAAGTCTTTTTTTAGGTCCCATTTCAAAATATACTGATATCCATATAGGAGCTGATTTTTCCTTCATGAACAGTGAAGAAGAAAAATTATAACTCAATACACAAAATATGAAAAGTACTTACCTAAAAACCCCGATTTATAAAGAATATAGGTATTCTTCACAGATAACAGTAAACCATCTTTCCGTACTATTTATTATCTGGCTCTGATTAGTCACTTATTTTGTGTATGAAATCCCAGTTTTTAACCCCGAGAAAGTCATTCCTGGTAAAAATAATTCTCCAATACTGGTAAAAATAGTAGGTACTTTTATTATGAAGTATAAGGTATCACATCAATATAGGCTAAAGACTATTAGTGGAAACAATCTTTTTTTCGAAGATAATCACTCATGTTAATTTTTTATTAATACATATTTTTGTACATATCTATGAGATATATGTCATATTTTATTACATTCATAGAAAGCATAATGACTAAGTCGGTGCATTTAGGGCATCCGTCACCTCCAGCGGTGATCATTTCTATGTGCTGTAATATCTCAACTCCTCTCTTCTAGCTATTTTGAAATGTACCTGATTAGCCATCATCACCCTACTCGTCTATCGAATGTTGGAACTTACTTCTTCTATCTAATTATGAACCCATTAGTCAACCTATCTTCATCCCAACCCCACACATCCTTTCCAGCCTTGGGTAACCATCATTCTGCTCTCTACTTCCATGAGATCAACTTTTTAAACTCCCATATATGAGTGAGAACATGCAAAATTTATCTTTCTGTGCTGGCATATTTCACTTAACAATATCCACGTGGTTGCAAATGAGAGGATTTCATAATTATGGCTAAATAATATCCTATAGTCTATAGTGCACATATAGCACATTTTCTTTATTATTTATTCTTTATTCCTCCACCAATGGATATTAAGGAGGTTTTAGTAACTATGGAAATGGGACATTCTGCTTTCCACAAGGCATTTTATTTCTAAACAGAGTCTTTCAAAACATGACCAGTTTCTTTCATATTTGATACATAGATTTCTAAGTAATTACATAATTTACCTATTCTGTAAAAATATGTTGAAAATTTTTCATAGTCCTTCTGCATCGTGACTTAGAAAGATAAGCAGCAGGGTTCGACTCTCCATGAAGACGACCTTGGAGTTCCTCCTCCCAGCACTGCTTCCTTGGAAAGATTGTCTAAGGCAAAGATGTAATGTTGAAAGTATAACCAGGCAATATTGATTACTGCCACATCCATGCACAGAAGTGATGAGTGCACAGATGAAGCCCAAAACTGTCTCAGCAGCTGGAAACCAGTAACAGATTGTCCTTTGTGGTACCCTGGAAGACTCCAATCCCACCTAAGCCTCAGTTCCCAGAATGGACCATCTTTTGGTGAATAAAAGCTGACAGCATCCACCCAAGGTTTCTCCTTACCTCCCTTCCCCTGCTGTTTTTGAGGATCCGTCTCACCTTCCCCTCTGTTCCTTACTGTTCTTCACCTCAGATCAATGAGGAGAGAGGGACTGATTCCCCAGAACAACCCAAACCGTAGCACAATAAGGAGAGCAGCACTGACTTGTAGAGAAAGAGTCTGTCCTCTCTACTGAAAAACATTACCAAGGTCAATACCTTTAAGGCCCAGATATCTCTAGGTATTTGTTTAAACATCTGCCCCCATTTTTCTCATCTGATGCCCAAGCTGGAGGTTTAGCCCCCAGCCAGCAGGCTCAGTCCATGCCTCAGTACCAGCCCTAACTATTAAGTTTTCTGTAACATTCCTACATTTATTTCCTCAGCCCTCAAGTTGATCTTTGGAGATTCTGGCCACACTATAGCCCAAAGCAATTCAAAGTGTATCTGCCTAAAGATTCTGTTTCTATTGGCACATTTTTCCCTCAGTGCCAAACTTCATTTAGGCTCCAAAGAGGGGGAACTTCAGAGTAAGGGTAGACCTCAATGCTCCCTTCAAACAAATACTCAATATTTCCTCTGAAAGATGGAACAGCTGACTGATGAGGGACCAGAGCAGAATTGCAACACAGTCATCATGAGTGAAGTGTTCTATGCCACCAACACGTGGCACATGCCTCACCTGCAGTCCCTGTGCTACAGCTGCTCTTCAATATATCACATTCTTCAACAGTTCTTACATAACCTGGAAGATGACATCTCCATTCTGACACTCCAGATAATCAAGTAGGGATTCAGGACCCTTCTAAGAGTCAATGCTGAGTCACTAACCTGTCCTTTGTGTCTCCTGAAGGCATGTCAGTCATTATGGACTAGACTAATCAGCTTCATTTCTTCATCAGTAGCCATTGGCTCAGTGTGCTTCAGGGTATCAGATGGCACAAAATACATCTTGTCCTAGCTGATCATAATGAGAATATGATATTGCAGATACTACCCAATTATTATACGTGAAAATGTGAAGGTTCTTGATTGAGGATTCTGACAAGATATGCCCTAGGAGGTACAAAGATCTACTTCATTGTGAATGGGTCACTACTGGAACATAGCCATGAATGTGGATTTCAACTCTAACACGTATCTTTTGGATGACAGTACGGAAACATTTTTTTTTCCGCCAACGTGTGATTCATAATCCAGTAACACTGATATCTCTTGAGATTCTGTTCATAATACAGAATTCAGCCTCTGTTTCATCACTACTAGTCAGTATTTGCATTACAGTGAGTTTTAGGGTGATTCTTATTTACATTAAAGTTTGAAAACCCTGCTATATTCCATATATCAGGCTAACCTTTCAGGAACCATGAGCCACAGCCTACCCTGTCATAGAAACCCAGTCAACACTGTTTCTTTTCTCACAGAAGAACTGCAGCATTTACAAAAGCTCAATATTTGTGGGTCTGAAAATGTTGTAAATCGACGAAAATGACCAAGGCAAGTCTCAATCATTTTTAGAAGTTTGTTTTGGCAGAGTGATGAACACACCTGGGAAAATGGAACACATAACCACGGGAAACATTTGTGGTCTGTGCTTTTTTCAAAGAGGTTATGGGGAACCTAAATATTTAAAGGGAAAAGAATGAACAATAAGGGAAAGAGGAGAAGGAAGAAACGAAAGAGTAGATAAAAGAGGCAGGCGTTGCATTCTTTTGAGTCTTCTGATTAGCTCCACTGAATCTGTGTTTTTCACATGAAATGAGCTGACAGGCATAATCAGTTATGCATTCGGGTGGTGCTCAGTGAATCTGGATTTTTACCTAAGATAAAATAATCATAGAGTATAAGAAGCAGTCAGATATGCACTTGTCTCAGGTGGACAGAGGGATGACTTTTAGTTCTGTCCTTTGTCCCATACCTGTGAAGATAAGCTGTTAATGGACATTGTCATGGTGAAATTCAACAGAAGCACTTTGGGTAAAGATCTGGAAGCCCACAAGGAATTTCCTCAGAAGCAAAATGTAAAGGAGGTATTTATGGAAAAAAAAGTTGTGAAAAGAAATGAGCCTCAGGTTTGGGTCACCTATTTTTCCAGCTTGACTTTCCCTTTAGCTTAGTGAGTTTTGGGGTTCCTTTCACAGGATGGATGGCAATTGGATTTAGTTCTATTGTGTGAACAGCAGCAACACTTCTGGAAGGCCCCTGAGATTTTCCGTATTCTCTTGAGAAAGACGTTCAATCTGAGATGTGAAAATGGGCTGGCCTCTTCGTTCTAACACACCCCACATTTTCTTATGTTGAAGATGGAGCTGAAATAATTATTAAAACATTGCCAGAAGCCCTTGTATTACAGGAGTGAAGATGGAGCAGTGAGAAGGAGATAATAGAATAAACTTAATAGAAAGGAAGATTGCCCTTAATTACGATTTGTGAAATTATGTCAAGTGGCTGGCTGGTGTATTTTTTCCACCTTCTAACCAGCCTATCCCTTTATATTTTTTAATGCATTTTGCTACTTATGAAATGTCAGGTTTCAATATTTTTTATTGTTTAAACTAATTTTATTTCAATTGGTGTGTTTGTATGTACATGTATGTGTTTGTGTGTACATGTTTGTGTTTGTATGTAAAGTTTGTATTGTGTGCATTATACATGTGACATTTTTATTATTAATTTAATCTATTTAAATCTCTCTGGTCTTACTAAAAAAGTAAAAAGCTTAGGTGAGATTAATTCTTAATCCTGGCTGCATATCACAAATAATTTTAATTTTTACAAATATGGTAATATCTGTGCCACAGGCAAAGCCAATCAAATATGAATGTCTGTGGGCGGGAAACTGGACAAGAGTCTTATTATTTTATTTAACTTTTATTTTAGTTTAGGGGTACATGTGAAGCTTTGTTGTATAGGTAAACACATACCACAGGGGTTTGCTCTACATATCATTTTATTATTTATTAAGCCCAGTACCCAATAATTATCTTTCTGTTCCCCTCACTCTTACCACCCTCACCCCCAAGTAGACCTCAGTGTCTTGTATCCTTCTTTGTCTTAGTTATCATTTAGCTCCCACGTATAAGTGAGAATTTCCTGGGTGTTTTCAATGTATAGCCAGGTCAAGAATCACTGGGTCTCACCTATGTAAGTTTTCAGATTTTGTTTGTTTCTTCAGGATTTGTTTGCTATTTGATATGATAATGCCTTAATTAGAAAGACGCATTTCTTCGGTTAAAACCAGCCAAAAATTCTGTCTTGTTTTCTTTACTATACTCGCACTTTACACCCTACAGCCCTTAATCCCCAGGGTTCTATAGAGCTTGTTCAGAAATGCTGCTAGACTACCATGCATGTTTTCTAATTTAAAACTTCTGATTTCCATCTGCATTCAAATGAAATAAATGATTAGAGGACATGTGGAAGACATATAATATTCTAATCTTAAATTTAAAATGAATTAAGGCAAACTATATATCTTATATTTATTTCAATTTATTTGCCACAAAGATGTTTCTGAATGATTTAAACATCACAAGGAGTGATATCAGGGTTTTTTTTAATTGCATTTTAGGTTTTGGGGTACATGTGCAGAACATGCAAGATAGTTGCATAGGTCCACATGTGGCAGTGTGTTTTGCTGCCTTCCTCCCCTTCACCCACATTTGGCATTTCTCCCCATGCTATCCCTCCCCAGCTCCCCACTCCGCTGTCTCTCCCCTGTTACCCCCAATAGACCCCAGTGTGTAGTGCTCCCTTCCCTGTGTCCATGTGTTCTCATTGTTCATCACCCGCCTATGAGTGAGAATATTCAGTATTTCATTTTCTGTTCTTGTGTCAGTTTGCTGATATCAGGTTTTTAATGTGCATATGAAAGTTAGTAGATTTCACTCGTAGTTATTTAAGGGGACTCTAAGAAATATGATAACAATCAAATGATGACAAATGCTTGGCAATGCCACTAATGTTCTGTTTTCAAATTCTAGATTTAACATCAAGCATAGGTACAGCTTTGAGGAAGGCAGGCTGTTTATCACACATCCAAAGTATCAGGGCACACATTTTTCAGTAAGGCATAGTTATCTGAATGCATCATTGCTAAATGACCACCTTTTCCACTTACCCTCCTTACAGGAGAATATTTTAAAAATCTTTAGAAGTCTGCCAATCTGATTCATTTTCAGAGTTTTCAAACTCAGAGTTGATTTAAGACATGGAAGTTTCTCCAACTAATAAGCTGTGTGATTTATGCACCTAAAAGACGAAAATAAAACCCAAATCCAACAGAAGTGTGATGACTAATTTGCCAGGAAATATTAAGCATGATTCATCTCTCAAACATAAGGAGAATAATTATAAAATCAAACTTTTGAAAAAGACATAGGAGCTGATTCAAATGTTATTACTTTTACCTCATTAATTAATTCGGATCTCTATCTTCAAAAAAAGCATTTTAAAAATAACACATCTCAAAATTTTATGATTATTTTATAAATTACAACTCCTCAAATATTTTGAACACTCACTTCTGAAAGTTTGCTTTTTGAGGTGGTGTAAGTTTATCAGAGTTTATCTCTAATTCAAATATATTTCTTCTTTGAAAATTATAACCTATTTAACAAATTATTTGAATTAATTTTAGTATTTTACATTTTAATAAACAGATATACTATATTTAAAACATTTATTATTCAGTTTTGTGTAAGACCACAGGAAACAACGGATTGTTCCATGTTGCTAACAGGTCATACTTGCTCAGAAAAAGAAATATGGTCAAGTGGGAGAATCCCTTGAGGTTAGGAGTTCTAGGCCAGCATAGGCAACATATCCAGACTCCATCTCTAATTTATTTTTTTAACTAGCCAGGTGTGGTAGCCTGTTCCTGTAGTCCCAGCTACTCTGGAGGGTGACAATAGAGGATGACTTGAGCCCAGGAGTTCAAGGCTGAAGTGAATTCTTTACAGACCACTGCATTCCAGTCTGGGCAATACAGTAAGACCACATCTCTAATAAAAAATAAAAGAAATAAGAAAGAAGTATATTACAGCTCTGATGAACACATAGTTTGCAAAATTTTATTCTGTTCTGTTAACTATCTGTTTATTTTCCTGATAGTTTCTTTTGCTATTCAGAAGATCTTTAGTTTAATTAGGTCTCACTTGTCAATTTTTGTCTTTGTTGCAATTGCTTTTTGTCTCTTCATCATAAAGTCTTTGCCCAAGATGATGTTCATAATAGTATATCCTAGATCTTTTCTAGGGAATCTTAGTTTTAGGTTTTACATATAAGTCTTTAACACATCTCGAGTTGACTTTTGTATCTAGTGAAAAGTAGGAGTCCAGTTTCAATCTGATGCATATGGCTAGCCAATTATCCCAACACCATGTATTGAATAGGGAGTCCTTTCCTTATTGCTTGTTTTTCTCAGCTTTGTTGAAGATCAGATGATTAGAGGTGTGTAGCTTCATTTCTGAGTTCTCAGTCCTGTTCCATTGGTCTATGTATCTGTTTTTATACCAGTACCATGCTGTTTTGGTTACTGTAGCCTTGTAGTATAGTTTGAAGTCAGGTAATATAATGCCTCCAGCTTTATTCATTTTGTTTAAGATTGTTTTGGCTACTCAGGCTCTTTTTTGTTTCTAAATGAATTTTAGAATTTTTATTTTTCTAATTCTGTGAAGAATGTTATTGGTAGTTTGATAAGAATAGCATTTAGGCTAGGCATGGTGGTTCATGCCTGTAATCCCAACAGTTTGGGAGGCCGAGGCAGGGGGATCACAAGGTCAAGAGATCGAGACCATCCTGGTCAATATGGTGAAACCCTGTCTCTACTAAAAAATACAAAAAATTATCTGGGCATGGTGGCGTGTGCCTATAATCCCAGCTACTCAGGAGGCTGAGGCAGGAGAATTGTCTGAACCCAAGAGGCAGAGGTGCGGTGAGCCGAGATCGCACCATTGCACTCCAGCCTGGCTAACAAGAGCAAAACTCCATCTCAATAAAAATAAATAAATAAATAAATAAATAAATAAATAAATAAATAAAAAGAATAACATTGAATCTGCAAATTGCTTTGGGCAGTATGGCCATTATGGGTTTAATATCCAGAAATCCAAACAAATCAACAAGGGAAAAACAAAAAGACCCATTAAAAAATGGGCAAAATACTTGAATAGACCCTTCTTGAAAGAAGACATACACACAGCTAACAAGCATGTAAAACAATGTTCACATCACTAATCATTAGGGAAATACAAATCAAAATCACAATGAGATACCATCTCACACCATTCAGAATGACTAGTATGAAAAAGCAAAATAAATAACAGATGCTGGTGAGGTTGCAGTGAAATGGGAATGCTTATACACTGCTGGTAGGAATATAAATTAGTTCAACCACTGTGAAAAGCAATCTGGAGATTTCTCAAATGACTTATAGTAGAACTACCATTAGGCCCAGCAATCCCATTACCAAATATGTACTCAAAAGAATATAAATTTACCTAAAGACACTTGCATTCATATGTTCATAGCAGCACCATTCATAATAGCAAAGACATGAAATCAAACTAGAGGCTCATCAGTGGTGGACTGGATAATGAAAATGTGGTACATCCACACCATAAAAGACTACACAGATATAAATGAGATCATGGCCTTTGCGTCAACATGGAAAGAGCTAGAGGCCACAATTCTAAGCAAATTAATTGGGAACTTAAAACCAAATACCACATATTCTTACTCAAAAGTGAAAGCTAATTTTTGAGTACACATGAATGGAAAGTCAGGAATAATAGATACTGGGGCCTCTTTGTGGGTGTATTGCACATGTTACCATGGATGTTAGCTTCTTAGGGAATAAAATAATAAAATAATTTTTAGGACTTATTATTTGGATCCTTTGACTTAACTTTGTAAACAAAATAAAGCTGAAAGTATTTTCTTCTTTGGTAATAATTTATTTCATCAAGATTATAAATGTGCAATAGCATCTTTCTGAATTCAATTTCCTATTAAAACTTGGCACAAGTAGAATATGAAATCATATCATAGCTCTATATTAAATAGCAAACATATATAACTTTCTTCTTCTCACATAATTAACTGTTACAAATTTGAAAGGTTGTAGATTCATTTAAATATATTCACAAACCAAAGAATGAACACATTCAGTTAATTTACATAATGTGATGTGTTCATCTCCTATTCCTTAGAAGTGTTACACCCCTATAAGTAACAAAAATCCAGAGATACATTTATAACTGTTGATACCAGAGTCTGGTGACATAAGCTTTGATATTAAGACTTTGAATTAAAAGGGTTTTTTATTCTAGTGAAGTTCTTTGTTCTAATAAAAGTTATTTGTTCTAATAATACCTTTTTTTTAAGTAAAAACAATGGAGTCTGTTTATTGAGATAAGATATTTAAAAGTGAGAGCAAAATAAAGTAAAACATAGTTTCATTCATTTTTAATATGTACACATTGTTGAAAATATAGAATACAGAATATAAGAAAGTGGAGAGTAAGAGTTGACTTTAATATCCTTATTAAAAAATTGTCACTGCTTAACATTAGGTGTATTTTTTTCTAGTAATTTTTAAGTATGCTTCTGTGTATATGTCATAAAAGTAAGAAACTGTTGTATACCCAGAATTGTGTCTACTAAATATTGTATTTTAAACATTATTCTATTAATGATTATATTGTGAAAAGTATTATTTGATAACATATTTTAATAATTGCATAATATTCTACTACATGGAGTTAATTAATTTCATATTTCAATATTTAAATTATCTTCCAATTTATTACTATTATCAAGTGCATAGAAATGAATATTCTTCTATATAAATAGATATGTACATCTTTGTTTTCTTCTTTCTTTCTCTTGTTTTTTTTTTTTAACAGAGTCTCCTCTTTCCCTAGGCTGCAGTGCAGAGGCGCGATCTCGGCTCACTGCAACTTCCCCCACCCGGGTTCAAGGGATTCTCCTGCCACAGCCTCACAAGTAACTGGGACTAGAGGTGTGCGCAAACAGTCCCTGCTATTTTTTGTATTTTTAGTAGAAACAGGATTTCACATGTTAGCCAAGATGGTCTCGATCTCCTGACCTTGTGATCCGCCCACCTCGGCCTCCCAAAGTGTTGGTACTACAGGTGTGAGCCATCATGCCCAGCCATCTTTGGGTTTTAAAAGCACTAATTTCATAGATAAACTAGTCAGGTGAATTATTTTAACTTCTTTTTCTTTTTTCATTTTTCTTTATTTATTATTATTTTTGTAGATGGAATTTTGCTTCTGTTGCCCAGGTTGGAGTGCAGTGGTGCGATCTTGGCTCACTGCAACCTCTGCCTCCCAGGTTCAAGTGATTCTCCTGCCTCAGCCTCCTGAGTAGCTGGGATTACAGGCCTGCCCCATCATACCCAACTCTAATAATATCTCTTTAAAGTATTAGTATCAAAACATAACTGTGAAAGGGGATAAAGTTATCAAACACTGCACATTTCCCTTTAACCCACTTATGCATGCTTTAAATTTCTTCCAAGTAGTTGTTCATGCCTTTTACTTCACCACTTAGAAAATTCCCAACCATTTAGAAGAAAGAAAAACAAATTTGTGACTTTTTTATTGAGGTAATGTTGCTAAAATTTGAGGGGTCACTTAAAAAATATTTCAATTGAAAAACTCATTTTAAAAAATTTTGTTATAATTTGAATGCATTTTTTCATGTAATGTCTTATTTTTCTGAAAACAATTTAGCATTTTGATAATAAACATTTATTTTATACATAATTGCAAAACTTAATCATTATTTATTAGAAGAATTACAAGGTATTAATCTGCTCTCAGAATTGCTAAAATATTGTACGGTATATGTTCATTGCATTTCTGCTAAAATATCTCCTTCAAGATGTCTTTCTGAATCTTCGTATTTTCCCCATTCCATTCCTGTGTTATGTGTCTCTTCTATGTACTATCATTAAAGTCCATCAAGCTTCTACTCAATAGCCGTGTGTTAATTTTTGGCTTAATTCTGTTGTTCCTCTCAAAACTAACATCTCTCTGAAGTTAATATGCATAGCTTTCTCATTCTTTATTCACAGTGTACAGGAAAGTGCCTGTTACATAAAAAAGTATTTGCTGTATGAACGAATTCATAAAATATTCTAATTATTTTAAAATATACGTTCAGTTATAATATCTGATTTTATATTTATTATATTATTATTAAGTACTGAAATATAAACCACAGTGTATTTTTTAATGGAAAGGAACTATACAAATTTTACATGACAAACCACAGATTCCCATAAGGATTAATATCAATGGTAGTCTCAGTAACAAATGTTTACAAAAAATAAACTCCCATAAAATGAGCAGTAATCAATCCACAATAAAGGTGGTTCAGACAAAAATGAAAATGCTCAAGAAAAATGGAAAGTAAAATGTAATTTAGAGATTTCAATCTCCCTGCAAAATAACAAAATTAACAATGTTGTCAATATTAAGTCAGCCTAAGGTGGGTAGAAAATGTATGGAAAACTATTCTTACTCTGTTGGTGGCTATAGATTTGATTAAAATCATTGTAAAAGGCAACTTGCTGTTTTCTGTCAAATTTTAAAATACGCATATGCTTCAATTAAAAACTACAATTCTGAGCATCTCTCTGACCAAATAAAAGTGTATCTGGGCCGGGCGCGGTGGCTCAAGCCTGTAATCCCAGCACTTTGGGAGGCCGAGGCGGGTGGATCACAAGGTCAAGATATCGAGACCATCCTGGTCAACATGGGGAAACCCCGTCTCTACTAAAAATACTAAAAAATTAGCTGGGCATGGTGGCGCGTGCCTGTAATCCCAGATACTCAGGAGGCTGAGGCAGGAGAATTGCCTGAACCCAGGAGGCGGAGGTTGCGGTGAGCCGAGATCACGCCATTGAACAGCCTGGGTAACAAGAGCGAAAACTTCGTCTCAAAAAAAAAAAAGTGTATCTGTAAGAATAAATATTAGTATAAAGATATATAGTAAAGCATTGTTTAAAATGAGTTAAATAAATTGTTGTCAACATCATGTTCATTGATTGGTGATACTTAACAACAATCAGAATACATTTCTTTATATATGTGGAAAATGACATGTTTTAATAAAACACTGGTAATAAAATGGAAAGATCCTTATGATATCTTTTAACTCAAGATTTCAAATCACAGATATTCATATACTATAACTCAATATATATAAGAAAATACACTCCCCAAATACCTGTGTGTGCGTGTATATGTCTATGAGGGTGTACTGAAAATGTTGGTAGAATAAATTGCAAACTCTTAAGTGTAATTATTTCTAACACCAAATTGAGATGTGTGTTAAATATCATTTTGTTTTAAACCCTAAAACTAAACAGAATATATCATTATTTTTAAAAGGCATTGTGGTTTGATAATTCCACAAGTCACAGCCCTGAAATAAGATAAGAAAATGCAATTAAAGCAGCCATAAATATCCCTGCTATATTTCAACTCTAGTCTTTACTTTGCCATTTGACATATGTAAAGGCATGCGTGAGTGGCTGTGGTTATTTCTAAGCAGGATGCTTATTGCTGGCACAGTTTGAATCAGTATGCCTTATACCTCCTACAGCAATATATTCTGGCATCATTAAGTCAAATGCATTTTATTCCATTCTAACAATCTAAGATATATTACATATTACCTTTACATGTGCAAATTTTATTTCTCATAATTTCCTTAGTATTGGTATTTTCCTTTATGTAATTCTCTTCAGGGTGCTAGAAAAATAAGATACCAGTAAAGAATATACATCTATCTATCTATCTATCTATCTAATCTATCTATCTAAGACATTCTGCAGCAATATTATTTAAATATGATACCTGAGACAAATAGTAGCAAAATTGCATGTCAGTGTGAATCTTCTGTATGTGATATCCTGAGGTAATACATCTCACTCCCAGAATATAAAAATATGTTAACATGCATAGATCATTGCTGTCATAAAACTGTAGCTTAATCAAAAATAATTTAGTTTTGGTTCTCATTTAACTCATGAAATTCTCAGCCAGTTTTCTTAAATCCTTGTATCAATATCAGACAATAACATCTTTCACAATTACGTAAGGGTGAAAGACCTTCTGGAGATAAAAAGATGAAGATATGACATGGGTCTAAGAGCTTACATTCTAGATGAAAATGGAAATAATATACAAATAAATTTGCAAAATGTAAATGTGGCAATGACGCATTAGGGTCATTCAATTTAGATTAGAAAAGTTCAAGGACACTAAATACTATAGTTTGAGTAAAAGATACATTTAGACCAGAAGCATAGTTTGATGCAAAATCAAAGTGATATTTGGATGTGAGTTTAAAAGTTAGATTTTATTTGAAAGTCAAGAAAGATGTAAGTGTTCTTGAATTAAGGAAATATTATGTTAGAATGCAGGCAATGGAATGCAAAGAAAATGACAGATGAAATGTGTTTTTCTGAATGAGAATTGGCAAAAGTTGAAAACCACATTCACATTTATTGAACTTTCTCATTGATAATCTGCTGTTTATTATAGAAACTTTGAGGTAAAACGGGGCAAAATGAAAGTGATATAATAGAAAAAAATAAGTAAAAGAGGACTGAGCAGAAGAGGTCCATGTTGTGGTCTTTTGGAACAGTTTTTAGTTCTTTTCTAATAATGGAATTCTAAAATAAAGCAACCTATCAAGATACAAGATTTTCATCTCTAAGTGTGCTATTCAGATAAAGACACATGGAATGTAAAATAGATAGAATATTTGATTGTTTCTACTTTGATCCAAGTTACGAAAGAACTGATAAACTAGTAGCTAAAATCCATGGAACTGAAAAGCAGTTTTATTTTGGAAGGGATAACAGAAAGGTTATTTCTAGCTGGGCAGCAGTTGCCAGGGTATCAGCGCTGCTGAACAGATGTAGAGAATTGGTGAGTAGAGATGTAATGGAAGCGTTGGTAGTTTGATTGTTTCATTTAAATTTTTTCAAAGAATTATGAGTGCCACAAAGCCATGGGATGTTTCTGACAAACTATAGAATATTTCACTCTGCTTGGGAATGATGTACTGTGAACTGATTGAGTGCTGAATATAT
>CM052661.1:97207560-97233089 GCA_028533165.1 Leontopithecus rosalia
AGCTGCTCAACATCCTTATCTTGTCATTATTTCTATTTTAATTGAATTGGTTGATTATGCTTCATGTCAAATTGCATGGCAGAATTGAAGCAATTTTTGCATGTATGTGGGGAAGCAAATATACTCAATAATGTTGCCTGATCACGAGAAAGATATAATAATTCTGACTTTTTTATCATTTCGGACGCATGTTTTTATTGTTTTTCCCTAGAATCAGAGCTTTGAACAGAAGTATTCACATATGTAACGTGTTTTCTACCTTATATAGTAGAAATACTGTATGCTTCAGCACCATACGGAAAACCGTTATCTATAGAACACCTATCTAAGTAATAATGGAAAGTTGAATTTTAAAAAGTGTATTAAGCAAATTGTATAGCCTGAGTCTTAAAACCACCTAATAAATACCGGCTACACTGAAACATTTTAGGCATTGTTGTTATTTTTATTGGAAGCATTTTAAAATTTATAACGATCTGTTCAACCTCAAGTTACTCATGAGGCAAAGAAGTGCCATAATACCAACATTACAGGGTTTAGTGAAAATAAAATAAAGTACTGTGTGTATATGGTGTTACATTCATTTCTTCTAACGAGTATATCTACTATTGCAATAAAATTCATTATTTGTTAAATTAGTGTATCTGACTAACATTTGCTTTGCCCCTCCTGTGACTTTATTATGGTATCTATTGATAGGGATATATTTTTAAAAGTCCTTTTGTTCATTAAAATGTTTGGGTTATTTTTGCTTGTTTGTTTTCATCCATTTCTAGATTTCAAATATGTTACAAGGTAGGCATTCAAAACACAATGAAAAAAGAGAAAGATTTGGCAAAAAAAAGTGCCAACTCAGAAATATAAACTAGCTCCATTCCAGGGAGGTAGAAATGGGAAAAAAAAATGAAACAGTCTACAAGGAACCACCCACCCCCAAACTAGAGATGTGTCATGTAATGAATGAAATCAAAACAGAATAGAATGCAATCTCCTCCAGTTGCTAGTTGATTCAAGGGGGCTGGAGATTTGTCATGTTCCAATCCTGGAAACTCTCTTTGACGCAGTTTCTTCATCTGTGAAATATGGATGCTATTAATGACTTCAAAGAACTGTTCTGTTGAACTGGTATTTGTTGATGTCATATGCTGGCCTAAGAAACAGGCACAGTAGTGTGTGGGTTGTGACTACCCTGCACCCTCCTTGACAGCAGAAGACACTGTTCTCTAGTTAGTAAACTAGCCACTGCCTCCGGGACTCAAATCATGCCTAGCCCACAATAGGAATTCTATAAGCATTTGTTACATGAATGAGGAGATAAAGAGGGATGACTGGTAATCTTTTCTCCCTAGGAAGACATTAAAACATCCAAGCAGAGTGAAGGAGATTTAAAGAAAAAATAGAACTTCCAATATATTCTCGTGATTATCTCTAGAATCCACAGCCTCAGGAGAAAGAAAACAAACAACAAAAAAAGACCCAGCACTTTTTCCATTTACCACTTGTCAGATTCTCCAACTCAGGTTATCATGGTGAGGAGAGAAGTGGAGATGCATTCTGTTTATTAATAAAGATACAAAGTCGTGACAGATGAATTGCACAGTAAATACTTAAATATTTAGCCTCAAGCTTAAAATCTAAATGAGTAATTTATTCAAAAGAACTAAATATCAAATTTATATAAGCATTGTACCATTGTGTGGACTAGAAATATCTATATCTATATGCATATACATATATAAAAACATATGTATGTGTATATTATATGTATGTGTATATGCGTTTACACACACATGTATACATCCATACACACACACACAGAGAGAGAGAGAGAGAGAGAGAGAAAGAGAAAGAAAGGAAGAACAAAGAAAGATAAGAAAAAGGGGAAGAGGAGGAGAAAAATGAAAGAAAGGAAGAAAGACACAGTGCCATGTCTTCAAGAAATGCATTGCCCATCAGAGAAAACACGCATAAATAGGCAAGCACAATAAAATATGATTAAAAGCAGAGTTTGCCTAGGGCTTGAGGAAAGGGGAAATTAACACTCCCATGAGCATTTCATTTGTTAACCCACTTCTAAAGTTTACTTCCTTGTGAGTGATATTAAAAACACCATACATCCTGGGTACAATTAAATCCAATTTAAACTGTATTAAGGGATACTTGCTGAAAAGTGCTTTACAAATAGCTCAGCTCTAGGGGACGTAATGATCTTAAGAAACAGGACTTACTCCAGAATTCGTGGCATATCATTAGCACCGACATCTTACACACCTATAAGTATATCACTAGGTATTAAAGAATGTTACTAGCAGTAACTTGTATAGAAACTTGGAGTGTGAATACAATAATGCGATCTGGAGGAATTCCAGGATCTGCATGTTGATCTGGGTGGTGAAATGTGAGCTATGAACAGCATTTGTGTGTCCAATATGTTAATGAGCATGCAAGTGTTCACCGGACAATTTGAGCTGCCCTCACCAGGCCCAGGGAAGATGTCTAATACTGATAAGCAGGGGGGATCATTGAGATGTGGTTTTTGTGTAATGGTGAATGTTATTCAAGCTGTTCCCAATTTGAAAACTGCTTCCTGGCCAAAAGAGAGAGTGGGATGTAATTACTTCCAATGATCATCATTTAATAGCAATGATCAGAGAGAAAGAACAATAGAGCACAGAGCTGAGCAATGCATAAGTAGAAGCCAGCTTGTTTTTTTCTTGCACTCTGAAAAATAAATGAAGAAATGAGAAGGGACATGCAGAAGGATGACAAACATAATCTACACTTGCAGAGATCTGTGCATAGCTGCTAGGAACATGGGAAGCTATTTTCTAATGGCTTACGTGGTTTACATATTTTGAGGTTTGGAAAGAAGATAGAATAAGAAGATGATAACTATCTCTGAAATTAATAATCATGACCCTGACCATGGCCATGTTACTAAGAGTAAAACAAGGCAACCTTTGTGCTATCAGAGTTCTCTTTATTCCAAAAGTTATGAGGACTAGACTTGGAATGGATTGCAGAAGATTGAAATGGACTGAAATGAGAGAGCAATTACAGAATGTTGTAATTCTCAGTATTTCAAGGACACTTGAAATAAGTCCAGAAGCCTGTCACATTTTTTATTGGAACAAGATGGACAAGAGTTGGAAAGAGCCAGAGCCCAGTCAATTGGCTGCCTTTTAAAATAGACGCCACTGGGAGGCTCCAAGATTGTAATTCTAGTAGGTACCTTTGTGACGTTCTCACTGTGTCTTCTCCCTTTAATGCATTAGTCTTCAGCAGATTCCAGTGTTTCCTTTTCATCTTTTAATTTGAACTTCTATGTTAACCTAAAAATTGATTATTTTAGATTTTTTTTTTCCTTGAGACGGAGTCTCACTCTGTCCCCCAGACTGGAGTGCAGTGGCGACATCTTGGCTCACTGCAACAACCTCTGTCTCCCAGGTTCAAACTATTCTCCTGCCTCAGCCTCCCGAGTAGCTGGGACTACAGGTGCGAGCCACCATGCCTGGCTAATGTTTTGTTGTTGAATTTTTAGTAGAGCAGAGTTTCACCGTATTGTTCTCCAACCAGGCTGATCTCAAACTCCTAACCTTGTGAACTGCCTGCCTCTGCCTCCGCCTCCAGATCAAAGTACTGGGATTATAGGTGTGAGCCACCATGCTCAGCCTCGCTTTTTAAATTCAAATTTATTTTACTTTCAAATACTGTTTATGTAAGCATATGCCAATATTCAAAATAAAGGGGTAAGGGAACAACATTTGAAATATATCACATATCAATTTCTGGATCATATAAACCTGGATGGTCATGTATCAATCTCAGGAGTATCATCTAAGCACCTACTGGAGTATTTCTTCAGCATAATTACAAGGTTCTATAATTTTCACCAATGGTAAAAATTTAGACTTTTGTTTCAAATAAAGATGAAATAAAGATCAAAGAAAACATTTGTCTAACTGAAAAGTAGATGATGATAGAAAATATGCTTTTTTCTGGGCCGGGCACGGTGGCTCACTCCTGTAATCCCAGCACTTTGGGAGGCCGAGGCGGGTGGATCACGAGGTCGAGACCATCCTGGTCAACATGGTGAAACCCCGTCTCTACTAAAAATACAAAAAAGTTAGCTGGGCATGGTGGCGCGTGCCTGTAATCCCAGCTACTCGGGAGGCTGAGGCAGGAGAATTGCCTGAACCCAGGAGGCGGAGGTTGCGGTGAGCCGAGATCGCGCCATTGCACTCCAGCCTGGGAAACAAGAGCGAAACTCCGTCTCAAAAAAAAAAAAGAAAAGAAAATATGCCTTTTTAATGTTTATTATCACCCTCTTCTTAAATATAGAAGTGTTCTTCCATGAAAGATTGTGATTATACAACACGTTCAATTACAATGTAGCAGACACGGAAATTTAACACTTCGTAGTGAAAATAATTCTCAACATGGGATCATAAAACATGAGCTCAGTGTCAGTTTTGCCACAAGTAACCATTGCACTAAAAACAAGTCGCATCTGCTCTAGAGGCGATGCAGTTGTGTCTATGTGTAACATTAAGGAGACAATGTGGTTAATGAGATAATTAATAGCTTTGAAAACTGTTATACAAGTTTAACAATAACAGCAGAAGCAAATATTTGCTCTGTCATATAATAAATTACACCCCAGACACTCAGTATTTGGAAGATGAGAGTGGGCACTAGGAAGGCATCACAAACTTGGCAGAATCTGTGGCTTTACTGCCTGCTTCCCGTTGCAGAATCCTCTGCTTACATGGTGGACTTGCAGGAACACCAGTCCCCACTTTTCTCATAGATCATAACAATGAAATCACTTTCCGGAGGCCCATGCCAAGCTCTAAGGGGAAAACCACGGCTCCCTCAGTAGAGTCCACAACCAATTCCCAGGTTTTACTATGACAAGAATACCTACACATTCTCAGCATTCTTTGCTTTTTTCCCCCTCTCAGATTCAGTTATGAGATGAAGAATAAAACTGAAATGAAATCCCAATAAAGTGAAGTGATGAAATATAAGAGAATGTCTTTGTAATGGAAGGTTAGGCAATAATTTTTCAGAGTTCCAGAAACACAACTATTAGCCCACAATGAATAAATTAAATTACATCAAAATTTACATTTTCTTTTCTACAAAAACATCATATGGAATAAGAAAACAGGTAGGGAGAGGATATTTCTCTATAAAATACAACATATAAAGTACTATAAAACACAATATGTAAAAATTCAAGGAGCTTACTCTCTAGATTTTGGAATATATAAGAACTTTTGCAAAAAGTACAAAGATTATAACTATGGCATTTCTATCAGAGAAAACTTGAAAGGCCAAATAAGCATATGAGAACATGCTCAAACTAGTAATAATATTATATTGAAAAATAAAGTAATAGTTCTCTCCTTCTTTATCCCTTTTTCCTTCCTGTCTTCTTGCCTGCTTTTCTTTCCCTCTTATTTCTTGTCTATTTCTATTTTTGACTTCCTTTCTGACTATCTAAAATATTCTGTTCAGAAAATATTCCTTGAGATTGAGCAAAGCAGACATCTACAAAGTAGCATTGGTTGGGGGAGAAGAGAGAGCAATGGCAGCGCTTTATGGGGTGCAGATCCTGGAAAAGGTAAGGTCATTCATGCAAGTTAAATGTAATGAACACGAGCAGAGATATCAAGCCAGAAAAAGATAAGAAGGAGATCTATGTAGAGGGGCCAGAGGCATTGGCCCAGTATGAGGTGCCTGCGGTGGAAATCTATGTGCCAGTGATAAAAAGAAATATAGTGAGGATAAGGGAATGGGCTTCTTTGCTGTGGGCCAACAGAGTTACAATATGGAAGAGAGGGAAACTAGAATAAACAGAATAAACACTTGTGCTTTGATCTGGAATTGGAGATATTCTTGTGGACTTGTAATATTTAGATAGATTGGCTGAAAAATAAAGATGTAAATGTCACCCTCTCTGGTTCTGTCCATTGAGACGTCCTAAAAGAAACAACAGCCCAGTACCTATGAGTATATCTACTACTCATGTCTTGAATTTAAATAACATTTTCCCCTTCAAGGACTAGGGATTACCAGAGAAATGGCTGATTCCAGAGCCGAAGCAGGGAAAGTTTAAGATAAGCCTAGACCACCTGTTTCTCCAGGAAGACAGGTAGTGACAAATCATGATAGGGAAGGATACATAAAATATATAAATAATATATAACGTATAAAAGGAACACAAAGCTAGCTTGAAAGAGTCCCTACTATCCATAAAAAGGGAACTTCAGCAAATAAACAATATAGATAATGACAATGAGAACTGAAACCAACATAATTTATTATACTTCAACAGTATAAGGATTTCACATACTTTACTGTTAAACTATGCTGAGATAATAAAATGCATATATCTATATATACATACAATAAGTAAAAAATGAGCAAAGTGTTGCTTAATTTTTGAAACTAACAATTTGTTATCAACACTCATTTCAAGATCTTCACTTCATTGTATTTATCAATTCAAAGCTATTTTTTCATCAACTTCCCCTAATCCTGTTTCTACAATTTATAAAATATGTTTTCAAATTGCTGGTTTGGGATCATAAAAAGATATCAGTATCTTCTCCTGACTTCCTCTGTCTGACTTAATAAGACTTTGCCAATATGTCTTTCTCCATTTTTTTTGTAGGTTTACTAATTCTGGTATTGTTTAATAAATGATGTTTCTCAGTGGTCTGTTGGGTAATTAAAAGCCCTCAAATAAAATAGGAATCAGTGAGTCCATAATGATCTAAATAAATTACAATGAAAAGCTTTTCTCTTCATACGATTTCAACTAATAAATGCAGAAGTAATAATTGAGAATTGCCTAGGTTACACCATAAGAAGATAAAATAAAATAAAAGTTATACATACTGAAAAAAATATTCTTTTCTGAATGATAAATTTGAGAATTTTATTTTATTTTTTCTTTTGCTTTTTATTCTTTAGAATATTATTTGAGGTATGGTTGGATATATGCAGGTTTGTTACATGAGAAAATTGCACGTTGTTGAAGTTTGGTATAAAAATGATCTCATCACCCAGGTAGTGATCATAATATCCAATAGGTTTTCAACCCTCTCCCCTCTTATATTCTGCAGTGTCTATGGTTTCCATCTTTCGGGCCATGCATGTACAATGTTTAGCTCCCACTTCTAAGTGAGAATATGCCATATTTTGTTTTCTATTCCTGCGTCAAGTTAATTCACCTAGGAGAATGACTTCTAGCCACACTCATATTGTTGTGAAGAACATAATTTGGTTCATTTTTATAGCTGTGTAGTATGGTGTATATGTACCATACATATACAATGGGTGTATGGTACATATACAAAGGCAGGGAATATGTTTTTCCGTGTGATACACTCTCTCTTCTCTTTTAGGAATGCCAGGTTGTAAGTTCGATCTCTTAATGTAATACCATATTTCTCAGAAGTTTTGTTCATTTCTCAAATTATTGTTTCTTTGTTTTTGTCTGTCTGCATTGATTTAAAGAAGTGGTCTTCAGCTCTGGGATTCTTTCCTCAGCTTGGTCTCATCTGCTGTTAATACTTCTGATTGTATTACTAAATTCTTGCAGTGACTTTTTCACCTCTAGAATTTCAATTTGGTTTTTTCTAAAATGGCTACATCATCTTTCAACTCTTGGATTGTTTTACTGGTTTTCTTGTGTCGGAAATCCTGTATCTCATTAAGCCTCCTTGCCATTGGAATTCTAACTTCTATTGCTGTCATTTAAATCATTTCAGTCTAGTTAAGAATCTGGTAATCAGTCTGGGAAGCTGGTATGATCATTTGGACACAAAAAAGACACTCTGGCTTTTAGAGTTGCCAGAATTCTTGTGCTGCTTCCTTCTCATCTGTGAGGGCTGATGTTCCCTTAACCTTTGAAGTTGCTGTCCTTGAGAAGGAGCTTGTTATTCTTATTGTCTTTTTTTTTCTTGAGGGTTTCAGTGTGGTGTAATTTGGGTTTAGTCAATTGACTTTGCTACTGGATGCTTCAGAGGGGCAAGGCTAAGCTTAGCCCTCCTGGGCTGCGTGCTCTAACCCTAGGTTGGTAGCTTTGTCCTCTGGCCCCTGGAGGTCAGACACCAGCTGCACTGGAGGACCAAAGTGCTCCCCGGCTGCTGGCAAAAGTTATGTGTTAAGGGACACCAGCAAAAGGGCTCCAGCAGAGCAGCAGGGGCTGCTGCTAAAAACACTATTGCAATGATCACTGTCTAAAGCACTCCAGAAAAGTAGTGAAAGCTGTGCTGTGTGCTGGCTCCCAGGGGTGTGGCAGGCAGGGACCCTAGAATAGGCTGGTAGACAAGGGGCTGTGCAAATCAGACTCACCTTGGTCCCACTGGAAAGACAGCCTGCTCTCTGAAAGTTAACAAAGGTTAGAGTCTCCTAGCGGAGTATGGAGAGCCTTGGGGGGTAGGTCCCTATAGCCTTGTTCCTTTGCAGCTGTCTCTGTGTCAAACGTCCGTGGGTTCCATGCAGACTCAGGCTCCATCTCTTCTGACTGGGCAATTACCCCTGTCAACTCAAATGTCAATGAGGGGCACAGGATCTCCTGCAACTAGGATCCCAGAGGTTCATGGCAAGAGTGTGCCACTCCAGTTATTTCACTCACCCCTTCCTTAGAGGGTTGTTAGGAGGAAGGAACAAATCCCAGAGCTCAGAAGCTCAGTGAAGGGTTCCCAGGTTCCTTCCCCTTCATCCCTGGTGTCTGCATCACCTCTCCATTCACTCTTAGTGTATTCTCTTAGAAGACCTATTCAGAGTGTGCTGGTCTACTCAATATTCCAGTCTCTTGTCCCATATTCAAATTTATTTTTATTCACAAATGACGTGATTGGCGATGAAGAAAATCCCAAAGCACCAGGAAAAGAAAATTTCCAGAACTAATAAGCAATTACAGAAAATGACAAGATACAAGTTTAATAGTCAAAAGCTTTCTTATATAGCAGCAGTAAATAATTCGAATTCAAAATACAAAAGAATACCACTACAATATCATAAAAAGGAGAAATACTTAGGTGTACACCTATCTGACAAAATATATATAGTATGTATATGAAAAATTACAAAACTCTGGAAAAATATAATATCTGCATAAATGAATAATTTGTCTTCATTAATTACAAATTCTCAAAATTATTAAAATGTAAGTTCTTCTCCATGTTTTCTATAGATTAAATTAAATCCCAATCAAAATTCCAGCAAACAATTTTGTAGAGATTGACAAATTTTTTCTAAAATATAAATGGGATCCCAAAACACCCAGAATAGCCAACACAGTACTGAATAATAAAATTAAAGACAGATATTAGCTGACTTTAAGATTCAAAAAAAATACTGCAATAAAGATAGCATATTGCTAGTGAAAGAACAGACATATAGATTAATGGAACAGGATATTGAGCCTGGAAATAGCCCAAAACAAACATAGTCAACTGTCCTTAATAAAGGAACGAAGGCAAATCAATGAAGAAAGGAGTCTTTTCAGCAAATGGTTCTGGAGCAAGTGGATATCTAGACGCACACAATGCATCTAGACACAGACCTTATACTTCTATAAAAATTAATTCAAAGTGTATCCTAGACCCAAGTATAAAACTCAAAACTAAAAAGCTTTTAGATAAAAGTTGAGAAGAATATCGAGGTAACTTTGTATTTGGCAAATTGATTTTACTTCTAACACCAAAATCACAAACCATTTTTTAAAATATCGATAATTCAGATACTATTAAAATGATAAACTTCTGCTCTAAGAAAAATACATTAAGAGAATCAAATAACAAGGCAGAAACTAGGAGAATATATTTGCAAAATAAATATGATAAAAGGCTAAGATTCACAATCATAAAATACTCGGGAAAATTGCACAAAAATGAAACAACTCATTTTTTTAAAAAAATGACCAATCTGAAAAAAAACCACAGAACATATGCAGATGGAATATAAGCATATGAAAAAATTATCAGTTGTATTTTCATTAGAGAATTACAGCCTAAAACAACAATGAGATATCATTATGCACCTATTACAATGGCTAACATTCAAAAATCCTGGCAATACCAACTGCTGGCAAAGGTACCGTGGCAACAGGAACTCTCATTTATTGCTGTTGTGTATGAAAAATTGTACAGCTCTGTTGGAAGGAATTTTGACATCTTATAACAAAGATAAACATAATTTTACCACTGTTTACTGCAATCGAGTTTCTAGGTATTTACCCAAATGATTTGAAAACATATATCCACACGTCAACTCAGAAAGATTACATAGAAACGGTGTTTTGAAAAAACACAAATGAATATCTTTTAAGCTAAAGATTATTTTTTTAAATTTTACTTTTCCCATGATCTTTATATTGTTAGTTTTTGACTTAAAATGGGTGACAGGCAGATATGCCAGCAGGGCCCTTTGAATTTAGTTTAGATTTTTATTTGTTCACTTACTGAAATAGTCTGGATGCTATTTTCAGAATCTAAAAGGCCATAGCTTTTTGAGCAGAAAGGGTGTATTAAGTCATTTTGTATATTTTAAGCAGATGTGAAGAAACTGCATAAAAAAAGAGGATGAGGAAGGGAGGCAAATACCTTTTGTTCCTTTTGCCGGCTTTCCATAATAAGTGTCAGAATCATTTTTATTATAGGAAGTGCACAGACGATTTTCTAAATCATCTTTTATAAGGCTTGAGTCTGAGATGGAGACCTTGTTTATGGAACAAAAATTTGGTTAAAAAAGTAATCAGGAAAAGGTACACAAAAAGGTATAAAAATATTAAATTTGAAGGTCTATTGCAGAAAGTGAGAAAGAAACAAAAAGAAAATACTGTTACCCTGGGGTCATAACAGGAAAGCATCTCAATCGGCCTGTCCCCAAACTTTGAGGGCAAGGATTTCAGAGAGCAATATTTTTGTTGCAAAATGGGCATATGAGCTGGGCATGGTGGCTCATTTCTGTAATCTCAGCACTTTGGGTACCCGAGGCAGGCAGATCACTTGAGGTCAAGAGTTTGAGAACAGCCTGGTCAACATGGTAAACATCTCTACTAAAAATACAAAAAATAGCCACTTCTGGTGGCATGGGCCTGTAATCCCAGCTCCTCAGGAGGCTGAAGCAGAACAATCCCTTGAACGTGGGAGCTAGAGATGGCAGTGAGCTGAGATCACTGGGAATATAGAGTGGGAGACAGAGCTAGACTGACTCATAAAACAACAAAACAAAACACAAAGAGAGCATATGAAAGCCATTTATTTAAAAAATACAAATAAATATGCTTTTAACATATAAAATTAAAATATTTAAAAGACGTGATGCAGACTGCTCATTAAAGGGGAGCACTGAAGAGTCCATTTCTCAATTGTGAGTAGATGTTCCAACTGAAGGATATTTGTAGTCACCCTCTCAGCTCTCTCTCTTCCAAACTCTGTGATAACCCACGTGCTTTGTACTGCAGAAAACTCAGCAATAAAGCTAACTTATGTTACTCTTCTTTGAAGTTTGTATTATATGACTTAAGTATTCAGAAACAGAAAATAATTATATCAAGATTTACAATAAAATTCATAGATACATTATGTTTCAACTTCATTCTAAACACCTCATCAAAATTAATTTTATATATTTTTTTCAAACTTTGTATCCAGGTTTCTTTTGTATTGGAAATATGCACACAACCATTGTCTTAAAACGCAGTCAGTATAAGGATATTTTTCCTGTATTTCCAGAATAAAAGCAAGTTTCATATTACCTTTGATAAAACACTGTGTAAGTGAAAAGCTTAGAATCCTGTTCAAAGCCAAAAGAAAAAGTAAACTAAAAATATTCTCAATACATATATGTTTTCATTATAATTGAAGTAATTACAGCCATGTAATTAATGTAATTTTTAAATGATGTTAATTCCAATTCTATTGCCATATTCATCAGAAGTTAGTGAATTGCTGAAGCACAAAAAGAAATTTATTTGGCTCCAGATTTTATTGGAATATATACTTTTTCCTTATATAAAAATGTCATCATGGATAGAAAATATTCTAATTAAATCTTTGTGTATTTCCTTGTGTTGGTAAAATAAACCTCTACTTATGAGTCACTAGTTTTTGAGAAACTAAAATTAATTTTAAAAATTCAGTGGATCAAGTCAGTGGAAAGTCAGTGGATCCAGGAAATATGTTTAAGATGAAATAATAAAGAGCTTCCCAAAAAGTATTGTTTCCACATTAATATTTTTTTACTGTACTGTGAAGAAAAAGATTAGAAATATACGAAAAATTTAATGTAAAATACAGAGACCAAATATCAACATCATCAAAAGGTCAACATAAAATAATCAGTGACATCTACAGATAATGTGAAGGGCTAGGGGAGATGACATAAAAATACAAATAATGATTTTTTTGGCTTATTAAGATAATTGTAAGCACAGGAATATAACCAACCAGTTCTAGAATACCTCCTGTTACTCAGTAGCAACCACCTAGATCTTAAGTGAGAACTCTGGTCATAACCACTGACTTTTCTCTACCCTTGAACTCCCATGTCTGAATCACAGTCCAGTCCTTCCTTTCTACTTCTTAGGGACATGTATCTCACATGTTTATTCAGTACCCTGAGACTATACTTGTCTAAGTTACCATTTTATCTTAACATAACCATCTCACGGCTTCTTTACTGTTTTCTCACTTCTCATCTTCTCCAGGTCTAGCCTTTTATTGATACAAGGGCCAAAGTAGTCTTCTGAAAGGATATTTTTCTTCTTTCTCCCTCCCTCCCTCCCTTCTTTCTTTTCTTTCTTTCTTTCTTTTTCTTTCTTCTTTCCTTTCTTTCTCTCTCTCTCTCTCTCTCTCTCTCTCTCTCTCTCTCTCTCTCTCTCTCTCTCTCTCTCTGTCTCTCTCTCTGTCTCTTTCTCTCTCTCTCTTTCTTCTTTATTTCCTTTTTGCCTAATGGGGAACAGTGGTCAGTAATTAGTTTTACATGACTTTAAAAAAAGAACGCTGAAAACTTTATAAAACCTTTGTATCAGTTTCCGAAATCTGTAATCAAATTAGTTTGGTACATAAGTTATCTGGAAAATATGTTTGCATGGAACCTCTGTGTTATGTGTTTGGGTTGCAAGAAATAGAGACCAGATTGCCTGAAGGAATGGTAAGTTTTTATTTTATTTATAATTGGCATGCAATAATTGTGTGAAAAGACAATTTTCTCATATTGTTCTCATGCTCCAAACCTATCTGTGCTTTTATTGCATCCCACTGTCCAATGCTTTACTCATCTTTAGTTACAAAACCAGTTTCTTTCCATTTTAAGAGAGTTTTTTACTCTTCAAAACCATGAGGCCTTCAGTTTTGTCTACCTGGATATACCCTTTCTGCCTCCACCAGTCGACTGGATTCTCCCTATCTGACTGGCTTCAGCTTAAATGAGCTCTTGAATGATGAGATTCATGGAGATTCTCCCACTTTCTTTCATTTTTTCTTTTCTTTTCTTTTCTTTTTTTTCTGAGATGGAATTTTGCTCTTGTTGCCCAGGCTGGAGTGCAATGGTGCAATCTTGGCTCACCGCAATCTCGGCATCCCAGTTTCAAGAGATTCTCCTGCCTCAGCCTCCCAAGTAGCTGGAATTACAGGCATGCGCCACCACGCCCAGCTAATTTTGTATTTTTAGTAGAGTTAGGTTTCTTCATGTTGGTCAGGCTGGTCGCGAACTCCCGACCTCAGATGATCCGCCCACCCTGGCCTCCCAAAGTGCCAGGATTATAGGCATGCGCTACCGTGCCTGGCCTCCCACTTTCTCCTATATTGCTTCCTCATCAGAACTGGGGCAGAAGAGTCAAGCGAGGTATTAAATTTTGTTTTGTCTTTGCTGATCTAGAAGAGTAAGAAAGAAAAGAGTCCCACAGCACGTAGGAAGGATTTGCTGTTGTCTTTATTGCCCATGTATCCCCGACATCCTAGAGTAGGTTCTCCATATTTGTTGCATGAATAAAAATGCAACAAATACGATTAGTAGTTTAAAAGTTCCATTAAGCAAAACTGCTCTCTCCTTTTATCTCCTACCCCACCCCGCTAGGAAGCCTTTTAGGCTTAGATACATGCAATGGAGATGAGAGGGAAGAAGGCTGAATGCTTTGATTTCTATTTTTACCTCCTCAGATTCTCACTAGTCAGAACCTCTCACAACTCCTAGTGTATCAGAGTTCACAGATTTCCACCTACAATTTCAATTTTAATTAATTTACTCAAGTTGCCATAACTAAAAACAACAGGCTGGATGGATAGCTTAAATACTTGAAATGTATTTTCCAATAATTCTAAAGGCTGGAAGTCTCCTCCTGCCTTATTCTCCCAAAGTGCTAGGATTATAGGCATAAAAATAAATAAATAAATAAAAGAAAAATAAAGGCTGGAAGTCCGAGATCAAGGTGTTAACAGATTTGGGTTCTGCTGAGACATCCTTCCTTGGCTTGCAAATGGCTGCCATATTACTGGGTCCTCGCATGGCCTCTGTTGTGTGTACCCATATCTCTGGTGTCTCTTTGTGTGTCCACATTTCCTCTTCTTATAGGGATATCATTTGGATTAGATTACACCACCTCTATTGGCCTTATTTTAACTGGATTTTTCCTTTCAAAATACCTATCTCCAAATGCAATCACATTCTGATGTCTTTGGGATTAGCACTAGAAGACAGAGACTTTTTGTGTATGTGGTGGTGGAGGACAATTCAGTTTACAAAAGCTGAGGTTATTCTTCCTTATCCTGTATTTTACTTTAACATGTTAGACTGGCTTTTGTGTTTTCTTTCTGGAGATTTACAAAGAAAATGACCCTTCTTGGACTTTATGAACCTTTCATGGTGAATCATTCCAGCTATAGCACTTACCAGAATTAAACATTATTTATCTCATTAAAATAAAAATGCATTATTTCATTATAACTTTTTAACTTATCCTCCTAATTATAAGATACTAGTTATTATTTTTGGAATATTGACATTCTATATATAATCTCAATGCCTTTTCAAGTATTAACACATTCTGTCTTTCTAATTACATTCATCAGTAGAGACTATTATAATAGAAAACCCCATTTACAGATGAAAACATTGAGAAATAAAATTAGTAGATTAAATCCCTAGGATTTAAACCCAGGCAGTCTGAGCCTTAAGTTTAGGTGCATAATAACTGCATTGTACTGCTTTTCTTCTTTAGTGTTTATATTGTAAGATTCGTGAAGTCAGAGACTGCTGTCATGTAACAGGTTAAGATCACAATCCTTACCTAACAGAGTTGAAAATTGTTGACTTTACTCTTCTATTTTCTTGATGAAACTAAACTGAAAAATGTAATTTCCCCAAGATTGTACTTATTCTCTAAATTGCTTACACTTAAACTATCTTTCTAAAAGCCAAGGGATCTTAATTAATCTGACCACTCGCCTCATATTGCTAATTTTTTTTTTTTTTTTTTTTTTGAGACGGAGTTTCGCTCTTGTTACCCAGGCTGGAGTGCAATGGCCCGATCTCGGCTCACCGCAACCTCTGCCTCCTGGGTTCAGGCAATTCTCCTGCCTCAGCCTCCCGAGTAGCTGGGATTACAGGCACGCGCCACCGGGCTCAGCTAATTTTTTGTATCTTTAGTAGAGACGGGGTTTCACTATGTTGACCAGGATGGTCTCGATCTGTTGACCTCGTGATCCACCCGCCTCGGCCTCCCAAAGTGCTGGGATTACAGGCTTGAGCCACCGCGCCCGGCCTATATTGCTAATTTTTAACTCTCTTTTTCTAATTGAATACCTAAGTGCCAGTGGCACACACACTATCTATTAACTTCTAGAAGATTGAGGTAATGTCAGTCTGAAATAAACCTTTCTTTTCCTTACATGATTTTTTGTGTGTGTGATCTTACTTTAGGACTCTTGATATTCAATAAATAATTGTGTAATGAGTGAAAGCATTCCAATTCTTCAATTAAATGTGTCCATCACTGTGAATGAGTTTCCTGAAAGCATGGACCAAAGCATGCATTTTTACTTATTTATTTATTTGTTTATTTATTTTACCCAGAGTGCCTCCTGAGAACACTGTACGTACACAATATGTATCATCAAATGAACCCAAATTTGAATCAAACAGTATGATTAAATCTCGTACACATATTGAATGAATGTCAAAAAGCAGGCATAAATAATTTTTACTCTCTCTGTAAAAAGAGAATAGCTTCTTTTATAATGGTGTGTGTATTAAATATATGCAGCATTTTTATTAAAGAAGCCACCCACTGTATAAATTCTAAATACAAAACAACTTTACCATTTCCCAAAATGCCCTGTTAAAATAGTTTTTCAGTTTCTTTCTGCTCTTGAAAAAAATCTTAGAATAAGTTTCATTGATTTTTCCAGTGATTCAAAGACGATAAAAGTCAGACTCCTACAGCTACCAACACATTTTGATTCATTTAGGACTTACTTCATTCAGGTTTCTTTGCAAATGTCAGCCTTGTTTGGCAGAGAGGTGTTTCCTGACCACTCTGAGTGCAATAGCAAGCTCATACCATCTTTATTCTCTTTCTCTGTTCCATATTTCATCTTAGTTTCTTCTATTTTTTATTAAACTAAAATTCTCAGCCAGAGTCTTTTGTGTTTACTTAGGGAGCTGACTGAGATTCCCAGCTTGGGGGTACACTGGATGACTGGAGGCGACATGTGGAATTGGCAATCCACTGGTGCTGGTAGACATCAGTGTAGATTGTAGCCTTCTTTACGGGAACCCAGATAAGTTTCCAGGCAAGGCTGCATGCATTGACAGTTATGGAGCGTAGTCAGTGAAAGTGAACCTGTATCTTTTCACCTTGGCATTAGCCACTCGGCTCCCCACTCACACACTGTATATATCTCTCCGCTACCTGAATACATTCTGGGTTTGAATGTTATGCACAGCTTGGCAGCTGTGTCACTTATCACAGATTTAATGGATCACTTGACGGTGGAATTGGGACAATACCAGAATGCAGCCGACTTGGCTAATGCATTCTTCCCAATTTACATTGCTCTAGAGAGCCAGAAACAGTTTGCCTTCACGTGGAAAGGAAGATAATGGACTTTCATAGTGTTGCCACTGAGATACATGCATAGTCCCATGATATGTCATGGTCTCTTTGCCATGGATTTAGCCGCCTGAAAATGTACAAAGAGGGTCCACCTATTCCATGATATTGATGACATTATAACCTATGTCACATTTTAACTTCATGATTCATTATAACCCTGTAATCAGAGGTTAGAACCTCCGATTCTCTTGCAGATTCAGAAGCAGCGACACCCCTCTTGCAACGTTTGGCAGCATGCGGTGGGGCCATCAGCAAATCTGAGGTCCAAGGGCCTGATTATCTGCTGAATTCTTGGGAGTTATCTGATCAGGTAAGATGGAGGCCATACCACAGGCCATCATAGAAAATAATTTAGATATAATCCTGGCCCATCACAGTGAGGCAGCTATGCACCTTTATGTGTCTCCTGAGACGTTTGCGGGCATTTGTGCCCCATTTGGATCAGGTGATAAAACTGGTGCACTGGTTGACAAAAAAGGGGGGTGTTAACAGGGATTGGGATGATGTGGCTGAGACCACCTTCCTGGCAGCCAAGCAGGCTATTCCGCAGGCACATGCCCTATGGGTAGTTGACCAGGGATGCCATTTTGAGCTGGATGTGCATGTAATCACAGATGGTTTCAGCTGGAGCCTGTGGTAACACATAGTGCACCTGAGAACACCAGTAGGCTTTTGGTCCCAGCTATGGAAAGGAGCTGAGTTCCAGTATTCATTGATAAAGAAGCAGTTAGTAGCTGCATATGCTGTTCTTCAGGCTTCTCAGAGTGTGATAGGATGGGCTATAGTTATCCTGCAGGTGACTTTCCCATAGCAGGATGGGTAGTTTCACGGGTAACAACCTCCCGGACTGGGACAGCACAGACATCCACTTTAGCCAAGTGGAGTGCCTACTTAGAAGAGTGGGGTATGCTGAGTACAAGCCCCTTAGCAGCAGAATTACAAGATGTCTTGGGAACTGTCATCCTAATGCAAGATAAGTTCATGGGGCCTGAGGCACCTCTAGACCCTGAACCATCACCATTTAAGGAAGAGTGCCACCCACTCCACCCATGGTAGGGCATGGTATACAGATGGATCTACCTAGGGTGATGCTGCCGCCTGGACTGCTGTCACAGTCCAGCCTAGTACTGGCACCATATGGTTTAATACCTGGAGTGGACAAAGTAGCCAGGGGGCTGAACTCAGAGCAGTGTGAATAGTGATCACCAAGGAGGTGATACCTGTGGTTATCTGCACCAAGAGCTGGGCAGTTTATCAATCTTGTGGTTAACTACCTGGAAGTTACAGATCTAGAGCAACTGCAATCGAGTTCATTTCCTCTGGAGATGAAGAAGGCACATCTGGCTGGATCTTTCAGTCCTGGAGCCCTCTTGGAGGGAGCATGCAGTTGTGGATTTCTGACATCCATATTCTAGGTGCTGGCTGTGGACTCCTCTCTCTACCTCAGGTGGTCCCCTTCACACAGACTGTCTCAAACAGCACCACCTCTCTCACATCAACAGCCATCAAAATCAAAAGTTCCTGATTGCCCAATGATTTGCATGAATAACAAGGTCCCAGCGGATGCTGATGCTGCTGGGTCACAGACGACACTTTGAGAACAGCTACTTTAAGTAATTTTCTGGCTAGGTGTAAGTCTA
The DNA here is from genome assembly GCA_028533165.1 of Leontopithecus rosalia. Taxonomy (NCBI): domain Eukaryota; kingdom Metazoa; phylum Chordata; class Mammalia; order Primates; family Cebidae; genus Leontopithecus; species Leontopithecus rosalia. The sequence continues at coordinate 97,226,341 of CM052661.1, forward strand.
ACATGAATCTACCTCTTATCACAGGTACATTTTGCCAAAATAAATCTTTTAGGTTTTGTACTGCAGTTGGTTTAAAATACAGCAATTTTTTCTCTGTTATCAACTCAAAATCCCAGGGAGTAATTATTTTGCTTGACGATTCATTCATCTGATGAAAGGGAAAGGTGCCTTCTTTTCTTGCCATAGCAGCAGGGTCTTATGAACACAAGACACATAGAAACATTTTTTTTCCAAAGAGGTCCTCACTCTAATGTCTATTCTCTTTACTAGGTGATCACTGACAGGTAAAACTAGCTTTCCATTCTCTAGTTTCTTTGATATCCCAGCCAAAACAGGGAGACAGAGCATCTCCAGTGGGGCTTCTTTCCACATATAATGATGCATAACTTTGAAGAAAACATAATAAAATAGTTCTGGGCTTTTAAAATGTCTGAATTGAATATAGACTACACCCTTGAAAATATTAAACATATTTTCTACAGAGTGGCCTACAAATTTTTCTTTCTGAGCTGATATAACTTATTTTTTGTAGCAGAGTAAGATCAAGGATGTAAAATATTTTGGTATTCCACAACACAGCATTTCTTATTTTTATTAGAAATATTAAAGAAAATTGTATCTGTAGGGGGAGTTTGTTTATTTTAGGCGTTTTCCCTTATGTGGAAATTTTAAAGAGTTTGTTAGGCTGTGAGATAGATCTATCCCTTTGAGGGTTTCAATCTTTTGCATCACAAATCTAGTGCAGTAACTCTCAGGTCTAGAACTAAACGGCTACTCTAAAACACAAACAAACAAAAAAACCACACATACAAACAGGTACAGAAGACCTAAAAGTTTATTTCTTTCATAGATGCATAAATTGCATTTAATATGAAATTTCTTTATGCATTAGCTTCTCTTTCCTTTTCTACAAAACTTTTCATTACTCTAAAATGAGCCTACTGGATTTTATTTCCAACTCTTTTTTCTTGTGCTTTTTCAAAATTTCAAATTTCATATGTAATTATATTTCAAAATGACATCTTCCTTTTTAGTCACAAAGAATTAGAGGCTTTCAGACAGGAGCACTCATGTGCTTATTACTTTTCATGCTTAGATTATTCTTAGCAAATAAAACTACCTGCAATCATCTTTCTACTTATCTTTAAATTCAGAGGTTGACATTATAAATTATAAGTTTAAATATTTTTCTATTCAGTGCTTCTGATATTTCATGATTTAAATTTATGATATAAACACAGTAAAACATGACTGACCAAGGAAGAAAGGAACTCAACAGATTTACTTGGAGAAATGGCATTTTCATAGTTTTGAAAGTCTATGATATTATTAAAAATTAATCTGTTATTCAAGAATAATTTTTGTCTCACAAAAATTCAGGAAAATGGCTGTCTCTAAGTGTAGAGGGGCTTGACTAGAAAGGAACATGAAGGAAATTTATGGGATAATGAAATGTTTTGTATCTTGGTAGAGATGTATTTAGTTTGCCTTATGCTTTTAGAAACTCTCATGAAACTGTATAACATTTGTAGAGGTTACTGTAAGTACTTATATTTACAGCATAAGTATAAGCAAAATTAAAATATATATATATAAATACAGAAGTAATCAATTCTATAAAAATCTATTACCAACATTTATGTATCACTTTATATTTCTATATACATTGACATTAAATAAATCAACTTTTCAACAAACACCTTTTTAAGAAGAAATTGATAATGATTGAAGAAATGTTTATCTTAATAAAAGTGTTTTTAAATCTCACCTTGTGTTAGTATAATAATTTGAAGAATATTTTAACTAATTTCTTCCAAGAATAATTGCTGAATTTACTTGTCACCAAAACTTACATGCCTGAGAGGTGACTTTTCTTTAAGATATAAAAAGAAGTCTTTATTTAACTTTCTTAGAATCTGTTTCATTTTGACAGTCTCTACAGAAATCAAGAGATCAACATAGGAAATTATTTAGAAGAAGAGAAATGTTTTTATTTATCTTGATTTCTCTGTTGGTAAGAGAACCGGATCTCTTAATGTAATTACACTAAGAAATGAATATGTGAAACAGAAATTCATGGGAATCATTTCTTCCTCACATGTCTTGATATTTAACCTAAATACTTGGAATCAAATTCTACGTATACACCCAAAAGGAGTAACGTCTATACGGATTTGAGATGTCTGCTAAGTGTTATTGTAAAAGCATTTTTAAAGTTTGATTGAAGTATAATTTACATACAATAAACTACACATATTTAAAATGTACAACATGATGAGTTGTGACCTTTGTACACATCCTTGAAACCATCACTTAAGTCAAGACTGTAAGCAAATTCTCACCACTCCAAAATGTTTCTCTTAGTCCTCTTAATTCTTTCTCTCCACCTTTTTCCTACCTCCTCCCTTCCTCAGGCAAACACAGATCAAGCTTCTGTTTCTATCGAATAGTTTGCATTTTTGTGAGTTTTTGTGTAAATCAAATCATACAATATATACATTTTGGTATGGCTTCTTTCATTGACCATAATTGTTTTTAGATGCTGTTACATGTATCAATAGCTCATCCCTTAGTGTTGAGCAGTATCCAATCAGGCGTATGTACCACTATCTGTTCATCCACTCAACTATTGAAAGGCATCCAAGTTGTTTCCTCCAAGTTGTGGCCACTAAAAATATAGATGATTTGAATATTCATGGACACATCTTCACGGGCATATGCTTTACTTAATTTTAGGTAAATACATAGGAGTGAAATAGCTGGATCAAGTGAGAGGTGTGTATTTAACATTCTAGGCTATCACAAACTGTTTTCTGAAGTTGTCATATTATTTCACAGTCCTACCAGTAGTGTATGAAGTGTCCAGCTAGCCCTAGATTTTCACTCGCACTTAGTATGGTAAGTCTGTTTTTAATTCAGGGCAATCTAAAAGGAGTGAAGTATTTCATTATGTTTTTTTATTATATTAATACCTAATGATTAATGACCTTTCCTGTGTTTATTTGCCATACATTTATCTTCTTTGATGAAGTATTTATTCAATTTTTAAATAATTTTGTAATTTTGTATTTGATCATTTATTTCCTTAATATTAAGTTTGGTGCATTTGTTTGTTTTAGATACAAAGTCTCATGAGGTTTCCCAGGCTAACCTTGCACTCCTGAGCTCAAGTGATCCTCCCAACTTAACGTCCTGAGTAGCTGGAATTACTGCACCCTACTCCTATTGAGCATTTTAAATAAACTTTTAATTTTAGGATAGACTTATATTTGCAGAACAATTGCAGTCATATCCCAGCACATTAGATGTACCTTGCACACAGATTTCCCTATTATTAACATTACTATGTTGTATTAGTCACAACTAGTGTATCCATATTCATTCACAATTATCAGCTAAAGTTCATACTTTATTGTGATTTCCTTGGTTTTTAATACAATGTCTTTTGTCTAAGGCATCTCATTACATGTAGTTATCATGTCTCTTTTTACGCTATTCTTCGGCTGTGACAGTTTTCTAGACTTTACTTACTTATTGATCTGGACAGTTTGGAGAAGTACTAGACAGACATTTTGCATAATGTCTCTCCATTTGCATTTTACTGACCTTTTCCTCATGATTAGATTTGTGCTGTAGTTTGATAAGGAAGATCACAGAGCTGAAAGGCCATTCTCATCACATCATATCAAGGGTGCATGCTATCAACACGACATCACTGAGGGTGTTAACTCTGACCTGGCTGAGGTCAGGCCTGTCAGGTTTCCTTTGTTTGCCCAGGATGGAGCCATTCTTTTCCTCCAAATTTCCATACTACATTCGTTAGACAATAGGCATGTAAGGTTGGGAAGTTATGCTGTGCCTTCTTGGTGATGGAATATATATATATATATATATATATATATATATATATATATATGCATTATTTGGAATTCTTTACTTGAGCTTTGTATATTCTACCTAATTATTTACTTATTCAATCATTTATTTGTAACAGTATAAATCCATTTATATTTATTTTATAGTTTTCATTATTCTTCCATTTAAATTTATTCATTTCTTTTTTGTTCATAGTATTCCAGATTTGGCTATGAAGACTCTTTCTGTCAGCTACTGCATCTCCTGGATATACCCCCATTTTTTTCTTTGGCACGTTCTACATTTTGGCACTGTAAGATGGTCCAGGGTCGTCTTATATGTTTTGTGCTTCAGAAATCCAAGATGTTCTGGCTACTTTTATTAGCGAATAGTATGAAAACCATGGGCACTAATTGTGCTCATTGCTACTGTGGTGTTGTTACTTCTAGGCCTCTCAGCAGACAGAGAAATCGATTCTATGTGTCTATACTAACTTGTGTTAATCTAATCCGTTTTTTATCATCTGTGTCTGTGTTAACTAAACATGAGCTCGTACGGATGATTCCAACTTTCACCCAGTAGCACATCCCCCTTGCTCATCTGTAACCTCTTATTCCAACAGTGAGAGAGGTGGCTCCTGCAGTGCACCATCCATTTACATATTTGTTCAAATAGAGTATACTTGCACAGCTACATCAGAATTATTAACCCACGGCCCTGTGAGAAACAACGTTAGCAACCAGATTTCAAAGCTTGTACACTTTTTTGTCTTTAGTCTTACAATCTTCACTTATTTCCAAAGTTAACTCAGCAGCTTTCTCTTCTCACTTTCTTCGGTGAACTTATGACATACATTTGTATATTAGATTTTTTGGGGATTCAGTCTTTATTTCATCTTGGTTCCCCTATCCATGAATTGAGTTTTCAAAAAACTCTGTACATACTAAGTGAAACTAATCTATGGATTGACCAATTTTTATATTTAATATAAATGGAATGATAGAATATATTACCTTTTGTGTCTGGCTTCTTTAATTTAACATAATGTTTCTAATTTTCATTCATGTTGTAACATGCATTCATATTTCATCATTTTTAATGAAAAAATAAAACTCTTCTATGAATATACAAAAAAATCCATTCCTCACTTGTTGAAATTGAGGTTGTTTCAACTTTTTAAAATTATGAATAATACTTCCGGAACTACAATATTTTGTGTAATCATGTTTTCGGATCTTTTGATCTTGGTATTTACCTAAAAGTGGAATTGCTGGGTTATACAATAAGTCTCCGCTTAACTTTGTGAGAAACTTATACACTATTTTCCAAAAAGCAACTGCATCACTGTAAATTCCCACCAGTAATGTGGGAGAGTTCTTATTTCACCACATTTTTGCCAACACTTGTCAGTGACCAACTTTTTCATTAAAACTCTTACAGTGGCTGTGAATTGACACTTCACAGTGGATATGTTTTTCCTGTATCTAATTGTTAATGATGTTGAGCATATCTTCATAAACTTATACATCTTGGGAAAATGTGTATTCAAACATTTTATGTATTTTTAATTGGGTAGTCTATTTATTATTGATATATACAAGTTCTTTTAATATTCTATATACTAGACTCATATAACATTTGCAAATATTTTTGTCATTGTGTGAATTGTCTTTTGACTTCCTTGGCACTGCTCTTTGAAGTTCAATAGTCTTTAGCTTTTGTGAAGCTCAATTGATCAATTTTTTTAGTTGCTTGTGCTTTTGGTGCCAGGTCTAAGAAGCAATTACCTAATCCAGTGTCATAAAGATTTACACCTATATTTTCTTTAAACGGTTTTATAGTTTTAGATCTTATATTTATTTCTTTATCCATTTGAGCTGGGTTTTGTACATAGTATTAGATAAGAGTCTGACATTTTTACTTTGTTCGCGTGGCTCCTTCGTTGGGAAAAAAAAAGGTTCTTCTATATTGAATTGCCTAGGCACCCATGTAAAAAATAAATTGATTCTAAATGTAAAGATTTATTTCTGGTTTCTCAATTCTATTGTCTATATGTACCAATTTCAGTACAATACAAAATTTATTACTGCAGATTTGTAGTAGGCTTTGAAGTTAAGAAATATAGTAAGATTTAAAATTAGGAAAAATGTCCTCAGAATTAGTTCTTTCTTATTATTTAGGCTATTCTGAGTTCCTTGCATCTTCGTATGAATTTAAGGATCAGCTTTTCAATTTTTGCCAAGAAAAAAGGTTACTTAAGGTTTTAATAGAGATGTTGGTGAATACATAGACCAATGTGAGGAATATTGCCATCTTAGCAATGTTAAATCTTCCAACCCATAAACACAGACTATCTTTAATATCTGCTCATATATTTAAAATACAATAAAATGTTTTGTACTACTGGTATAATGCACTTATATAGTAATAGTATAGAGTGATCTTCTAGTGACATTGGAAAGTTGAAAACTTGCATATAAGATGATGAAACTTATAGTGGGAGTAATTGCTATAATTTTAAAAAGTTAAAATAAGTAACAGCTGAAAATTTATAAAGAAATATTTCATAGGAAAAAGGATAAATTGGTGTGTACGTACATATATATATATATATATATATATATATATCAGAATGTATTTCTATCTGTATGTTTTCAGATTTCAATATTTATTTATTTATTTATTCTTAGATACAGTCTTGCTCTATTGTCCAGGCTAGAGTACAGTAGCATGATTTTAGCTCACTGCAGCCTTGAACTGGTAGGCTCAATCAACTTTCCGACTTCTGCTTCCTGAATAGGTAGGACTACAGGCTTACGGCATTATGCCTGGCTACATTTATTTTTTTTTTTTTTTTTTTTTTTTTTTTTTTTTTTTTTTTTTTTTTTTTTTTT
>CM052661.1:97233189-97273240 GCA_028533165.1 Leontopithecus rosalia
TACATTTATTTTTTGTAGAGATGGTGTCTTGCTATGGTGCCCTGGCTGGTCCCAAACACTTGGACTCAAATAATCTTTCCACCTCTGCCTTCCAAATTGCTAAGATCATACTCTTATATTAAGGAAATAGTTCTGGAAAAACCAACAAGTAAGCTATAACCATTTCACAAATTATAATTCAACTAATCTTTTTCAGGAATTGGAGTGCTTTACAAGGGTTCGATAGAGACCGTGCAGAGAGTTTGCATTTTCTACCATCTATTTCTCCTCTATGTTCAGTTGTAATCATTTAAACACTCAGCCAAGAGCCTCCCAAGAATGAAAGAGCCGTTGAGAAGCCCTGAGAATAATCATATCTGTATTGTATAGGCCACAATAGGGACATAGGCATGAACATGGCCCTAACGTCCTGTAACTTCCACCTTGTTAAGATTATCTGGCAAAATAAAGAAACACCAGCATCAGTGCATAAAGAAGAATATGCTAGACAATGTTAATTTGTAAATAAGCCTACATTCTTGGTGACAGTGTCATAGTGAAAGCAGTGTGAATAAATCCTAACAAAAAACCAGATTGAATGAATTAGCTGATAGATTCATGGTGAAGCAAAGGAGAGTTTTATTGTAGCACAGGCTTTTAATATACTGGTCATGGATGCTAAATTAACTGTGGTGATGTCTAAAGTTTTCACGTCTCATGACAGACTTTGTTTCTTATCTACTCTGAAACTGACACCTGCCATTACCATTGCTTTGCAAGTCTTACTGCCGTTCTGGGTATTAAGGCTCACAAGCATTACTTGCTATTATTTAAAGGGAAAATAAATGCTTGGCCTTTGTAAATAAGTATTAGATATTGGAAATATATTGTATTTATTCGTGTATAAAAAGCATTGGAATGGTTAAAAAGTTTAATTAATAATTTGTATCTACATATGCTATTTCAAACTTTGGATTAAATAGCATATGTATTAAGTTTCATGAAGCAAAATCAGAACAGAAGAAATAAAATGAGAAGAAAAACAAGATGTGGCTTATCTCAGGAGCTCAAAGCTTTTAGTGTGTGAAAGTAATTTATGGCTTTCAAAATTGCAAGATATTTAAACATGTTTAATAACATTCAGACTAAGACAAAAAGCAAAAATTGTCAATATAAATTTTTCCAAGCCCATAAATGTTAGAGTTGAAAAGTACCTTAATGTAATTTATTCCATCTCTTGATTTTACAGAGGATGAAGCTGATGACTACAAAATAAAGTGATTATCCAATGCAACAGAACTAATAAGAAAGAGTTCTCTTGACTCCCATGGCTGCCAACATTGACAAAAGATAATTCTTATTCCTCACTATTCTATAATTAGTGAATGTTGTATTAAGCACAGTATTCTCTTTAGCCTTTGTTCTGGACCAAATTCTTGTGTCTCCCTAAAGTTCATGTGTTGATGTCCTAACTCCCAATAGGATGGTGGTTGGGGGTGAGGTCTTTGAAAGGTAATTAGGTATAGATGATGTCATATGAGTGGGAAGGCATGATGGGATTAATGCCTTGATAATCAGAGGAAGAGAGACCAATGTTCTCTCTCTCTGTGATATGAGGACTGAGTCAGAAGGTGGCCAGTCTTCAAGCCAGTAAGCATGTCCTTACCTCACTGGAAACTGAACCTGCTGGCACCATAATAGTAATGAATTTCTCAGCCTCCACAACTGTGAAAAATAAATATCTGTTATTTAAAGCATTCAGTCTGTGGTATTCTGTTATAGCAGCCTGAGCTAAGCAAACCTAATGGCACTTATACTTTTCTAAATTGCAGAATTATATTTCTGAATACAATGAATTCAGGGGTTACTGAATATAGTGCTCATGATTGAATTGAAAAAAACAAGTAATTTAAATCAACTAAAACAATGTTGAAAATGCAATAACCTAAAATATCTTGAGCAGAAATGTAACAATATTTATATAATACAGTGAGAATACTGTCTTCCATTGCCATCACAAAAAAGTCTTCTTTTTTTTATAACACTTTTCTGTTCTTCTCATTATTTCCAAGTCAGAAGGATGCAAGAAATATTTATTCAAAATATAAGTTTTTGATTTTTAAATTTGAATTTTTGTATTTTGGTAGAAGCCTGACCCACCTGTCCCAAAAGAATTATTTAAATAATAATGACATTTACTCCATGTATATCAATAATCTTGAAAATTTTAAAAGGCAAAATTATGTGATTTATTTGCCAAAGGATTTTTAAGGTTTATTTATATAGGAGAAAAGAAAAGACTAGCAACAAACATAGAATACCCTCTCAAGAAAGTGAGTACTGTTAGTATTAAAATAACCAAGAAAGGCAATTCTTCACCAAATTGATAGTTTAAATTGCATTTAGATGGCATGGGAAGGGAATTGTTAAGCTGTGATTCAGAGGACACCAGGCACCTTCAGGGCAGTGTGACTATAGACTTTAGTTATAATTCATGAGGATATGTGCACAATAGTGAATTTATTGAAATTTTAAAGAACTGCATCTTTAATTTAATGAAATGTTAAAGAACTGCTTAAATGTAATGAAAAATGGTTATATGGTTTTTAACTGTGAGCCAAAAAGATTAAATTTGGTATATTGAGATGTTTTTTAATGCATTGTGCTGTAAATATTGGGTTTCATTACTTTTTTATGACATAAGCCTCAAAAAGGCACTCATCCAACTATAATTTCAGTTTCTCATATATTTAATAAGAACCTATTCAAAATTTTAAAATAATAAATCTAGCTCCTGTAAGTATGAATCAGAACATTAAAAACTGGTAAAATAGAATAAACAAATGGCATATGAGAACTACTATATCATTTCACAAAGAACATAATTTAAAGAAATTATTCAAGTCTAACTTCTAAAATGTGTTTGCTCATTAATTTCTGAGTCCTTTATGTATTAGTTCAGGTCTTTCATAGGCCAAAAAAAAATAAAAATAGCTGATCTGAGAAAATACTTTTCAGCAGAAAGGATAAACTGATATTTTAATAAATATTGGTTTACCTACTATTCAATGGTAAAGATTTAGTTTAACTTGACAAAATATTCATTATTTTAAATTATTTTAACAATTAAAATGGTGCAACTTAAAATTGATGTTTTATTGCAAAGCTACAGACAAGCTCGATTTGGCAATTTTCACCAGATGTTTGAGTATATGCTATAACATGTAAGGCATTGTAAACATTCGTAAAATACTATTTATCATGCAAATTAGTATGAAAAAACAATCCTCTTTTGCTCGCTAATATTAGTGATTAAAGTAAATATATTTAGAATAATTTATATTAAATAATCAACTGGATTTATTGTTGAAGAACATATTCTGATTATCAAGACAATTTATAAATATGTATTCAAAATGTATGAGATATTTTAGCTTATGTTTTGATACTGAAGAAACTAATCTGTAACTACTGTATAAGGCATTGAATGTATGTTTTCATTTTAGTATTCTCCCTGATGTTATGGCCTGCTCATTCAAATCTGTTGAAACAGTCTTTCTAATTATGACTAAATTTTACATTGTTAGAGAATTTTCCTTGGTATCCTTAATTTAAAAAACACCACCTTGTTCCTCTTAAAAGTGCAGCTGACTATTTCAGAGTGTAATAAACCCAGTAATAATCCTTTTTAGACAAAAGTATTGTTGTTGTGCATTTGGGAATACTCATTTTTCATATACCAAGCTTTTTCAGGCCACATTCCTACATTTTTTACCTCATTTTGGAAACTAGATGTTGATTACTGACTAGAAGTTCAGAGTTTGTTTAATGGTATTTGAAGCTGTCTATGCGTAAATCCAGTCTAATTAATCCATTTCTATTTTCTTAAACCACTTCTCAGAAATTGTAAGATGTAACAAAATGAATAAATAAGGCGGTATTTGTAAAATTCTTAAGGGTATCCCTATGATGCCCATCAACTAACAGGCATGTAAAAAAATCATATTTAGCAACAGACTGACAATGTTCTTGGTTGTATTAGTAAGAAATCCCTATATGAGTGAAAATAAAATTTCCCCAAATTCAGCCTTTTTTAAATTATCAAGCTAAATAATAATAATTGCGAAAAAGTGCAGATTCTGTTTTATTTATTTTCCAAGTGATGTAACCAAAAAATTGCATCTACTAGAAGACTGATATTAATCTTTGTGTCAATAATTGATTTCATTTGTGAAATGAATTGATTTCATTCATCAGTAGTTAATCATAGCAATTTGGTGGACCAAATCATCTGTTAAATAAATTTTTCATATTTCAATGGTGTCATTACACGTTAATTTATTTATATTTGATTAGATTTTTTTTGACTAACAGCCATATAATAACTCAACAATGATGATATGTTCTAAGTATAGAACCAAAGACTGTTCAGTTCTATTTAGGGAAAATGGAGGTAGGGCGTTCAATTTACTGCAAAATCACATCTTTATTATCAAAACAAAGAAAAATTTAAAAATCAAGAACATAAAAATTACCACAAAATGCATACTTTGTTACGAAATTCTGTTCTTTCTTCTATATCATACTATTTCAAAATTTATTTGGTATGATTTTAGAAATAATAATATTCTACAAATAGAAATATTCTAAATTTAAATGTTAAACAGATAGTCAAAACATACTAGAAACATTCCAGGAAAGATTATAAAACGGATATCACTGTATAGCATATTTTTAAAAGTTGTTATTATTACTCTGACAAATAAAATAAATATGAAATAAATGCTGTAACTTGGGAAAAATTAGTTTTTTATTTGAAAACATTTTAAATACAGACTGAAAAATAAAATGGACTTAATTGAGAAATTACTTGAATGTACAGGAAGTTCAGTAAATTTTCTAAGTACAAGATAAATGCTAAAGAGGCCTAGTTACAATCCTAGATAGAAATGCTGAATCTTGTAAAGATGTAGCTTACTAAATTAATTTTCTATTTTATCACAAGTGACTAAGTGTATGTGATAAACATAAGGGAAAAAAGCTAATATTAGTAATGAAACCCAGAATTTCAGGGATATATCAGAAATGAATTATCAGGCCAAGAAGATATTTATAAAAAACTAGAAATGCTCTGTCCTTGGCAAATAATAAGACAATAAAATTTTACTACTAACATTAAGATAATTATCTTTATCATATTAATTATTACAATATATGAGACTTGGCAAATGGGAATGATCATGGGAATATACTTTGAATAAAATTACTTAGAGGAGCCATGTGTAAATATAAATACCCAGTGAGTAGTACACAGTATAAGACCAGCAATAAATAAATAAACTAAAAGGCCAGCAATTACAAATATAGATGTCTCCTCTACAGGAACACTTACTCATATATGCAGAAGAAGACATTATAGAACAGTTAATAATATTTAAAAGAACTAACAGTATCTGAGAAACTATTATCCAGTCTTACTAAGACTATATAAACAAAATGTGGTTTATTATTTAGTAAAAAATAAATTATGCAACATTACAAATGGAATACTTTACAGGAATTTCAGAAATCCAATATCAAATAATAAAGGTGATATACAACATGATATTTTAATGCAAATGTTTTAATCCACAAAGCAATAGTGTATATTATATGGATATATATGTTGGTAACAAGCATTTTTTTAAAAATCGTATGAATGAAATACACCAATTTCAGAAAAGAATTACATATAAGATTTAAAAAGGAAGCATGTTACATCTTTAACAATTTATTTCTTAAAAATTAACTCTGAAACAGAAATTAAGCTTAATAATTGTGCTTAATTTGGTCATACCTGCTTAGATTGTTACCTTTAAAACTTTCTTCAGGAGTGAACATTTTTATAATAAATACATTTATGTTTAAAATTTCTCACCTTGGTTCCACAAGTAATATTAAAAAAACAAATTCAGTTTAACTGAAGCATAAAGTTTACTGGGAGGCTATTTAGTGCCTCATAAAATCAACAAGAAGTCCAGAAGTGTGTTCACAGAATTGCTGGAAGCAAGACCAAGACACACTCAGAAGCCACTGGATATAACCAGCCTAGAGTAGACCCTGCATTTCCAGCTTCTCTACCAACAGGTATTCCTATTCCATGTCCATGTCATACCTACCAGGGGGCAGAGCAAGAAACTTTTGCCCATTGTTAACCTCCGTAATGACAGATGAGAGTTTCTCCTTTCTATCTTTGGAAAGTGTTTTTACACATTTAAAAGGCAAAATAAAAAATGCCCTCAACAATAGACTTTCTCAAGTTAAATAATAAGAAAATACTTAAAGGAATAAATACATGCTTGGTAGATATGAAGAAAGATTCTGCAGAAATGGCAATGCTAATATCGATCAGGACACGAAATGAATACATCGTATGTGTTACTTTGTAAGAGATACAACCTATAACAACAGTTGAAAGGAGCTAAAATTCCCAGGTTGAATCCTGACTGTCACTTCTCAGATTATGACCAAGGGTGAGTTGCTTACCATAATTTTGCTTCAGCACTTTTATCTACAAAATGACATTAAAGATAGTACCTATCTCAGGGTTATTGTAAAGTTTAAAATATTTAATAATAAAAAAAATTTTGAAAAGTCCTTGGCATCTAATACATACTCCAAAATAATTAATTCTTAGATATGTTTTTAAAAGCTAAAACTATATTACTGATATGAATCTTAGGGTTATAAAGAAAATTATATGAACATATTTCTGGTAGAAGTGCATGTTTATGCTTATTACCTGGAGCACAATTTCTCAATAAGTACCAAAAGTCTTTTAAATGCACCTGCACTTTGTTGGAATTCATAATTAAACTTTTCGGAATTGAATTTGCTATGAAACATGAACAATATGTATGTTCAAGAACACCTGTTTATACTTTCAAATTAAAAATACTAGTATGATTAAGAAGGCATAAACCCCAAAAGATTATTTAGGCAGCGAATTAATAATTTAAAAACTGAAAAGCTGACGGACAAGTTGTAATTTTCTCAACAAGCCAGGTAAAACTGAAACGTATGCTTTCCTGAAAGTAACTCAACAAGAAGCAACTTGATTTCCATCTGACATGGTTGGATCTGTGTCCCCACCCACATCTCATGCAGTTTTGTAATCCCCAGTGTTGAAAGGTTGAAAGTAGGGCCTGGTGGGAGGTGATAGTTGGAGGCTGTTGCTCATGAATGGTTTTGCACCATCCACTTAGTGTTACTCCTGTGATAGAGTTTTCATGAGATCTGGTTGTATAAAAGTGTGTGGCACGTCCCCCAACTCACTCTTCCTCCTGCTCTGGTCGTGTAAGATGTGCCTGCTTCCCCTTTACCTTCCATCATATTGAAAGTTTCCTAAGACCTCCCAGAAGTCAAGCAGATGCCAGCTCCATGCTTCCTGAAGAGCCTGAAGAACCATGAGTCAATTAAGCCTCTTTTCTTTGTAAATTATCCAGTCTCAGATATTTCTTTTTTTTTTAATTGTAATTTAGGTTCTGGGGTACATGTGCAGATCATGCAGGATTGTTGCATAGGTACATACATGGCAATGTGTTTTGATGTCTTCATCCCCCCATCACCTATATCTGATATTTCTCCCCTCATTATCCCTCTCCACCCTCCCCACCCAGCTGCCCCTCCCCTAGCCCCCCCCCAATTGACTGCAGTGTATGATATACCCCTCCCTGTTTCCACATGTTCTAATTGTTCAGGTATTTCTTTATAGCAATGTGAGACCAGACTAACACACCACCTGTGATCCTGTGAAAGCGTCCAGAATTGAAGACACCTATGGGGGGAGAGAGAGAGAAAGGACTACAAATATAGAAGGATTAGAAACATATTCCAAAGAAAAGATAAATTTCCAGATTCCTTCCTTCCTTTCTGTTCCTTTTACTGCCTAGAACAAGCTATGCACTAGAGAAGTTGTTTATTGTGTTCTCTGGCCTTAGAGTAGACATCATTAAAGGTAGGTGTGTAAGAGAGTGTGTGTAAGTGTGTGTGAGACAGAGCGAAAATACAGGAACTAAGCGAAATTTATACAGAACAGTTGTATTCCCATGTCCTGCACCTGCTTTTTAGAACACTAATGGCCAAATTATGTGTTCTGTAGGAGACAGGAGACTTCCTGGGGCTTAGAGGTGCTGGTGCAGGAAGACAATGACCTGCACAAGAGAAAACCCCACTAATCATTCTAATCCATTGCTCACAAGTGAATAGGCATCACACATATAGACAAAGTTCTGACTTAGCATTAAAACATCCTCAGCTTAGATGTAAATAAATAACCAAAACTCGGGGGAGGTGCTTGACAGAAGTATCTAATATGAAAGACAACCAAGGTGAAAAAAGATCATAGAAGGAACAGAAAATCGGAAAGACCGGAGTTGGTGCGAGTGTGTGTGCTCACTAACACAAAGACCAGATAATCAAACCACATGCAGACGAATCCAAGAGCTTATTCAATCTTAATTACTAGTAATTTCTGACTAACGAGTCTCACAAGCAAGAGAGGAGGTGTAGGATATGGAATGTGACTCCGTAGGTCCTTTCTCCTCACATCTCACCTGTGCTTTTGGTCCCAGGATCAAAGATAAGGTCTCTCATGATGTGTGCAGTCACCTCGGGTGAAAGGGAGTATTCTATTTTATCAGCTCTTCATCTTCCCTCTACATAAGCATATAGTTTATGTGTCATTTTCCAAGAAGCCTTGTACAATAAAACCATAGATCCTAAATTTGTTTAAAATAAGCAGTCCAATAAAGGGGCCATCCTGCTAAAACAATGTATCAATAAAAACTGCCCTTCTGCTATTATCGATAGTTTGCTGTTTATCAGTAATTTTACAAGAAGATTAGACAAGGCCACTTTTGTTTCCCCCCTCTTCCCTCATGTCATATAAGGGAGAAAAATTGAATTCAGGCAAATGAGGGCCATGGTAGACATATATGTGTACTACTAAAAACAAATGATTGTGTCATTATGGGATACACTAATATTTTTGTGATTGAAAAAATTTCCTATTTTTTGAAAAGTGGTTTATTTAGGTAGAGTATTATACATAGAATAATAAATATATGTCATACAACTCATTGTAATGAAATTTGTTTCTTAACTTTAAAGGGTGAATATTATTTTGTCATCCATGTTTTCCTTTTCTTCCTTTGATACAGGTATCTTATAAATTAAATGTTTTATATTATGCATAAAGGAATAATAGGTAAAAAATCTTAAATTTTTACATAGTATAAGAACAAATGCATAACATTAATAAAGATATTCAATCTTATAGCATCAGTCTGATTTTTAAAAAGTTCTAGTATATATCTTCTTGAAAAATAACCCATAGATGTGTTTTGAGATGGAATGTGTCATTCCTAGCAATAAAATCACTTTTACCCCACATAGCACATACTAAATGAAACTCTTCTTACATTAGCCAATTGTTTTTTATGTTATTTATTTATTATTATTATTATTTTTGAGACGGAGTTTCACTCTTGTTACCCAGGCTGGAGTGCAATGGCAAGATCTCGCTCACTGCAACCTCCACCTCCTGGGTTCAGGCAATTCTCCTGCCTCAGCCTCTTGAGTAGCTGGGATTACAGGCACACACCACCATGTCCAGCTAATTTTTTGTATATTAGTAGAGACGGGGTCACCATGTTGACCAGGATGGTCTCGATCTCTTGACCTCATGATCCACCCGCCTCGGCCTCCCAAAGTGCTGGGATTACAGGCATGAGCCACCGCACCCGGCCTGTTTTTTATGTTATGTTTAAACAAACTTTTACTGCTTTTAAGTAGGATTGAGAGATGTAATTATAATTCTAATCTACACAAAGCCTGATTTCTGTTGTGTCCCTTGTCAGACTTCACTTGAAGAATAACTAAGCTGATGACGTATGATCTTTATTCAAGTAAACTCGGTAACTCTTTCCAACAGCATAGTATGCATTCTCTTACTTTCTGTAAGAGATAACACAATACATTTCCTTCGTCTTCATTATCCTCTTCTTCTAACAAAAGTAATTTATAGTATTCCCTTCAACAATGGATGAGGAATAATGACAAATGTCAACCATGTAACGAAGGGAAAAATAGAGCTCCGTCTTGTCTTTATACAGTAATGTTTACCTCATTTGTTCTACTTCATCTCATGCATTTGGTTATTCAGTTATGACGTGAGTAGTCAAAATACTTAGCACTTGCTTGACACAGAGCTTGACACATCACTTGGCACAACTATTAGCTGTTATTAGAAAGTGGTTTTAAAAAAGGACAGCAGTGTTAACTACTAATATAGTTAGCAGAGCAAACAAGATTTTAAGAGAAAATTATTTCAAAGTATTTTTGTATACACTTGACAGAGATTTCTTGTGGTAATTGCAACTCGTTGCATTCAGCAAAGCTGGTTTGGAGGGAGTGTGTGCTGAGAAGATAATGCTCTTTTATTTCAACCCTGGTTAATTTTATTAAGACCTAGAAAAGCATGGCTAAGTCAAAGGTTATCCTAAACAAATTCCAAATATTTGGGCCTTTTATTTTTATTTAAGCAATCCCGAAATTTCCTTCAAAGTGTTAAGATATGAGCCAAGGGAGAAAAATGCAAGCATATGAGCCAAGGGAGAGAAATGCAAGCAACTGACCAAAACATCATATTTCCTGTAGTTTTGTGACCAGGGTAGCAAATGTCAGCCTTTTGAAAAGTAGTCATAGAGAAATCCAACAGGGGAAAGAATGGCAGACCATGTGGGAGAAGGCATGGCTTCAGCCATCTTTCTCCATGTCCTACCTGCTGCTAACCCTCCAAGAATGGTGCACGCAAGTGGCTGGGGAATATATAATACTATTTTATGTAACCCAAAGGCAAATGCCAGAAATCCTGGCTTATAACTTTTTAGATATCTGCCTATCGAAAACAACTAAAGATTTCAAACTTTCCTTGACATTTTTGAAAGACAAGAAATCTGCATCAGATCTCAATATTCCCACTTGAGTCCAGGAATCCAAGACTAGCCTGAGCAACATGGTGAAACCCCATCTCTAAAAAAATTTTTTTTTAATCATCAGGCATACTGGCACTTGCTGGTAGGTTGCCCAGCTACTCAGAAGGCTGAGATGGAAAATAACCTCAGTGTAGAAGGTTGAGGATGCAGTGAGCCAAGAGGTGCTTCCATCACTGCACTCCAGCCTAGGCGACAGAGTGAGACCCTGTCTCAAGTTAAACAAATAAATAAATAAATATTCCCAACCTGTTTTAAAATACTTTTTAAAAAGATGCTTAAGCATAAAACAATTAAATGGACAAGAAAGTAACAGAATAGTCCTAACGGTTTTGTTAGTTCATTTTGAAATAAAGATAAAACATTTGCGATATATTTTACAATGTTGGGAAAATAAACCAATGTTGATAATTGGCCGGTCAGATGGACAATTCCTTCCAGTCAAAATGTTTTATTTTAGTTTTTTTATTTATTATTTTAATACACATTACAATTTAAGTTTGTATATTTGGAAAATCCTTATATTTGAGTTGCTTTCTGTACCTGAAATAGAAATAATGTGTTAATTGTAATTTTTCAAATATTAGGTTTGTTTCTTTTCCACTCAACAGATTCACTACGCATTAACAGGATAGCAACATGGTGTGATCGGGCTGTTGTATGGTGAACAATACAGATATCTGTGTTTTGATTACTGTTTCCTCCCATGAGGGGGCTGGAATAGATATCTGTATTGTGTAGGAAACAGTAAACAAAACACAGATATAAAATTCAAAAGTATAGTACATTCTACAGAAGAAAATAGACGTATTCTAAGAAAATATAAAAAGGAAGCCCATTTATTTCATAGAACTTGAAGAACTCTTAGGATGTAGGCTTTTCTGAGAAAGAGACATTTTAGTTGACATTTGAAGAATGATTTAAGACAGACTAAAATGAGACAAAAAGCATTTCCAGGAAATGGAAACAACAAACGTGTCTCTTCTATAGAAAAGGGAAAAAAAGCTTGATCTCCTGGAGAACTGGAAGAAGAACATGAGGCTGTAATTTGAGTAAGGTCAATAGAATGGGTTACAATGTCAGACAAGGCTCCTGTTACTCAGGGCTTGTGCAGTAAACAAGGGTGTCTTATTTTATTTTTAGTGAAATGAGAAATCTTTGTATTGTTCAAAGAAAGACTATGACATGATCACTTTTAGTTCCTAAATGATTTCTTGAGTTGCCGGGTGGAAATTTGATTGGAAGCATACAAAGGGAAGATGGAGACTCTGTTTTGATTCATTTTAATAATTTAAGAAAGAGATATTGTTAAGTTAAACTGAGGGAGTGGCAATCAAAGAGTAAAGCGTACACAGCTGAGATATATCCCCACCCCCTCAGGCTTTCTTTAAACATTAAAATGTTAAAAAATTTACATTTTAAGAATCCATATAATTTATCTTTTCAAAATCTTATTTTATTTTAAGTTCCTAGGATACATGTACAGGACATGCAGATTTGTTACTTAAGTATGCCATGGTGGTTTGCTGACTCTATCAACCCATCACCTAGGTATTAAGCCTCACATTCATTAGCTATTCATCCTGATACTCTCCGTCCCTCTACCTCCTAGACAGGCCCCAATGTGTGTTGTTCCCCTCCCTGTGTCCATGTGTTCTCATTGTTCAGCTCACACTTACAAGTGTGAACATGCAACATTCGGTTATCTGTTCCTATGTCAGTTTGCTAAAGACATGATAAAAGATAGGTTAAAAGGATAATGGAGAGAGAGAAAGATAGAAATATAGATGCGTTAATGTCATTAGAGAGGCATCTAGGAGAGTGCCAAAATGATTTTCAAATACTGCCAAATATTTTTAAAAATATATAACAATCAAATGTTTTTAAATTTGGTCATAGCTGGTCAATTTTCTTTCATTTCTTTCATTAGGTATACAATAATGAAGTTTTATTTTTAGGTTTTCTGTTCTAAAGGTGTTTAATTACTAGAATAGCCTCTCAACCAGTAGAACTTGCTCTGGTGACAGAAACGTTTCCTGCACTTGCCAACATTTTAGCCACTAGGCATGCATGAGCAGCAGGAATGAGGCTTGGTGTGAGCGAAAACTAAATTTTACACTTAATTTAATGTAATCTATATTAACATAAATCTAAATACACACATGCTGTTGGCGAGTTTGAGGAAGACTGAACATAAAAACATCACTCTGCTGCTTTGCAATATACAATTGGACAGCGTCATTTTAGAACATAGTGGCAGGTATGGAGAGAGACTGTTATTGGAAGAGTCAGATATTGGAGAATGAATTCTGGAGTCTTGTCCACTTTCTATTTTTAATCTGAGTAATGATTACAAGATTGTTCATGTTATAATTATTAGTCAAACTGCATATGCATGTTTCACAACCTTTTCTTTGTTTTACTATTACACACGCACACATACAAACAGCCCTAGTTAACACAAAGAGAAAATAGGAGGTAAGGGTGTGAAGGCAAGTAGTGTGCATGACTTTTGGAAGAAACTGAGCTGTAAAGTCAAAGTAATTAGAACCTGAAATTGAAAGGAATATATCAGTCCCTCTGATAAATAGTTACTATTTAATTAGGTTGAGAAATCTATATGCTAATTAATGAATAGTTGGTTAGCAAAGAACGATTTAGAACTACAGAAATACAGATTAAGGTATAGAGCAGGATAACTGAGTAAGGGGAATATTATTTGGTGTGTTCAGTGGTAGATGAGTTTAGAGGTGAGGGAACACAGCAGAAAGTGAATCTCTTATTGCTTGTGACTAATTTCTCTATATTTTCTCTAGGTCCAGTGAGCTACATTCTATTAATCTCTATTTTTCTCTTTCACATGGGGAGACCATGATATCCTGATAAGAGGGAAGTCAGTGAAGTAGAGTAAAACTACAAGCACCATAAAATCTTTCAAAACTGTGAAGAAGGCTGGAAAAGGTTTAGAATGACAGAAATGGTTTAGGAATTGCCCCATTTATTTTTAGGGGAAAATATGAGTAAAGAAAATGATTTAGAGTTTGTGTGAAACTAGATGAACAGGACATTTGCACACAACTGTAGCATCATTAGGCTGCATTTGTCCAGTGTATTAGAAATTTCAAGAAATTCCACATTTATTATTATTTGATTCTTACATTACATCTCTTTGAGTGAGATAAGAATTTTATTCCCAATTAATTCAATGATGGTTAAATTGGAAATGATTTAACTTGCTAAGATCAAATAACTGGTGTTAGAGCAAATTATCCCTGCCATTCTGCTGATAGAACTTCTCATACTACATTAATTATATAACATGCATTAATTAGAGAAAAATGAAAAGCTCCAAAATTGAATTCTTCTCTTGTTCTCTTTCTTCTTGTCTTCTCTTCTTCAGCTTCTTCCTGCTTTAGGAAACACAGAAGATGATTTTTACATCCGTATAGTCTAAAAATATTCAGAAACGTGTATTTCTAGAGAGAGTTTAGGTTTGACTCATTTTTTTTACATTGTAGTAATCAAAATTGCCTGCAACCATCTCACTGACACCGAATTACAAACTGTAATATTGGGCTGTAGACCCAGAGAACAGACAATGGTGGAGAGACAAATAATTAATGTTAAGCAGCAAGAGAAAAGTATATTAATTTGGTTAAAATGCTATTAAGTAATAGAAGAAATGTCTCTGTTATTGAAAGGATTTCTGCTTATGATTTCATAGAAAACCTTCAGAAAATTAATTTATATTGTGCCTCCACTTTCTTCCAACTGTTAATTTATTACTTGGATACTCCTCCTTTGGAGTGACACTTAATGTGTCCCAGATTTGCAGGTACCTGCCTAGACAGCCAAACATATATTAAGTTCACATTCACTTTGAGAATAACATCAACTCTCTTTCTTCCCTGCACATAAAAACAGCTTTGCAATTCTTAGAATCTGGAAAGTTGTTTAGAAACTCCTAGAGATAATTTAATTCAATAGGCACATTATTGGTCAGAGGAGCTAAAACTGATTAATCGGAAAATTTTACTTTGAAACTGCAAATAGTCAAGTCAAAAGTTTTATTTTTTAATTGGATAATAAACTAACAGAGTTAAACATTCATTTATTCGGACTCAAGTAAAACCAAAGAAATGAGCAATACCAGCAACCATGCCAGCCTGCTCACAGCATACTCTTGGTTTAGAGTTTATCTCATTTAGCAAAATAATTTTTAAAAATTTCTTTTTCACATTATATAGTTTCCCTAGGTTTAAATTCTAAAACTTTATTAGCTATTCACAGTAGTTGAAAATTGTTCATTTTACCAGCTAAAAAGCACATTTCTATACATGGATGCCTAAGTTGCTTGGCAACAAGAGCAAGTGTCCCTGTACATTACACATAGTGATGCTGCCACCTCATTGTTTAATGGAATTAGCTGTTGCTCTGAGATTCCATAATGAAATAACATTTATAAGCAACTTGCATTCAGATGTGATATTGTTTGAAATGAAGCTATCCAGTTCTAATTATTTTTTCTTCTTGTTTCTATTGTTTGTCTTCCCTTTGGCAAGTAAGAAATAATCTTAATTATAGAAGCAATTGCATTACTATGCCTAATAATAGTATTACACAGAAAAGTATTTAGTTTCAGAAGAGCTCTTATGACTTACACTGTAAGTTACCGCTATGCAAGTATATGACCTAAATGAACACCGAGAACACTCCTAAATAATAGGCTTTATGAAAATGATTATACGGGTGTGTGTAATCTCCAGATCATATTGGTTGTAATTCTCACTAGAAATGTAAGAAGGTGAGTTTAATTTTTTAAAAAAGAAAAAGAATGAAAGAATGCCTTACCATGTAAACAACTTATACCATCTGAAAATCCCTATGATAAATATCTTAATTACTGTTTATGACATAAGAACTCAATGATGTGCGAAGGCAATGTTAACTTTAACCAATGAGATGCAAAAGTCAATTTAATTGTCACAAGGCGTTTGCTATTACTAGCATGTTTATGTGATATATTTGCATAATGACTCTTTTAAGCAAAAAAACACCTTTCTGTTTTAATTGAATTGAGTGACTTCATTATTTTCTCAACCACTACTGGCTTTTAAAGGATGTGCATTTAGTTTGCACAGGAATAAGTGGGCAATATCTTTGCCCATGGTTGCTTTAAGCCGTCCTGCAGTAGCCAAGATAGTTAAATATTCTTTTCATTCTTTTATTTACTCATTCAACAAGTATGCCTCATTGTGCCAAGTGGAGAGGAAAAAGAAGTGAAAAAAGAAATATAATTGCTGAATTAATAAAGCTCGTAGTCTACTGGGGGATAGAGATCATTGAAAATGCCCTATATACATTTTCCAGTTAAAATTGGATTGAGTGATATGAAGGAGAGCAACTAGGTACTGTTAATGGAAAAACCAAACTCTGTGAAATACTTCAAGAGTTTTATTCTGAGCCAGTATGAGTGACCATGAGCTGAGGAACAATATTGAGAGGTCCTGAGAAAGTGTGCCTGAGTCGGTTGGGTTACAGTTTGGTTTTCTCCATTTTAGAGAGACAGAAATTCTAGACAGACATAAATCAATACATGTAAGTTATATATAGGCTTGGCGGCCTAGAAAGGAAAGATATCAAAATGGGATCAGGGTGGGATGGGGGGATGCTGGAGGTGTTATGGATGGTCATGGGGGAATTAAAAGATTTTCTTTTTTATTATACTTTAAGTTATGGAGTACATGTGCAGAATGTGCAGGTTTGTGTGGGGGGTGGGGGCTAGGGGAGGGATAGCATTAGGAGAAATACCTAATGTAGTTGATGGGGTGATGGATATAGTGTATCACCACGGCATGTGAATTGAAAGATTTTCTTATGGCAATTGGTTGAAAAAGTTAAACTTTGTCAAGGCGCTGAAGTCAGTAGAAAGAAATATTTGAGTTAAGGTGGGGGGGTTGTAGAAGCCAAGTTTTTTTGTTATGTAGATAAAGCCTCCAGGTGGCAATCTACTAGATAGTTAGTATCTTTTTTTGGAGGTTAAAAGAAGTTGGACTCTTAGGAGTCCATCTCTCCTGGATTCTAGGTCTTGGCTGTATTAATGGAGATTCTCTACAGATGCAAGTTTCCTCTTAAAAAGACAGCTTTACAGAACCATTTTAAAATATGTCAATGAAACACATTTCAGATTAAAATATATTTTATTTCCTTTAGGGTCTGCTATTTTTCTTGTGATGCTACACCAGAGTCAGGTTGGAATTGGTATTTTATTACCACGGAGAGTCTGCTTTGTCCATCTTGTGATTTCCATTTTAGTGTTAATGCTGGTCAGTTGTGCCTAAACTTTAAAAGGGGAGGATGTATGATGTAATGTGTCCAACCCCCATTCCCATGATGGCTCCAAATGTTGTATTTCTGAGGTTTCTCTGAGGTCCCCTTGGCCCATAGGCCACAAAGACTTAAATTCTCTTACTTAAGGACTAGTTCTTGTTTATCTTGAAAACTTGACTGATCAATTCACTTGGTTGGGGGACTAGTGCAAACAAGTATTTCAAATTTAAAATAAATTTTAGAACATACTTTTCCAAATTTCTGTCTAGTTTTAGGGAGAGAACACTAGAGCCATAGGGATGTAGCCTGACATTCATCCTAGCAGCTTTCAGAAAGAGAGAACCAAAATAAAAAAGCTTAAATAAAGTTCAAACAATTATCCAAAGACTGGCACTTCTAAATAACTGGAATACATTTATCTGGTTTACCATAAATACACAGATATAGGCCAGGCACAGTAGTGTACACCTGTAATCCCAGCAATCTGAGAGGCTAAGGGGCAAATTACTTGAGTTCAGGAGTTTAAGACCAGCCTGGACAACATGGTAAAACCCTGTCTCAAAAAAAACACAAAATAAAAAAAATTAGCCAGGCATGGTGGCATAAATTTGCAGTCCAGCTACTGAGGCTGAAGTGGGAATGCTGCTTGAGCCCAGGAGACCAAGGCCACAGTGAGCCATGATTGTGCCACTACAACGCAGCCTAGGTGACAGAGTGAGATCCTGTCTGAAAAACAAAACAACAAAAAACAAACCCACAATACACAGATTTAGACCCAGAGGCACCTGAAAATTTGAGAATGGCATATTCCATGACCTTTATCTAGCAGAGTGCTTCTGACATAAAGAAGAAATTAGAAAAACAAGAGGGGACTCTGGGGATGGATCCCTCCCAGGTAGTAGATACTGTCTTCAGTGCATACTGTTCTTCAGAAGCTAAGAAGTTAAGGCCAGTTACTGTATATTTAGGAGCAGTGGGAAAAACCCCACACAAAAGAAAGGATAGAAATCAAGGTAAGGCCTTCGATCACAGTGTGCGTAATGAGAAAGATCACTGGAAGTTCAATGGCCCCAAAAGCAAAGGACTCAAGGGCCAGAAGAAGAAGAGCATGCCAGGGAGAAGGCCTACTGGAAGATGGGGGAACAGGATTGTGACCCCTACAGAGAATGGGGATTCCCAGGGGCTCCCCTAAATCTTTCAGAGCCAATTAAAATTTTCCCACAGGAGCCCCGGGTACAGTTGACCTTACTAACTGTTTAAAGGATGCCCTCTTTTGCATCCAAATTGAGGAAAAGGCCCACATGTTCTTTGCCTTTGAATGGCAAGACCTAGACAAAAATATGACTTTCCAATATTGTTGGACAGTGTTACCTCCAGGATTTAAAATTTTACCTATCATTTATGGTGAAATACTGTAAAAAAAAAAAACAAAAATTTAAGCTTATGAGGAGATAGAGGAGTACTATTACAGTACATAGATGACTTGCTGATAGGAAGCTCAAGCTAAAACCAAAGCCTGTCCACCACTATTTTGGTTTTAAATCATTTAACACAGTGTGAGTAAGAGGTATCCTCCACAAGTCTCAAGTCTGTAAACAGGAAGTGACCTCTGTTGGATTACAATTAAAGCAGGGGAAGAAGGACCTAATGCCCCATAGGAACTAGCCAGTAGCCACTACGAAGGCCTCTGAGAACACAAGGCAGCTACAGTGATTTGGGGCATGGTAGGCTTCTGCCAATTTTGGATCCCCAACTTTGGACGTATGGCTAAGCCCTTCTTATGAGGCCTTAAAAGGGCTGGACTCAGATTCTCTGCCTTGGACAGCAGAATACCAACAGGTATTTGACACTATTAAAGAAATGTTAATGTCAGCCCTTGCTCTGGGACTGCCAAAATCTTGGAAGTCACTCAAGCTTTATATCCATGAGAAAAAGAATATAGGGCTAGTAGTGTTGGCCCAGATGTTAGGCACTCTACAACCAATAGGCTGTTTTTCTAACCAGCTGGATCAAACCCCTAAAACATGGCCTCCCTGACTCTGGGCTGTACCCGCCACCTGTGAGATGCTAAGAGGGGCAGAGATGTTCACCCGGAGACAAGCTGTCACCATTTTTCACCTCATCAGGGGCATTGCTAGAGTAGAGGGAGGCTATCGGCTTACTGAAGGGCAAATGGGCAAACACCAGGCCATCCTACTGAATGTCTCAAATATCACCTCACAAACCATCATGACTATAAACCCAGTCACCTTGCTTCTGGCCATTGTAACCAACCAAAATCTGAAACAATTTCCTGGAAATTCATGATGCAGTTTATTCTAGCAGGGCAGACCCATCAGACCAACCACTGGCCACTCCAGACTTAGGAGCTTTACACCAACAGCTGCAGCTTCATGTAAAAATGATAATGCCAAGCTCGGTACCCTGTGGTGACATCAGACTCCGAGTTCCTCGGATTTGGAATTTTGGACTTGCACCAGTGATTTGCAGGGGGCTCTCAGGCCTTCGGCCACAGACTAAAGGCTGCATGGCTGCCTTCCCTACTTTAGAGGTTTTGGGCCTCAGACTGGTTTCCTTACGCCTAAGCTTGCAGACAGCCTATTGTGGTACTTCACCTTGTGCTCGTGTGGGTCAATTCTGCTAATAAATTCCCCTTCATATATACATATATCCTATTAGTTCTGTCCTTTTAGAAACCCCTCTAATACATGTTCCTTTCACCACACTTCTCATAGTATGGTTCTTGGGTGGTGAGCAGCTGAGCTTGCATTCAATTACGTTAGAATTTATTTTCAGTTTACAGTACAACAAGCCTGGATGTTGGGAAGGTCTTTCTGAGAAAATGATATTTTAACAAGCTCTGAAAAATTGGATAGAGGAAAAGGAGACAGAGCCTGGACTATGCTGAAGAAGAGAAATCAGAGTTTTTAAAAGGGCCTATACGAAACAGAAAGTTGCATATGCGAAGTTTAGCTGAAGATCAGGGAGTAAGGGAGGAGTGCCATCTTGAGAATAGAAAGAAAGGCAGGGAAGGGTTTTACACTTTATCAATTGTTTTCTTCCTGAACTTTTACCTTTACTGGGCTCTAAAGACTCTGCAGTTGCTTGTTTTTTCTCCTGACTAACTTCCCTCTTCTCATGATCTATGCTTAGTCCTCTAAATTTTGAATTCTGTGCGGCCTAATTCTCTAATGCAATCTGTTCTGTAAGGGTACTTACTTAATGGTCTTCTCCAGAGCTCCAACTTTAAATGTTATTTACATTATAATCACACTAAAAGGTATGGCTAGCGCCATGACTTCTGCCCAGAATCCTAGATAGTCCAGAAAACACTTGCATTTCAACATCTAATAGATATTTCAAATCTATCCTGTCCAAATGAGAAATCTAGGTTTTCCCCCAAAGGTTCATGGTTTAGTAAGAAGTGCTGTAACTCACCAATTGCTCACATTAGTATTTTGAATTATTCCTGTCCCATTGTTCCAGCATAAAAATCCTTTAGAAATTTCAGTGATTGATCTCTAAAATACATCACAAATTGAACCAAGTATCAACTACACACTCTACTAACACCTACAGGACCCAGGAAAATTTAAAATAAGAGGTGTACCTGTGGGAAATATGGGAAAAGACATTCCCTTCTTCCTTTTCTTAGACTATTTCTTAGGTTAACTTTTAATGTAAATTATTCCTCTATTCATTTAGAATATAAGTAAATCATTTTTTAAAGAGCCCTTTGCCAGGTTTATAGCTCAGGAACATCTTTCTCAAGAACCTGAGAGATCTCTTTGAAATGTCAACATCAAAGAAGACATCATTCCTGCTTCCCACTTTCCGTAGAGGGTTAGGAGCCTAACTTTAGCTTGTGCTGGATCCGAGTTGAAAAACACCTCTTGTCTTCAAGATATGGAAGTTTGCTTTTACTTCTTCAAAAGTCAATTAATTAACATAGATAATTACCTTAATTACCAGGTATATTTAGGATGAACTAGTAAAGAAAAATAGGCTGTCTAGTCCTTTTACTTGAAGACTAGTTATTGTTTATCTTGAAAATATGTGTAATGGGTTGGATCTGTTTCTCTATATAAAAGGTATAAGTTCTTTCTGTCTTTGCAGTCACTTAGTGGATTGCCTATGACGTGCATCATATTCTGTTTCAATGCTTATTCAATAATAAAATAATTTTCTTTCTCTTTTACCTTTGAAGAGAAGTTTTCTGGATTGGCAGAAATATTTTCTTTTAAATTACATTTTCCCGACAGTTTTAATGAGGACAGGATGAATTCAGTATTTCCTAAAAGAGCAGACAAGGAAGGTCTGGTAATCTTACCACACATAATCAGGTAAGAGACTTCGAATTATTTAAAAAAAATTCTTCTAGTTTAGCACTCTAACCAATCCCCTCTTACCAAATTTATGATTTTTCTATGGAATAAGCATGAGTAATATGGGCTCTAAAATCTCATCAAAGTCACATATACCTAGAAAATGTGAAGACAGGAGCGTCATCTGCAGGTCTCTCTCTCTGGTTACTGTCCCTCTGTCACTTCTGGAATGATGACTCACAGGAGACTCCAGGCCTGCAGTGGCCTAAGGATGGTTCTTTTGATTTGGATAAATTAATATATAATGTGAAAGTAAGAACTTCATCTCAAGCAAAGGAGTTACTGGTATTTATGGAATAAATATCATTCTAGGAGAAATGTTCAAAATGATTTGAATATTCAGAGGAAATAAAATTTAAAAATTTAAAAGGCCAGGCAATAATTAAAGGCATTTTCCTTTCACAGAAACCTCCTCCTCCCTTCTCTGTTGGACCAGCTCTCTCCAATTCCCCTGCATGTTTTTATTCCTCCTTGCCTCAAAGTGACTCCTGAATGAATTCCTAGCTCTGTTTAAGGATGCACGAGTGTGTGCCTGGTAGGCTCACACAGGGTCCACTTCATGTCTTAGATCAGGTTTCACCTGTAGGAGTTCCTTGTTATTCACAAACCGCAGAGCAAGAAAGGCAGAAATAGTAAAGAAACAGGATCATGGAAAGCTTGAGAGCTTGGATGAAAGACTGTGTCCCCATATGAAGACAGCAGGATGGAGAGTAGATCCACTATTCACCTGGAGACAGGAAAACAAACAAAGCATGCAGCTGATCAATGTCAACAGAGACAATGGGAAAAAAGTGACATGCATTTTTTTTTCCATGTGACAAAAACCAGGTCTTCTCATTTGAATTTTCAGCAAAGCTGATGCCATTGGGAAGTGACCCAATACTCTTGGGTAATTCGGATGCATTTCTTACCAGTTGATGTCACTCATTTAAAGGACACTTTTCCCGGTGTCCCTAGAAATGTTCAGAAGTACTCTGCAGTGTGTTTTCAGTTTACCAGCATATGCATGGGATGTGCACCGGCTACTGCATTAAATTCTGTTCTTGGCAAACTGTGATCTTTTGATAGGATCTAGAAGAGCACTCCCATCAAGGTGTTTGGTGCCAATGAAGCCATGTATCTATCATCCTCCACAACTAAGAATGATTACAGGGCATGAGAGACCTATCGAGAAGAGTGGCTAACACCAATACTTTTAGCCTTTCTGGCAGAGTTGAGTTGGGAGCTGTGCAGTGATGTACCAGAAGACTGGTGAGTCTTCTGATGACATCAGTGGTTTGTTGAGGCTTTTTCAAAATATTACTGCAATAGATCCAAGAGCAGGTCAAAATTTCCCTCTTATCCTGATTACCTTTGTCTTGGTTTTCTTGCCAATTATCTAAACTTAAGGAAAAGGTGGTAGGATGGCAAACTTGAATTATTCTCAAATCTTGGTAGTACTTTCTCATTTGGAGACAATTTAGGAGAGACAAAGAGGAGAACAGATTGAAGACTGCTCTCTTGGCTGCTACGTTGCAGTTCTTTACTAAAGTGAGTAATCCTTACTCTGGCCAACCCAAGAAAGTAGCAAAGTGCTTGTAGAGATTGTATGCTACCCTTGCAAGTGAGCAGGATGCTGGAAGAAGGATTGTAGAAAGAGACTCGACAATGCCAGGATTGCCAGAGCAGGAGAATTAAGGGAATCTAAAAGGACAAAACACTCAGCCAACAAATACTTGGCAGTGGCTCAACATTAAGTTTGAGAGACTATTGGAGATGGAAAACGATGGAGAAATACATCGATATATTTTCCTCAGGCTAATTTATCTTTGCCTTTTTCTGGCAGACACTGGTGCTATACCTATTCTGCAGATTCCTTGGAAATGTCTTGCTTTACAACCAGTGACAGATCAATACAGAGGTTGTTGGTATTTTGGGCCAGCCTTTTACCTACCCCTTTCCTCCACAATTCCCACACGGATAGGTCCCCTTATTGAGCAATGTGTGTTCTTACTTCCCTTGAATCTACTGTAAATCTCCTGGGAAGAGATGTGCTGTGCAACTTAAAATCAGCCATGCTCTCCACTCTTGATGGATGGTTTGTGGAACAGCTGATCAAAAGAATGTGATTTGCTTAGTATTTGCCATCTGAAATAAAAAGGGTATGGCAGACTGGCAGTTCCAAAGCATGCTAAGAAGCAAGCTAAGTATCATTTCGGGCCTTAGGAACTGATTGTACTGGCTAAATTTCAGATATAAAAACAATAAAAATAGGCAAAAGAACAAGCCATGGTCACATATATTTTATTAATAAAACTATTTCTGGGCTGGGCCTGGTGGCTCATGCCAGTAATCCCAGAACTCCGGAAGGCCAAGGAGGGCAGATCACAAGGTCAGGAGTTTGAGACCAGTGTGCCCAACATAGTGAAACCCTGTCTCTACTAAAAATACAAAAATTAGCCAGGCATGGTGGCACGTGCCTGTAGTCCTAGCTACTTGGAAAGCTGAAGCAGGAGAATCTTTTGAACCTGGGAGGTGGAGGTTGCAGTGAGCCGAGATCATGCCACTGCACCTCAGCTTGGGCAACAGAGTGAGACTTGGTCTCAAAATAAAAAAATAAATAAATAAACAAAGAAATAAAAACTATTTCCTTTGTTGGGAGCTTAGGTATAAAGAATAAAACCAGATATAAAAGAATTAGAAAACTAAGAAATCTTTCAAAAGGGACACCTATCCTATAACAGTCCCTACTTCTAGTTAAGAAGGAAGGTAAATATAATACCAATGGTCAATCACCATGACACGGGATTCTTCTGGTGCAGCTTCACCAGCTGAAAATCTCCAAAGCCGGTGGTGACCATGCCTGAGCTTTACTCAGCCCTGGGCAGGTTGCAACCTGCTTCTGCCTTGGGCACTTACATCTGGACAAGGGGAACACGATAGTGCCTGTAACCTTGGAGAAACCGGCAACTGGGGAACCCGAAAGGGTGTTATGGCTCTTGCCTGGGAGTCCCGAGGTCTGAGCCCCAAGGACCATTACAGCTCCCTCTCCTTCCCTCTACTCACGGTACAGCAAATGGAGGGCTATGGGGAGAACGTGGTGCTGTTCATTCATGTAACAGTTCATGTTCATGTTCCCAGAGTGCTGGGGTTACAGGGTGAGCCACCGCACCCGGCCCATATATATATATATTAGATGGGATATTTACAGTTATATAAAAAGTAGGTCAGATATACAGAAATAGAGAATAAAACTAGTTACGAAGGTCAGGGTGGGAGTTAGAAAATGGGTAGTTGTAGGTCAAAGGATACCAAGTTGTAGACATATAGGAAGAACAATGTTAAAAATCGAATGTACATGAGAACTACAGTTAATACAAGTGTATTGTATTCCAGACTTTTAAGAATAAGTAGTTTATGTTTGCCTTTGCCACAAGGAGAAAACGGGTAACTATATGAAATGATGGATATGTCTATTTGTTTCAACATGGTCAGTCTTTATAACTATATTATTTATATCTATATGTATACATATCTATGTATAGAGATAGATATAACACATTATGTACCTTGTATATGCACAATAAAGTTTATCTTTAAAACAAAAACAGGCCGGGCACGGTGGCTCAGGCCTGTAATCCCAGCACTTTGGGAGGCCGAGGCAGATGGATCACAAGGTCAAGAGATTGAGACCATCCTGGTCAACATGGTGAAACCCCGTCTCTACTAAAATACAAAAAAAAGCCGGGCATGGTGGCGTGTGCCTGTAATCCCAGCTACTCAGGAGGCTGAGGCAGGAGAATTGCCTGAACCCAGGAGGCAGAGGTTACGGTGAGCCGAGAACGTGCCATTGCACTCCAGCCTGGGTTACAAAAGCGAAACTCCGTCTCAAAAAAACAAAAACAAAAACTAAAACTAAAACAAAAACAAAAACAAAGAACACATGGACCTTTTCTGTGACAGACACAAATGACTAAAACTCAAAAAAAGGAGGAATCGATAATCGAAATAACCCAATACACCTTAAACTGATTAAATTAATAACCAATAACATTTTTAAAAGCATAGCAGCCAGGACCACATGGCTTTACCAGTGGCTTTTCCCCAACATGCATGGAAGAAATGGTAGTAATTATCTTCAATCTTTTCCAGGAAATAGAAACATTCCATGAGACCAGCATTAACCTAATACCAACACCAGAAAAAGACATTTCAAGAAAGAAAAAATATGTTACCCACTACTTCCATAACCATGAAAATAAATAGGTAAATATATAAATAAATGTGAAAGAAAAACTGCACACTAATAACTTTTATGAACATAGTTGCAAAAGTTCTCAACACACTATAAGCAAATGGAATCAGACAATTTACTTAAAAATTTTGCACAGCCAATTGAACTTTATTCATGGTATGAAAATATGCATGGCAGGTCCAATATTAGTAAATCAATCAATGTAATTTGACACATTAACAAAATAAAACAGAAATTACATAATCATGTTAATATATACAGAAAAAGCATTGACAAAATTTAGTAGCCATTTATAATTAAAAAACAATAAACAAAAATTCAAAAAAATACTCTCTCAGAAATCTTGGGCTAGTGGGACCTTGTTCCACTTGATAAAATAACCTATAGCTACCATCACACCTAATGGTGAGAAACTGGATGTATTTTTAATATCAGCAATAGGGCAATAATGTCTTCTCTTACTTCTCCTATTCAATACTCTGCTGGAGTATCTAGTTAGTGCATTAAGGTAAGAAAACAAAATAAAACTCAGTTTACATGCTTGGTGTTCTTCCCAAATACCCATGAACTCAGTCGAATCATGAGAAAAACATCAGGCAAATGCTAATTGAGTAATAGTCTACAAAATAGTTGAAGATTCCTCAATACAACTGAGGTAATCAAAAAACAATGTCAGAGAAAAATATAGCCAGGAAGAGCCTAAGAAGACATGACTACTTCATGCAATGTGGTATCTTAAATGATATTCTGGAATAGAGAAAGGAAACAGAGAAAGAACTCAGCAGAACTAAATAAATTATGGCCTTTAGTTAATTAGAATGTATTCACATTGAAATCTTAACTATAATAGAAGTTCCATATTAAAATAAAATATTAATAATAGAGAACACTCGGGGTGCAGTGTATAGGAATTCTCTTATTTTTATAAATCTAAAACTGTTCTAAAATTTTTTAAATTTCAAAACAGAAAAAGAAACAAGAGTAATCATGTAAAAATGTAAATCATACTGTTTTATAATATTAATATGCATATATTATATTATATATTATATATACATAGTATATAATATATAATATGTTTTATAATATTTGAAATATAACAAGAACTTTAAAATTTGACTTATCTTCTCCATATCTCCAAATTTTTATCCTACTAATTTAGCCTTCTTCATTTTGTTCCAATCTATTGGCTTCCATTGCATCTCTAATTTAAACCTATACAGGATCTTTACCTCTTTCTCTTCTCTCTGCCCGAAACACAAAGACAAAACAAAGCAAAAGTTTGTATATATAATTTCATGACTTTCTTTCTCTCTTCACTGAGGACACTGATGAGGTTTCACCTCCTCTTAGAGCTCATCTCTGAAATAAGCTAAATTTCATCTATGATTTTTTTTTCTTCTCTTATTTGAATAAATGGAGAAAGAAAGCAGAATTTTCACAAAACGTATCTATTTTAAGTTGTTTTCAATAAAATATTATGAGTCATCAACTACGGGAGTTGGAAACATGTGGTGCCAATCCTACTCCAGGTTACTGACATGAAGCTAACCAAATGTTAAAATTCCATGTCTGGAAATTAATAGCGCTTGGGATTATGGGAACATCTTGAGTATAGTTTTAACATATTCACCCAGATATTGAAATATCAAATAAATATTTGAGGATACAAATTCAGAGATAAAAAGTTTGGTATCTGAGTCCATCATGATAGAATGGAGTGGCCTGTGGTTAGAGTACAGTTTAAGATTAAAAAATCAAGTCCAAAATTGAGTAACTCAAATTACCAAAAATCCTAAAAAGAAGGTGACACCAAACTTACTGAGTTATAAAAACTGTAAAGGCAGAAGGAAAAAGAATTTTAAAAAGTAATGTCACAGCAAGAAGGTTTTCCAGGAGGATATGGTCAACTCTTGGATGTATAAGAGGGGTTAAATTAGAAAGAAGACAGGTCTGAAAAGACAGTCCTCAGCACGGGCAGGGATGGCTTGAAATTCTTACTCAAATTTTAGATCTGCAAGCCTGAGGTGGCAAATGTTTTCCTCCAGTTCCTTTTTTAGAGTGTTCAGATTCAGTCCTTTCTTCCTAAGAAATTTTGAGTCACTCTCTCCTGTCCACACCTATGGTCTCAGCACATTTAAGAAAATGATTTTGGGTGTGTACACCACTTCTCAGCCAATCTCTCCTCAGGCCAGGTTTTCGTAAGTGCTAATCCTGGGAGAGGAAGTAAGAAGGCAAATTGTGGTCACTTTCAATTTGTGGCTTTCAGAATGGCTTTACCATCAATAGAAACTACTTTGAATTATATGATTATTTTATTCTGCATCTTTTATCTTAATGTTTTAGAACTTGGATTGTATGTTGAGGCAGGAGTGATTAATCAACCTAAGACCGCACACTGTGTTGTCTCTTTTTATATATGTTTATTTTCCTATCATATTTAAAAGTTCTTGTCTGGAAAATTATAAGATGACCCTTACATTACTTCCAGGTCTAATATTATTTGATTATTAATTTCATCCATACAATGCTTATGAATTTCATCTTTAATTGGTTTTTAAAGACACCTGGATATAGTTTTTCTTAGTGCATTTGTGTTGCAATAAAGGAATACCTGAGACTGGACAATTCTGACAGAAAAAAAGTTGTATTTGGATCCTGGCTTTGCAGACTATGCAAGAAGCATGGCACCAGCATCTGCTTCTGGTGCGGGCTTTAGGCTGTGTCCACTATGGTCTAAGTCAAAGTGGAGGAAGTGTGCAGTGATCACATGACAAGAGAGGAAGCAAGAAAGAGAGGGAGAGAGAGCGGAGGGGAGACAGAGCAGAGGAAGGTGTCAGGCTCTGTTTAGCAATCAGCTCTTGGGGGAACAAGCAGAGCGAGAATTCGCTCATTACTTCCAAGACAGCATTAAGCTATTCATGACAGATCTGACTCCATGACTCAAACACCTTCCTCTAGGCCCCATTTTCAACACAGGGGACAAGATTTCAACAAGACATTTGGCAAAGTCAAACAAATCAATATTCCAAGTATAGAATCATCATACCTATAAATAAAACAGATGATTAGAGTGTTTTATGTTCAGATCACACCCTAATCAGCTGCTATTGACTGATTTCTTTTACAGTGCAGTGACTACTAATATAAGTGGAGCCATTTATTAGTGAGATGGCTAGATAACTGATTTATATAACTCTATATTCTTTCCCCAATCTTCTGTACCGTGTGCTCCTCATCCCAGAAGCCTAATGGGTAGAGACTGCATAAATGGGCTCCTTGCTTTCTACTAGTTATTTAGGTTCAGCCAATGGTCAACATAAGCAGGAACTGGAGGAGGGAGGGCATTGGTATTGGCGTAATTATTCCTTTTGTTTATTTTCATAGAATGGCTATACAATGGCTAAATCCCTAAACAGGAGATCACAGTTCCTATATGACTTTCTCCATATAGCCTCTTTCTTGGTTCTAGTAATGTCTTTCTTCCTTTATCTTTTCAGGTTTACTAGTCTGCTACCTTTATTAGTTACCTGGTGTAGTGCACTGGTCACTGTGGATTTTTTTTGCACTGTTGTTACCTTACCCATACCTTAGGTGAAATGTTACCTTTAAACACTCTCCTCAAATTCACCAATTTTAGTTTTGCCATATTGGAAAATTGCACGATACAGTTAACAGATACATTTAAAAATAACATTTCATTTCTCTAATGACCAGTGATGAACAGAAAACCAAACACCGCATGTTCTCGCTCCTAAGTGTTGAACAATGAGGACACGTGGACACGGAGGGGAAAAACACACACCAGGGCCTTTTGTGGGGTGGAGGGCTAGGGG
Organism: Leontopithecus rosalia; assembly: GCA_028533165.1. Classification (NCBI taxonomy): domain Eukaryota; kingdom Metazoa; phylum Chordata; class Mammalia; order Primates; family Cebidae; genus Leontopithecus; species Leontopithecus rosalia. The sequence goes on from CM052661.1 coordinate 97,262,987, forward strand.
AGGGATAGCAGAGGTTGGGGGGATGGGGAGGGATAACATTAGGAGACATACCTAACGTAGGTGAGGGGAGGATGGATGCAGCAAACCACCGCGGCGGGTGTTTACCTATGTAACGATCCTGCATGATATGCACAAGTACTCCAGAACTTAAAGTATAATTTTAAAAAAGTTATATTAAAAAAATTCTGAAAAGTAATAGATCAACTTACTAAATATGATGTTTGCTTTGTTATTTAATACATATTTATAATAAATTGCTGTGTGTAAAGAACCCATCAGATGAATGTAAAGACAATGACAAGTCTGCTCTTACAGATTCGATTCCTGCTGTAATGACACTTAGCCAGAGCCTAGTGACATCAATGATTTTAAGTGTTACTCTCTTCATATAGAAAATTAGAAAAAATACAGAATTCTTCCTATTTTATGAATAATCCTTTCCAAATATGTTACCAGCTTGTAGTATAAATTTTTTTTCTAGTAGCTGTTTTTAATCACAAACTTCTCTTTTTTATGTTTACTTTGTATGGCAAGATAGGATATATTAACTACAATAGCGAATAGATTCAAAGCTATTAAAAATATTATAGAAGGTTTTTTTCTTCATATAATAGTACTATAAGGTAAACAATCTAACAAGGTAGTTTTGTGCTATGTATTCTTTTTTTAACTCATGGCTTCAAAGTTTGCTCTGGAAGTTGCCTTCAATTCAATCATCCAGAAAGGCAAGGAGCTTGGAAATTTCTGTGGGCCATTCATGAAAGTGGCACGTAATACTTTTGCTCCTACTTCAAAGATAGGCAAGTGCTTGGTCAGGTGGGCACTCCTAACCTCTAAGGGAACTAGAAAGTGTAATCTAGCTGTGTGTCTAGGAAGAAAAAGAGAATTTGGATTTCAGTGACCTAGCAGTCTCTACAGCATTGCCTATTGTATAAATACATACATTCATTTGTATGATATTTAAAGATGTCAATGTATGCAAGTCAAAAGACACACACACACACACATATATATATGTATATATATACATATATACATATATACAAAATATGTACGCTTATGTTTATATGGGCTAATCTTCATTATGAATACTATGACTAATGTAACTAATCAGAAAATAGGGGGAAATATTTCACTTTTCCGTAATCATTTATCTATTTAAGATGATGCACTATGTTATTATTAATCCAACTACTAGTGGAACTAGAAGTAGTTGGCATGGTACATCTAGTTCTCAGGATTTTTGGATTTTTGGAAGATTTTTTTGTTTTTTGAGACAGAGTCTTGCTCTGTCACCAGGCTAGAGTGCAGTGGTACAATCTCAGCTCACTGCAACCTCCATCTCCCAAGTTCAAGCGATTCCCACACCTCTGCCTCTAGAGTAGCTAGGACTACAGGTGCCTGCCACCACACCTGGCTAATTTTTTGTATTTTAGTAGAGACGGGGTTTCACCATGTTGGCCAGGATGATCTCGGTCTCCTGACCTCATGATCCACCCCCCTTGGCCTCCCAAAGTGCGCCCAGCCAGGTGTACTGAACTTTACTAATACCTACTTTCAGTAGAGCTAAGAACATAAAATCAGTTAAGCCATATTTCTTAGTCTTCCATATTTAAATAGGTTTCTTTGATTCTAAAATCAGATCTATGTTCTGAATGACCTGTATTATGGTTATGCTTTTTCTGACTGGAAAGAACGAAAATTGGCTTACATATAGAAATGTATTGTGGTAACACATCAGAGAAGTAAAGGAGCACATGAGATGATCTGGTAATCAAGACTCTTGGAGGCCCTGTAATGTCACTTACAGCAGGAGTCCACAACCCCTCAGCCATGGACTGGTACTGGTCCATGGACTGGTACTGGTACTGGTACTGTTAGAAAATGGGCCACACAGCAGGAGGCAAGTTGTGTATGAGGGAGCATGACTGCCTGAGTTCCACCTCCCATCAAATCAGCAGCAGCATTAGATTCTTATAGGAGTGTGAACCCTAATGTGAACCCTAATATTTTACCCCAACTTCCCTGTCCATGGAAAAATTGTCTTCCATTAAACCAGTCCCTGGTTCCTGCTGCCAAAATGGTTGGGGTCCCCTAACATAGAGTATGGAAGTGTGGTGCAGAAGACCACCAGGATGGCTCAATAGTGGAAATGAGAGCTTCATTGGTGACTGTTTCAAAAGTGCAAAGAGACAGTCTCCAGCATGTACAGAGGGAGAAGACAGGTTTGGGTTTAGGCCTCACAGTCTTTGTTACACAATAGAGACACACATATTCCATAGGTTTGGGGAGAAATCTATACGTATTTATGAGGGAAGCTGAGCACACGTGCAATGGGCAAACATAAGTAACACCATTCCAGGTTCACTTTGGGGTGGGGTTTTAGCATTTCAGTGAGGTAGAATTTGACTCTGCACATCAAAAAGTGATGAAAAAGTGAACTGCAGGTCACAAAGGCAGTTTGTGCACAGCCTCTGTAAGCGGCTGAAGCCAATTTAAAGTCTGCAATTGTTTATAAGAAAAGAATGTTTGCAAGGTCCATTCTCTGTTTGATGGGCACTGTAGTCTGTGTTGTAAATCTGGTCATTTCGCCTAATAGCTCCTCTTCTTAGGGAGTTTCTCAAGAGTATGTTTGTCCTTGTAGTCATAAGAACTTAGGAAGGTGCAATGCCAGCTGAATCCTGAACCCTTGACCTTTAGGTAACTTATGTATCTTTACCCTGAGGCTTGTCTTTGTTGATTAAGGGCCATCTGTTTTGGTCTTTCAGGTCACAGCAGCAGAATCCTATTTCCTCAGGGGTAGGCTTTCAGAGTACCTTCCTTTGCATGGGGAAAAGTTCAAATATTTGATGCCAGGAAGGCTCAGGGCTTAATAAACCCAGAGAATGAAGGCCTCTCTGGCTTTAACACATTGATTTCTGGATATAGGAGAGTAGCCAAGATAGCTAGTGGTGATAGACAGATGCACAGGTGCCTCACAAAAGCAGCTCTTTACCAACCATCTTGAACTTATTGTAATATGTGGCTAGCAATCTGGCCATACCAGGGGGCACCTGCTGAATGGCAGTCCTGCATTACTGACCTGAGGGTTCTTGGGATGTGTTTTTTCTCTGTTTCTCTTCTCTTTATGTCTACACTTGACAACACTGCAGCTTCTCCTTACTTCCTTTTTCCTACTTCAGGATATTTTGGACACACAGCTTCCACCATCTCAGGTCTCCTTTGCCTTTTGTATGCATTTCTGCATATTTTTTGCCGAGATCCCTGGAGTGGAGGATTATATTGGTCTAATTAGTTACAATCAATGTAGGATGTGTATTTTGGCAAGAGTTTCATGCCATCTTATTTAAACTAAAATAATTGCTCTTAATTTTAAGGACTAGTTCCCTGGTTGTCCACTGTGACCCAGGCAGCCAGGCTGTACCACTTAAAGCAAAGCATCCTATGTGTAAATAACATCTGGTGGTCACTCTTTCAGAAGGGGAATGAACACATCAGCCACTATGAATATCAGACATTTCTCTCCAGATCAAACATGCTCCTGTGCTCTATACAGCTAATACATCTCATTGTTACAATATTATTTATTGTTTTCCAGAGAGAAGTCAGCTAGCAAAATAGACAAATATTCAGGGATTTCAGCAAAAATAATTTTCTTAAATGTTCTCTATGTTTTTTCTCAAATTATTCCTGCAACCACCTCTGGGCAAAAATGACACTGGAGAAGAAAAAATAAAGAATGTCACCTTTATAATACTGAGCATAAAATTCTGTGAACCATTTTTACATTAACCACTCACTTGGGAACCAACAGAAAAAAAAATAATTTACTGTGAATATGACTCCTCATCATTGCTTTTCATTCAATAAAGCCGGGTTTATCTTTGTCTACAGTATGCAACATTATTGAAAAGCTGACGGACAAGAAGACATTAAAGCAAACCCCACAGGGTGAGTGAAATGGATTTATGGTTTATGGCTTCTTGCCTACATTTTCAGACTGTCAGTAATGGGACAATTACACTCTAATGACCATTCACAAAGTGGAAGCCAAAAATATAATTCAGTTTTGTATAAATTAAAACAAATGAAATGTTTTTCAATTTAGCACGGTTGACACCTTTTTCAGAGAATCATTTTTGTGGTAAAAATATTGAAGTTATTTAGAGGAAAAAGTTTAACAGTGTATCATCTGTCAGATTGTAAGAGCCATACATTTCAAGTAGACAGATCCACTCACTTTAAAATTTTTAACTCTATCTTAAAGACCAGCGTTATGAGATTTATATTCTGTTTTTAATTAACATTTTATCTCTAAAGGCAAATGTCTTTTAATTGATTTACTCATATATGTGCATGTGTGTATACCTGTTATAAAAACATCTTTATATCCTTAACCTTGCCAAATAATATTTATATTAGGTTTTTATAAACAAGACACCTAGAATTTATCCATGATCTTTATAAGAAGCAATAGTTTAAAGTTATCCAGAAAGATATTATCTATCTGGATAGTACTTCATGAAACCCAGAAGCCTCTGATTAAGACATAGGTTACCTGACAAAGACCTTTCAATTGTTTATTAAAATTTGATTAAACATATAAAGTTATGAGGCTTTCATCTTTACCTTGTGCTGGTCCTATTAAGTATGCATTGCATAATTATATTTCAGAGATCTGCTATCAGAGTTGTTTTCACTTTCCTTAGAAAGTTCTCACTGGTTTCTTAAATTCCAAGTTGATCACTTTTCTGATGGCTCCATGAACAGCTCTCTTTTCTTCCAAATTTTGATTCTCCTTGAGTGCAGGCTTATAGCTCACATTCCCCTAGTTTGTCAGGTGTCTGTTTCTCATTCTTATGTAACGATAATTATATATAAAATGCAATTTAACCAGCAGTTTACCTCTACAATTTTCCTCTCTTTTTTCTTGAAAACATTTTTACGGGATTGACACATACGCCTTTTTAAAATTTTCTGGCTATCTGTTTCATGCAGTTTTATACTATGCTAAACTAAATAACACAATGTTTGTTAAGCTTAATTATGGAAAAGACATACAGTTTAAAAAGAAAACCCTGTTCACTTGTGAAAAAAAGAAAAATAGAATTAAATGAATGTAGACTGCCCAGTAGAAATGTCACCAATGTTTAAAATAAATACATTTTATATGTTTTTGTTCATGTATGTACACTAGCAAAGCCAAGTAATTATCATCTTTAGCTAGAATGCAGAAGCTAGAGGTAAATTTATATATATATATATTGAGATGGAGTCTCTCTTTGTTGCCCAGGCTGCAGTGCAATGGCCCAATCTCTGCTCACTGCAACCTCCGCCTCCTGAGTTCAAGCGATTCTCCTGTCTCAGGCTCCCAAGTAGCAGGAATTACAGGTGTCCACAACTACACCCAGCTAATTTTTATATTTTTAGTAGAGGCAGGGTTTTATCATATTGGCCAGGCTGGTCTTGAACTGCTGACTTTGTGATGTGCCCACCTCGGCCTCCCAAAGTGCTGGAATTATAGGCATGAGCCACTGCGCCTAGCCTGTTCCAGTTAAATTTTTATGATGAACTCACTAGAAAACATTTTGGTGAAGTACAATTGCCAAAAAGACCAGAGCAAAGTGAAGTTGCTATATAATCAGACTGGAGCTAAACAATAATAACAATTAGAAAGACAGGAGAGAAAACTATATTAATGTCCTGCTTAACCCTGGGCCATTTACCAAATGTCAAGAATTCCATCATCTGAGCACTTGGAAATTGGTTCATTGTAACAAGGAAAATATAGTGCATCAACACCAACTGTTGGAGAACTCTCACCTTAGTTCTTGTCACATGGCCAGGAAAGACTAGGCTCATGGATACCTAGAAGGGTGAGGAAAACGGAATTTATTGGGCAAAAAGGAAAAAAAGTAAAATAACTCTCAGCAAAGCAAAAGAGAGTCCTATTAGTAGGTTTCCTACCTCACAGATGGAATCCCAAGTCACCACCCAGGAATAGCAGACGCCAGGCTCCTCCACCTGCAAATGTCCCAAACTTCTTGAGGGTCCACCACGTCCTCCCAGTGCACAGGTGGGATTCATTTGGAAAGAATCAGTGGGGAAAGGGCAGGGTTCATCCAGGATCAGCAGTCCGGTTTTTCAGCCTTCAGACTGTTTTAGGTCCCCAGGCTGGGGTTTTGCTGGGGACGCTTGCCTGTCTCCTGTCTCTATCACAATGGAACCCCTAATTTCTTGAGAAATTTTTCGTGACAATAAGGGAAAGAAAGGAAACTCTGAAATTTTCCATCATGAAAGTTCTTTTGTTTTGTAACTCTATAAGACGATAATAAAGACATTTCTCTCAATGCCCCAAATAAGAAAGAAGAGATTATAAAAAGCCACTCTTCTTAGAAATCAAAGAAAGAAGCAATTTAATTACAGGAAGAGAAAAAGGGACTAGTCTTTTTCCAAGAGGGTAGTCAACTAATCTTTCTTTGTATATTAAATAACAGTTGGGAGAGGGTATTGCTCTGAGAGGAGAGTGTCTCAGATCTTATAAACAGTTCCAGGAAAGTCATCTAATCAGTAGGGAATGGTTATTTCTATGTGATTCTTTTCGGTATCTAGTATTACCTAACTGTTACTTTTGTTATCAAGAGTAGAAAAGCATGGATGCTATCGAAAATCCCCCCGATTGGTATCTGTAAGTTGAAGTTCTCAACCCTCCTTTCATTCCCTTAGTAATATAACCGAATAATGAATTTGGGATTTGTCAAGGAAGAAGTTGAGTCTCCCTAAAAACTTTTGGGAAAAGTCCTCCTTTTGCTGTTGGAAAGTATGTATTACTGTTATTCATAATCATCCTGCGTGCTGTGGAACTCCAGAACTTGTTCTTGCTGTCTAGCTGTAATATTGTATCCTTTAACAAATTTAGTTCCTATTCCTGGAGACCCACTGAAACTGCTCTTGCTTTACCAGTTACAACCATATTACAAATTCAATAAGCAAGTTTTTGGCTTCATATTTCTTGAATTCTCAGGTTTGGCGGTGTCTCCACCCACATTTCATCTTGACTTCCCATGTGTTATGGGAGAGACCCAGTGGGAGGTAATTGAATCGTGGAGGCAGGTCTTTCTTGTGCTGTTTTCATGATAGTGAATACGTCTCACAAGATCTGATGGTTTTTTAAAGAGAAGTTTCCCTGCACAGGTACTGTTACTCTCTCTTCTGCAGACATGTGAGACCTGTCTTTCACCTTCCACCATGATGGTAAAGCCTCCCCAGCCAAGTGGAACTGTAAGTCCATTAAACCTCTTTATTTGTAAATTGCTGAGTATCATGTGTCTTTATTAGCAGCGTGAAAATGGACTAATACAGATACCATACAATTAATAATGTATTTACTGAAGCACTGTTTCTTGACATCTATGTCACTATATTTATTTATTTCTAACTCTATCAACGTATCTGGTTTCTGCTGATTTCTTGTCTTTCTGATGATAAATAATAAGAGTTTTCCAGGGCCGGGCGCGGTGGCTCAAGCCTGTAATCCCAGCACTTTGGGAGGCTGAGGCGGGTGGATCACGAGGTCATGAGATCGAGACCAACCTGGTCAAATTGTTGAAACCCCGTCTCTACTAAAGATACAAAAAATTAGCTGGGCATGGTGTCGTGTGCCTGTAATCCCAGCTACTTGGGAGGCTGAGGCAGGAGAATTGCCTGAACTCAGGAGGCGGAGGTTGCGGTGAGCCGAGATTGCGCCATTGCACTCCAGCCTGGGTAACAAGAGCGAAACTCCGTCTCAAAAAAACACACACACACACACACACACACACACACAAAAAAAAAAAAACACAAAAAAGAGTTTTCCAAAACTAGTTTTTTGCCTTTCTTCTCATGCTTTTTCCCATTATTTGCTTAAATGTTATCCGTATTCCAACAGATATCTCTATATGTAAGCACAAAATTGACATTACTATTTGTATATATTAAGGGAGATTCAAAGCTAACATGTTCGGAACTGAACTCTTGCTTTTGATTTTGAAATCTCTTAGTTTTCTCTAGCAGACTAAACTTCAACATCTTCCAAGGCGTACATGTCCCCACACTGATGATCTTCCTTCGGTTATCTCATCCTCACCCACTGTTATAAGCCTTCCCCACCTTGCCAATAGCTAATCTGTATTTAGGCACAAAAATGAACATAACCAAGATATATCATGACATTCATTTTCATATTTCTCTACTGTGGCACTCTGTCTCTATTGAATTAGTTGAAGCTAACCTCATCTGCCTAGGCCTCTAAATAGCAACTTTACTGGTGTTTCCTGTTTCATTCTTGCCTCTCTTTCGCTCCTTTGTCTTAAATCATACTCCTAGAGAAGCTAAAGTCTGGGAGAATGGTTTAAGACAAAAATGTTTTTGTCTAAAATGTAGTTTCAGTGTAAAAATTAAATCATATAATCTTCCTTTTAAGGCCCCTCAATGGCTTCTCTTTTTCCTTACAATAAAAGGCAAAATTGTTGAAATGGTAAACAGGATTTTCCATCCTCTGGTCCCGCCCAGGCTCCTTCTCTAATGTAACCTTCTCATTAGTCATTCTGATATCCTTTCAGTTTCTTAATTAATAAAACCTTTCCATCCTGATGGTTTTTGAGTATCCTACTTCTTCTTGAAAATTATTTTTTACATTCAACCAAGGTAGACAGAAAAAAAAGAAAATTAATTTTTTAGGTATTCTCTGTCTCAATTCTTCTTAATTGCATGTCTTATCAAACTTTTCACTCAATAGGACCTCCTCCAGTTTTCATCTAATTAAGTTTGTCCTATTAGAGTGTCTATTATATTCTGCAATTTCTTTTGTAGTATTCATTATCAACTTTTCTTCTTTTCCTATCTAATGTTGTGGATTTTACAAAATCTATTCTCTCTTTTAGGTTATTACCTTCAAAAGTCAGAGGCTATGTCTTTTTTATTGATCACAGTGTAATTTTAGCAAGTGATCCAGAACCTTGATTATAGATGAAATTTTGTAACCAAAAATAAGTAAAACGATGGATATCTTTGTTGGATCTATTCTTATCTAACTCAACAGATATTTAAGATTAGATATTTAAGATTATTTTTAAAATGTATTAAGTGGGGTAGAAGTCCATGGCAAAGATGGGAATAGAACATACTGGACATGCAATGGCACAGCACATGTTTTTCATATGAATATGAGAAATACTTTACCCCATAAATGTCTCTCAGGTATTGTAATAAAATGTCAGCAAAAGGAAACAATGAAATATTATAATACCTGATGTATATTATATAGCCATGCTCAACATGAACAGTTTATTTTTCTGCAGTTACTATCATTAGCAAGATATTCTATTGACATTTATCCTAATCTAATAATTATTGCCACCCATAGCCACAATACAGAGTGTATATGGTTCCTCAAAACATGAAAGTGTCAAACCAAACTGTTTTTTTCCTATTAAAATTTCTATTTTTAGATTTTTATTGTTCTATTCAATGCCTCCTAATTTATGTACATACATAAACAAATTGCAAAAGAATTGTGATTTAGGAAAACACTTATATGTATATATGTATACATATGCACATACATATATACAAAAAAGGATGTCCAGTTAATAAGCATAAATCATTTTTTAAATAATACAATGGGTTAAAATTTAAATATAGAATGTTTTCATCTATTATCACAGAAGGTATCTTTTTTGTAGCTGGTAATATCAAGGGTATTATAATATCAACATTATACATTCCATTATGTGACTCCCTCATTTATAAATTTCCTGTCTATTTAATGACTTCTTTCTATATATTAGAGTCTGGGAATACCGTGAGACAAGCTCCTGCTCTCAGATATTGACCATCTAGAATGAGTGTTCTAGATTTGCACATTGGGTTAAAAAATTTGTTAGTAAATAAAATGAGTCCTAAAAGAGGGCACTAGTTCCTTGCAGCAATAGAGCCTAAAAAATAATGTAGAAAATGATTTAAATATGCTTATTACAAGATTATTTGTGACAGGAATTTAAAACAAAGAAAAATCAAAATTTTTTCAAAAGAGAATAGATGAAGGACATTTTTTTAAAATTTTTATTGCATTTTAGGTTTTGGGGTACATGTGCAGAACATGCAAGATAGTTGCATAGGTACACACGTGGCAGTGTGTTTTGCTGCCTTCTGCCCCCTCACCCATATTTGGCATTTCTCCCCATGCCATCCCTCCCCGCTTCCCCCCCCGCTGTC
>CM052661.1:97273740-97311503 GCA_028533165.1 Leontopithecus rosalia
CTCTGGCTAGAACTTCCAGTACTATATTAAATAGGAGTGGTGAGAGGGGACATCCTTGTCTGGTGCCGGATTTCAAAGGGAATGCTTCCAGTTTTTGCCCATTCAGTATGATATTGGCTGTTGGTTTGTCATAAATAGCTTTTATGAAGGACATTTGATCAACTATTCTAAAATAGCTACATCAACGAATGGGGCAGCAGGTCATATAACGTACACAACGAGGACTTCTATGTAGAGCTCGTGATGTTTTTGTAAAATGCCGATGTCAACTCAAAATGCTTTGGAAATAAAGCATAAATACTTTTAATGCAGGATTAACCCCAAAAAATAAAAACTATGACAAGACTGAAAGGAAACAGGAAGGTATCTCCAGATGTTAGATATTAGTAATTTATTATGGTATTTTTGTATTAAAATAGGGCAAGATAATACTTTAAAAACTCCTCACCTATGAAAACAATGTTTCTTGCTTTCATGTTCTATTATAGAAATATAAAACAGTCTTTGTTTTAAATATCCAGTATTTTATATTCATTTATTAAAATCACATTTGATATTATAAGGTTTTAATAAGGCCAAGACAAAAAGTCAATTCATAAATAACGATGTCAGTGTCTACATATAGGTGTAAAAATTAAGGAATGAAATTATCTGATTTTATAAACAAACAAAAGCCCACATATCCTCAAAGCATTGGTTTAGCAAGCTACTTGAGAAAAGATCTTTGTTGGGAATATGATTGCTTATTGTAAAACCGAAGTTAGTTACCAGCAGTATCAAAGACTTTCTCAAAGACAGCATAAAATGTGTTATATTTAAATAATTTTTTCTTTTCTATAAAAAATAGACTGATAGAAAAGTTACAGCATTTTCAGTCAATCATGGTAATTTTATTTTTCCTAACTTCTTTATTTGTCTGTTATTGGTCATTACACAATTTGTTCTTAAGCAGTGAAATAATATGTTTGCATCTTTAAGCACACAAAACTAATGGAAGTGTGTTTTGTGTTTACCCTTTTGTTTTTTACTGAAAAACACCACTCTTTATAAATCATCAGAATTGTATAAAGCATTATTTTTATATATTTTCCTCACAGTATACCCTAAAGCTTGATTAAATACTTCCTTAACTATTTTGCCATTAATAAAAGTACCTAGACTGAAATAACCAGCATCACTCCTTGTCCCTGTAACTTCCTGATCTTCACAGTTTGAAACACTAAATTAACCCCAAGGCTGGGGCTCCGCACAACCCCAGCATCTGGGCTCAGTATAGTGTCTGTCCTATACAGCAATTTGGCAGCTCTTCATCAAGCTAGTCTGCTATTGGTGTTGTGCTACTCCTGGGCCATATTTGTATCTGCTGATTTCTTGGATAATTCCTCGTCTTTGTATCTTATCCTCACTCTTTCCTAAAGTTGCAATAACTACAATCTCCTTTGGGTTGTCTTTTGTTTTTGCTGGAAGAAATATGTAGATGCCTAGATCCCTATCTGGTAAACTCTGATAAATGGCAAAGTTTGAAAGTCATTTCATTTACCCCACTCCATTAATCAAAAAATGCAGTTGCCAAAATGATCACATTCTCTTTTTGGTAAAGGGAAGTAAATCTTTCATGTGATTAAATTCCCATGATTATTTCAGAGGTTACATGACTGGCAATGAGCTGAACAAAAAATGACTTTTTATAAATAGATTTTGTTGTTAAAAATGTTTGTTTGCAAAATAGAGATTCAGTTATTGAACATGCAAGATTGTTGCATAGGTACACACATGGCAGTGTAATTTGCTGCCTTCCTCCCCATCACCTATACCTGGCATTTCTCCCCATGCTATCTCTCCCCAACTCCCCACCCGCTGCTATTCCTCACCTATTTCCCCCGACAGACCCCAGTGTGTGATGCTCCCCTCCCTGTGTCCATGCGTTCTCATTGTTCAACACCCACTTATAAGTGAGAACATGCGGTGTTTGATTTTCTGTTCTTGCGTCAGTTTGCTGAGAATGATGGTTTCCAGGTTCATACATGTCCCTGCAAAGGTTCCTTGCAGCACTGTTTACAATAGCAAAGACCTGAAACCAACTCAAATGCCCATCGATGATAGACTGGACAGGGAAAATGTGGCACATATACACCATGGAATACTATGCAGCCATGAGAAAAGAGGTTTAATTGACTCACAGTTCCACAGATTATACGGTAAGGCATGACTGGGAAGCCCTCAGAAAACTTTCAATTATAGTAGAAAGCAAAGGGGGAAAAGGCGCATCTCACACGGCTCCAGCAGGAGGATGAGCTAGAAGGGGGAGGTGCTACATACATTTAACAATCAGATCTTGTGAGAACTCACTCACTATCATGAGAACAGCAAGCAGGAAATGAACACTTTTTATATGTTTATTGGCTACTTGTACGTCTTCTTTTGAGAAGTGTTTGTTTATTTTGCCAGTTTTGTTAATGGCGTTATTTTTTGTGTGTGTGTTTTTTTAAGTTTCTGGATATTAGATCTTTGTCAGATGCATACTTTGAGAATATTTTCTCCTATTTTCTAGGTTGCCTGTTTACTCTGCTGATGGTTTCTTTTGCTAGGCTGAAGCTCTTCAGTTTAATGAAGTCCCACTTGTCAATTTTTGTTCTCATTGCAATTGCTTTTGGGGACTTAGTAAAAAATATTTTTGCAAAGATCAATGTCAAAGAAGGATGTTTTCTAGGTTTTTGTCTAGAATTTTTTTCTTATAATTTGAGGTGTTATATTTAAATCTTTAATCCATCTTGAGTTGATTTCTGTGTATGGTGAAAAATGAATTCTGTTCTTCGGCATACGGCTAGCTGGTTATCCCAGCACCATTTATTGAATAGGGAGTCCTTTGCCCATTGCTTTTGTCAGCCTTGTTGAAGATCAGATGGTTTTAAGTGTGTGACTTTATTTCTGAGTTTTCTATTCTTTTCCATTGGTCTATGTGTCTGTTTTCATATTAGTAGCATGCTGTTTTGTGTGACATACTATAACCTTATAGTATAATTTAAAATTGGGTAGTGTAATGCCTCTGGCATTGTTCTTTTTTGCTTAGTATTGCTTGAGCTATTTGGGCTCTTTTTTAGTTCTCTATGAATTTTAGAATCACTTTTTAAAATTTTGTGAAGAATGAAATTGGTAGTTTGATAGGAATAGTGTTGAATATGTAGATTGCTTAGGGCAGAATGGCCATTTAAACATTGATGCTTCCAATCCATAAGCATAAAATGTTTTTTCTGTTTATTTGTGTCACCTCTGATTTCTTTTTTCAAGCTTTTAGTTCTCCTAGTAGAAATCTTTCAGCTTCTTGATTAGCAGTATTCATAGGTATATCATTTCTGTGGCTATTGTAAATGGGATTGTGTTCTTGATTCAGCTCTCAGCCTGGACATTATTGATGTATAGAAATGCTACTGATTTTGTACATTGACTCTGTATCATGAAACCTTATTAAAATTATTTATCAGTTCTAGTAGCCTTTGGCAGAGTCCTTAGGGCTCATTAGTATAGTATCATATTACAGAACATGAATTTTTCAATTGCCACGTCCATAAATTTGCCTGCTGTTGTTGAAATTAATGCTCCTGTATTAGCATAACCATATAATCTTTGGTATATCATTTAAATTTGTTAATTATAGCCTTGATATTTTACTACCTGTAAATTTTACAGTTATGCAAAATCTCAAACATTAAATCATGAAGTCTTTTTTTTCATTTTAAAATATTTGAATATGACCAATTATATCTATAGGAAAAAAATCACTCTTTCTAATAGCTTCTTCAAAGTAAAAATAAGTTTATCGATAGCTTTAATCATGTTTCTCTTCACTCATAACATTGACAAACACCTTTCTTCATTTTGTAATATGTATGGTGTAAACACACCACACACACACATATACACATTCCCACACAAATGCTTAGATTGATGGATGAATAGTTAGGTAGATACATACATACATAGATACAAAGATAGCTAGATAGATATCAATAGATTTTCTGTTGTGGTGTCTCATTGAGGATTTTTCATAATTTCCCATCAATCATATCATTTCATGATATTTTTAAAGCCATGTGTACATGTACTATTTCAAATAAATATAAAAGTAGAGTCGCATATGATATCACCTTATAAAATTATTCTACAGGATAGCTAAGGGCAGATATTGTTACAACTCCTCACTGACATAAAATATTTACCATTTGAACATCAGTTAACATGCTGTTCTGTTGTATTATGTAGCAACTTGTTCAATTTTTATTTCCCATCATAGATAAGTTTATTATCATATGGTGTGAATGTAATAGCAATTTTTTGAAGGATGTGCTTCATCTGTAATTAATTTTTAAAGTATATAAAAGTTTTAAACTAATATCAGAGAGAAAATGTTCATGCATATTAATAAGTTAAGGAATATGTGGAATATTAAAACCTGAAGAGAGAATTTTTAAAATGTAACTTGCTTAAATAAGTTATTAAAAACATTTAAATAAGAGATTAATTAACCAAAAGAGTAATTGACAGCAGTGTTTAAAGATCAGAATAAAATTATTTTATTTTGTGAATTTTCCTTATATATGCCATAATTTTATTATTCAATGAATTGATATTAATCTTCTAGTGGGTTCTAAACATATCATTTTATACTTTATTTTTTTAAAAAAGGACATTCCTCTAGTACTTTCTTGAATAATATACAACATAATCTCTTTAACCTAGAGATAAAAGTTTACTATTGTGCAATTACTCTTGTTTCTAATTTCCAAATAGTTTTCAAAATTACTGATAAGACCTTGATTTCAAAGGATTTTCCACTTTCTAGCCTCCTATTAAAATGTTATTTGAGTATGTATTAATGTGAATATACACATACATTTTCCCATTTCAAGAACAGAAGATATTAAATCCACTATATTTGAGAAATCAGTAAAATATTGAAATAAGGAATTTCAATGTTCAAAAGCTTTAGATATAGATAGAAATTTTATGATAAATTTTATGCCATGTGAAATTTAAGTATACATGACAATTACTCAGACTTTGAGGTTACAGTTAATTTAGGTAGGAAATGAAAGTTTAGAAGACAGCTTAGGAAATCATTTAATTAAAAACTATTTTTTCCCATTAAAAGATTTTTTTTCTTTTACTAAATAATATAACTAAGACTCATCTTATACTTTATTTTTTATTCTTTAAACTTTAATCAAAATCTAAGACATGAAAACATGTGTAACAGAATAGGTGATACTGCAGATGTGTTATTAATTTCAGTTAGAAGGGATTCTAAACTTGAGGTAATTGCACTGACCACATTTTGTTTCAGGACATTATTTACGTCTTGTATTGATTCTTCTAAGACTTAAGCGGTGGATAGTTTAATGCATTCTGTACTAAATGGAAACAGTTTAACCAAAAGCTAATAAAATTTACAGTGATTTTAATTGCAAATTCACCTAAGCTTTAATGAATACTAACTCAGACCATTGAAAATGCTAACAGAAACTAATTCTTTTTACACCCTGCTCCCAGAAAGTAAGATTTTTTAAATAAATATTTATTTAGCCTATTAAGTATTTAAAATCCATGTAAATATACTTACAATAATACTTAAAATGGATATGAGCTTCTGGGGGGCTATTTTATTATTGAGAGCATATTTAATAACTGCTATTAGGAAATCCTACTGCCTGTGAAATATTATTCACTACATCTCATTTAGTATGATCTATTTTAATTATAATTTGGAGAAGCCTAATCAAGCGATTTCCCTAAATAAACAGACCAAGATTAGACTGCATTTCTCCTTCTGAACAATTTACTATCCTCCCAAAATCTGCAAATGGATCTTTAACTTTCAAATAGAGTTTATGCAGAAAGGTCGATCTGTATTGATGTAACCTGCTCTACCAGACAATCCACTTATTTATCAAAGAGGCTTCCTAAATTAGTGAAAATAGGGCTTAAACATTCTGTGAACTATCAGTAATATGTGTATTACTTAGGTGAAATACAGACTATGTAGCATATTATGGGAACAAATCAATTTTATCCAATTGCATTTTAGTTCCCTGACACTAATTGGATCTAATCAGTGATTTCTGCTTTTCAGACAACTTCCAGACTACAATCAATAAGAATCTCCCTACTCAGGCCTTATTTCTGTATAATATTTTTTTCCATGCTGAGTTTGTGGTAAAGACAATCTAGAGATTTTAGCATTCTTAACATATTTTCTTGTTGAAATGCACTTTCCTCTCCCAAAGCCTCTTCTTCATGTCCAATATCAGCTAGTATTCAGGGAGGATATTATGGTTTGGCTCTGTGTCCCCACCCAAATCTCACCTTGAATTGTAATCCCCATAATCTCCTCATGTCAAGGGCAGGACAAGGTAGAGGTAATTAGATCAAGGAGTTGGGTCATGCGGTTCTGGTGATGAGTGAATATTATGAGATCTGATGGTCTAAAAGCATCTGGCATTTCCCCTGCTTGCACTCACTTCATCCTGTCACTCTGTGAAGAGATGCCTTTCTCCATGCTTGTAAGTTTCCTGAGGCTTCTCCAGCAATACGGAACTGTGAATCGATTACACCTTTCTCCTTTGTAAATTACCCAGTCTTGGGTATTTTTTCATAGCAATGCAAAAACAAACTAAAACAGTAAATCTGTACCCCAGAGAATGGGGAGCTGCTATAAAGACACCACCCAAAAAGTGGAAGCGACTTTGGAACTGGGTAACAGGCAGAGGTTGGAACACTTTGGAAGGTTCAAAACGGACAGGAATATGTGGGAAAGTTTGGAACTTCCCAGAAACTTGTCAAATGGCTCTGACCAAAATGTTGATATTGATATGAACAGTAAAGTCCAGGCTGAGGTGATCTCAGATGGAGATGAGGAACTTGTTGTAAACTAGAATAAAGGTCACTCTTGCTATGCTTTAGCAAAGAGATTAGCAGCATTTTGACTCTGTCCTTGATCTGTGGAGCTGTGAACTTAAGAGTGATGATTTTAGAATATCTAGCAGAAAAAAATTTTAATCAGCAAAATGTCAAGAGTTAGTAGAGTATAAAAGTTTGGAAAATTTGCAGCCTGAAAATGTGATAGACAAGAAAAACTTGGCCAGGCACTATGGCTCATGCCTATAATCCCAGGACTTTGGGAGGCCAAGGCAGGTGGATCACAAGGTAAGGAGCTTGAGACCATCCTGCCCAACATGGTGAAACCCTGTCTCCACTAAAAATACAAAAATTAGAAGGGCGTGGTGGCATGCACCTGTAGTCCCAGCTACTCAAGAGACTGAGGCAGGAGTATCACTTGAACCTGGGAGGTGGAGGTTGGAGTGAGCCAAAATCACTCCACTGCACTACAGCTTTACATTTCTAGTTTGGTTTGCCAGAGTGAGACTCAAAAATAAATAAATAAATAAATAAATAAATAAATAAATGAAAAGAAAAATTAAAAGAAAAGAAAAACCCATTTTCTGGGGAGACATTGAAGCCCTCTGGAGAAATCTGCATAAGTAACAAGAAACTGAATGTTAATCATCAAGCCCATGGGAAAAACGTATCCAGGGCAAGATCAGAGACCTTCACAGCAGCCCTTCCCATCATAGACGTTGAAGCCTTGGAGGATAAGTTGGTTTCCTGGGCCAGGCACAGGCCCTGCCTGTTCTGACCAGCCTTGGGACATGGCACCCTGCATCCCAGCTGCTTCTGCTCGAGTCAGGACTAAGAGGGGCCAAGGTACAGGCCTGGTCATTGTTTCAGAGGGTACAAGCCCAAAACCTTGGCAACTTACACATAGCTTTGGGCCTGCAGGTGCACAGAAGTCAAGATTTGAACTTTGGCAATCTCTGCCTAGGTTTCAGAGGATTTATTAAAATGCCTGGAAGTCTAGGCAAAAGCTTGCTACAGGGATGGACCCCTCATGGAGAGTGTCTGCTAGGACAGTGCAGAAGGGAAATGTGGTGTTGGAGCACCCACACAGAATCTCCCTGGGACACTGCCTAGTGCAGCTCTGAGAAGAGGGCCACCATACTCCAGATCCCAGAATGGTAGATCCACCAACAGCTTGAAGCATGTATCTGGAAAAGCCACAGACACTCAACACCATCAACCAGAAAAGGGGCTGTACCCTGCAAGGCCATGGGGTGGAACTGCTCAAGGCTATGGGAGCCCGCCTTTTGCATCAGCATTACCTAGATGTGAGTCATAGTGTCAAAGGAGATCATTTTGGATCTTTAAGGTTAAATGGTTGCCTTATTGAATTTTGGACTTGCACTTGTATGGGGCCTGTAACACCTTTGTTTTAGCCAATTTGTCCCATTTGGCATGGGTGTACTTACCCAGTCCCTGTACCCCCCCACCACCATTGTATCGAGGAAGTGACAAACTTGCTTTTGATTTCACAAGATCATAGGCAGAAGGGACCTGCCTTGTCTCAGATGAGAGTTTGGACTGTGGACTTTTGAGTTAATGCTGGAATGAGTTAAGACTTTGGGGGATGTTGGAAATGCCTGTGTTTTGAAATGTGAGGGCATGAGATTTTGGAGGGGTCAGGGGCAGAATGATATGGTTTGGGTCTGTGTTCCCAACCAAATTTCACCTTGGTTTGTAATCCCCATAATCCCCATGTGTGAAGGGCAGGATCATGGAGGCAATTTCCTTCATGCTGTTTTTGTGATAATGAAGTGTCAGCATCACAAGATCTGATGGTTTTATAAGCCTCTGACATTTTCCCTCCTTGCATTCATTCTCTCTCCTGCTGTTCTGTGAAGAGGTACCTTCCACCATAATTGTAATTTTCCTTAGGATTCCCCAGCCATGTGAAACTGTGAGCCAAATAAACCTCTTTCCTTTATAAATTAACCAGTCTTAGGTATTTCTTTACAGCAGTATGAGAATGGACTAACACAGTGGGCCTTGCCTTTTCTTACATTTCTAGTTTGGTTTGCTATAATACATATAGGAATAATGCTTTAGGAATAGCATCTGACTTATATTGTTACATAAAAATGTATTCATAAGGATCCTTTGTGGGGTTCCTAATTTGCCCTTCAGCTTTTGCTTCTGGAACTCACTACTGTTCTGCTTCCTCTGGTTATCACTCATACGTTTACTTAAGGTAATAATATTTTTACTTCAAAAACTGTGTCTGAGAAGAGAAAACTCATAGCCTGTCCTAAATATTGAGACTTGATCAGGCTCTAAGATTACTGTCTGACTCAGGGCCATACCTCTGTGTGTCTGTTCAGAGAATGACTCATGGAATCAGTCTGGAAGCCAGAGAGGTCACTTGGTTTGGAAAATGAGAAAATATTCCATGCTGACTCATTTAGGTCATGATAGAATTTTCATTTCCATGTGATTGAAGAGCTACCGAACAACTGTGGAAGAATATAGCCAATGTCCTGAATAATACATGGCACCTACAGAGTAAAAAAACAGTTTATACCTGAAAACCTTGTCCTGAAAATTGGAGTGGTCTTTGGGAATTCCCAAGGCATAGAAATCACTAGAAACAAGCTGTTTACTGAGTAAACCTTTCACTGTGTTTGTGAAAGTGTGGTTAGGATTTTATTCTCTTGAGAGAGGAAATGTTCCCTCCATCTTGCAGAAACAGCACTTTCAGATAATTTATGTGACCACCACTTAGAGGAAGCAGAAAATACATTTAGAGGCTGAGAATGCCGGAGATGAGGATATTTAGAAGTACTTCAAGCAAAAAACAAAAACTGGAAAAGGAATGTTGAGTCTTTTGAAGATGATTTGCAATGTATCTTTTTATTTTCTTTTTCCTTAAGGAATAATAATTCGTTGCAAAAAGCCTACTAATAAATGTGAAACTAAAGAAAGAGAGCATACTTCTAAAACCTCATCAGATCATGGTTTGAAGAATATGATGCGGAAAGTGAAATTAACCAAAGAACCAGGATCAGTCCTCAGATCAAGAACAGTACAGGACAATTCCTTGTCCCCACATTCACCATAAGGGATACAAATAAACATTTTAGTGTTAGGAATTCCATTTCCAAGTTCAATTGGTTATTCAATATATTATGTGCATTTAAATAAAATTCTTCTATATACAATATAACAACAGTTCATTCAAGGATAGAGCATTTGTTACATTTCAGTGTTCAACGTGAGTAGTGAATGTGATGTGACAATTCTTGGAATTTCAGAAGGAAAAAAAACCTGAGGTTTTCTGTCTTTTGGAGAAAATGTGTTTAAATTCTGGTGAATATGAGGGTAACCTTGGAGCAGGAAACCAGAAAATAAATTTAAATATAGGTATTCAGTAAAACTTTTTCGTAAGTTTTACAAATTTTATTTCAATGTTAACTGAACAGGAGACTATTTGTTTATAACTTTTTAATGTTCTTTTTTTGGCAAATGTCATTTACAATGAGAACATCCAGTATTTGAAATATAAAAGAGTGATTTTCCATTGATAGCAGAATTCTTTGCAAAGGTCAAAGACTACACTATTAGTACACTTTTCTTCCCAGTGATGTTACACATTTCTTCGGCCACCTGAAGTTTAGTCCTTGTGATTATTTTTCAATTCCTTGTCACCACAACTTTTCCTTTATATATTATTCCATTTTAATTTCTTGGTGATTTTAATATTATCTCTCCTTCATGACTCTATCTTGCTATATATTAAAGGAAAGGCCTGGCTTTCAAATTTCTCCAAATCTTATGTCTAAACTATTTATACAACGTGTGTCAAAACTCAAATACTAATTCTGTGTGTAATGTGACAATGTACATAATATACTTTACTTATACGCTGTTATATATTTATAACTAAGATAAAGTCAAAAATCATTTTTGATAATTGTTTTACAGACTTTTCATTGATAAAATTGCATATGCATAAATAAATGACTGCATACTCTAAATTCCAGGATAATTGTTTATTTGGATGTTTTTAATAGTCCTGTTCTACTCAGAAAATAGAGGATAATTTAAAAAGTAAGTTCACACTTATAATGACTGCAATAAAAAGTCAAAAACAGTTAATCAAATAATTGTCTTAAGAACAGTATTATTTTCTTTCAAACAGTATAAACTACCTATGTCATAATTTGTTTTAATTTTCTTTTGCTTTTCTCTTAAAAATACTGAGAAGTAGAACACAGTATTACTCAAACTTGGGGATATTTTTAATCACTGTTGAATTCATATATATAACATGGTGAAAATAACAAATTTTATATTAATAAAGTTTAGGGTTTTAAAATAACTAATTACAAAAATTGTAATCCACTTAATTATGAAATTCCTTTTGTCAGACCTTCCTTGAAAAATTGAAAAAAAATTAGAAAAAAGAAACATGTTTGCAGGTACATTCATCCAATGTATTCTATCTGATATACTAACATAGGCAGTCTAACTGCTTTTAAAATATAATATAATAATTATTGTATATGTCTGTTGAAGAGAATGTATTTATTTAGAACCTCTGCATCCCTTTAATTAATCTGAAATTGAAGAATCCTCTTTTGCTATGATGTATGGTAAAGACAAAAATATTTATTCATGTAAGGTAATTTTAAAAATTCTGTTCTTACAATTAGTATATCTTTTTGGCTGCTGAGAAAGACAACAGCCAAAATTGATAATTTATAAACTGTCTTTTAAAAAACGTTTTGAAATAGGTTAAATAATTTTTTTCTTAATTTATGTCTGTGCAACTACTAACGAAAAGGTAATGAATTCAAGTCAGAATAGTTTTACCAATTGGAGATCCTACTGAAAATTGCAAGAAGTGATTATAATCAACGTCTATTACGGGAAATTTGAGACATTTCTTTCATTATGACTTAGGTTTTCTCCAAAAGCAAACTCCAGACATGGACGTGGCAACAATTAGGACATTTGGGATGTGATCTCTGAATGCAGCAAGTGAAGAGGTGAGAGAGTGTGACACAGCAGGAGGGACCCATACAGAGTAGTTATTTAGCTGGTTATCACTGAGCCACTACTGCGCACTGCGACAAATGTTCCTGCAGATGAAACTCACAATTGTTTTTCTACAGCACAGAGGCTGCAAATTTATCCACGTCATCTTATCCCTCATTGGTTGAGGTTAACTTCAAGGATATTAACTTTCTCTATTTAATAGCTGTTGAGAAAGCTGCTTGGACATCAGAGAAAACTGTGTTGCCAAAAACCCAAATGATCCAGAAAGCAGCAATGTGGGAGGCAGCCTGTATGTGCAAAGAAGGTCCCCTCCAGCTATCCTGAAGTTCAAGCTGGCCCACAAGATAGAAAACTGGCGCAAAAGGAGTCTGTTAAAGTGTTACAGTTAATACCAGGCTTAACATAATGAAAAGGCTACTCAGAAAAAAAATGTAGTTGTTTTTTTTTTTGAGATGGAGTCTTGCTCTGTCTGCCAGGCTGGATTGGAGTGGCACCATCTTGGCTCACTACAACCTCTGCCTTTTAGGTTCAAGTGATTCTCCTGCTTCAGCCTCCCGAGTACCCAGGACTATAGGCAAGTGCCAATACACCCGGCCAATATTTTGTATTTTTAGTAAAGTCAGGGTTTCACTATGTTTGCCAGGCAGGTCTTGAACTCCTGACCTCATGATCTATCCGCCTTGGCATCCCAAAGTGCTGGGATAACAGGCATCAGCCACCATGCCCAGCCATAGATTTTAATACATACTTCTTTGGGAGTATTTTTTAAAAATAATTCCTTATTAAAACTACATACTTTCTACATGACTTATATTCTTATATATTTTACTTGTAAAGTTTTGCAGTATATATCGTGAGCTTAGAGTGTCATTATTTTTTTATTTTAATGGTTTACCCTTAAGTTTTTAGCATAAATTCTTCATCATGAATTTTTTTTTCCAAATCCGAAACTTATCTTCTCCTGATGGTAACAAGTATTGTATCATATGATTGCCCACTGCATACTGCTTATTTGTTATAAGTGGAAAGTTTAATTTTATATTTTCAATAGTTATTATGATCATATTAGTCATTGCTTATTCTGCTAAAAATGCGTTAAAACATAGCAGCTTCAAACATTTGTTATATTACAGTTTCTGTGAGTCAAGAATGTGCATGTGGCTTAGCTGGGTGTCTCTTGCTCAGGAACTTGCAAGCCGCTGTTCATGGCTCTGGCTTCGTCAGTAATCTCAGTTGAGACTCATCTGCTTCCAAGCTCACTCACATGTCTCTTGACAGGCCCTGGTCCCTTGACACACGGGCTGTTTGTAGGGTGCCTGAGAACATAGTAGCTGGCTTTCTCCAGGGTGAAATCTGACAGAGAACAAGAGAGAGAAGATGTCTAAGTCAGTAGCCACAGCTGTTTTTGTGAGCTGATCTCTGAAGCGACATTCCATCACTTCAGTCATTTTTTCTTAGAAATAAAAGTTCAGCCCACACTCAAAGGAAGGGAATAACAATAATGTATAAATACTAAGAGAAAAGGATTACTGTGGGTCATGATAAAGATTGGCTACCAATAATTGTAACTTAATATCAGTCAAATTTTAATTTAATTGGCTCACAAATTTACAGATTTTCCTTGAATTTTTACCTTTTATCTAATCATACTTTCTTAGTGTATTTGGGCTGGTACAACAAAAAACCATAAGTTGGATAATTTAAAAACAAAGGAAATTTATTTCTGCTTAGTACTGGAGGCTGGAAATTCCAAGATTCAAGATACCTGTAGATTGAGTATCTGGTTTAGAGAATGCTGTCTTGTTTCTGTGTCCTCACATGGGATAAGGGACAAGGAAGGGTTCTATGGTTTATTTTGTAATGGCACTAATTCTATTCATGACAGCTCTGCCTTCATGAACTAATTACCTCTCAAAGCCCCATTTCCAAATGCTGTCACATAGCAGGTTAGGTCTCAACATAGAATTTTTTTGTTGTTGTTGAGATAGAGCCTCACTCTTTCGCCAGGCTGGAGTGCAGAAGTGTGAGCTCAGCTCACTGCAACCTTTCCCTCCTGGGTTCAAGGGATTCTCCTGCCTCAGCCTCCTGAGTAGCTGGTACTACAAGCGCGCGCCACCAGGCCCAGCTGATTTTTGTATTTTGAGTAGACACGGGGTTTCACCATGTTGGCCAGGATGGTGTCGATTTCCTGACCTCGTGATCTGCCCACCTCAGCCTCTCAAAGTGTTGGGATTACAGGTGTAAACCACTGCGCCCAGCCAGGATTTCATCTTCACATCCCTGCAAATACCTTTTTAAAATCTGTGCTATTAATAAGAGTTTAGCTAAATTAAAATTATTTTCTCTTGCAAATAGTTTTCTATCTATTCCTATGGATAAAAAATGTTGATGTCAATCTTTGTTTAGGTATTTTGCATTTTCTCTGATCATTACAAAACATTTTAATTATCCCTGAGAATCTCTACTTCTGTTGTGAAGTGTTTAGTTTTTCACTTATCCTTTGGCTTGCTCAATACTAGAGAGTATACTTTCAACAAGATATATAATATCTTGTTGATATTATATATAAAATATACTTACAATTAAAATATACTTATAATATATATATTATATATATATACTTACTATATATAAAATATACTTGTTTTTGCAGAATATTTCAGAAATCATGTCTCTTTTTTGTAGCATACTGTTTTTCTCTCCATAATCTCATACTTTTCAAACTCCACACATTGGTATAAAAATATTTATTGAGTGCTTATTATGCTACATGCATGCTTTTATGTAGCAGAAGTACTGAAATGATTCCACCTCTACACATAAAGATCGCTGCCTTCTCTGTCCTTACATTTTAGTTTAATTTAATTTAGTTTTAATTAAAATGATTCTTTTGATAATATGTTTAAACATCTTAAACACACTTACAATTAATTTAGAATTGTTTTATAAAATTAATCTTTTCTGGATTCACTTCATGTCCATTAAAATGCAATTGCCAGAAAGGCTGATTGTTTGTTTAAGGCGTTATCTTTGATCTGTATTTGTAGTTTCTGGGGCAGTATCTGGCATTTTTAGATTCACTACAAATTATTGTTAATGGATGATTGTTGCTTTGTTGGGTCTCTTCTACATTAAACTCTCCTTTTTTGTTCTGAAATTTGGATGAAATGAATGTTTTGTTTGTTATTTTTATCTTCATGATGTGACACTTTCAAATATCCTTTCCCGACTAGTCCTTTTGTGCCTCCATTTAGCATCTTGAGCTCCCTGAATATAACATCGCCTCAGAGCTTTCGTGCTAAAACATGTTGGGTGTGACAGATCCAGATGCCAGCCACAGGGGGCTTGATTGGTTTCTGATGGATAAGAATGAGCTTTTGTTTTCTTTACTTATCATGATCTTGCCTTGTTATCCAACCAAATCTCAAGGGAATGAGTTAGTAGTAGTTTTCCCAGCCCCATTCCTGCCCTTACTTCCAAGGTTTGAACTAGGTTCTAGTTGTGCTTCCTGAGAGAAACAGAGTTTACTCCATAGGACGTGAACCTCCAGCTTCTGCTGCCTGCATTTTAGCCCAAAGGCCAAAGGTTTCAGCCACAGTCACAGCTCTGCATTTCTTCTACTTCCTATATGACACATTCATTTCTCAATCTCTTTCTCCTGAGTTTACACATTTTTTTCTCCTATTTACCTATTTCATTTGTTATTGGAATCCATGTCATATAAATGGTTTGCCAAATTAGGACTCAGTATATCATGATGACACATTGTGACTCTTCAAGAAATATATATCATGCATAGTGTGTCACAATCTTGGATAACCTTAGACAAGTTACTTCTTTGAGAATATCCTGCATTGTGCATATACTTTTTTTTTTTTGAGACAGAGTCTTACTCTGTCACCCAAGCTGGAGTGCTGTGGTGTGCCCTCGGCTCACTGCAAACTCTGCCCCCTGGGCTCCAGTGATTATCATGCCTCAGCCTCCTGAGCAGTTGGGGTTACACGCATGCGTTACTGTGCCGGGTTAATTTTTGTATTTTTAGCAGAGATGTGATTTTACCACATTGGCCATGCTGATCTCGAACTCTTGGTCTCAAGTGATCTGTCCACCTCAGCCTCCCAAAACGCTGAGATTACAGGCATGAGCCCCTATGCCTGGGCCACAGTTTGTACTTTTAAATGGCTGCTAACGACATCAAGAATCTGCTTAGGGTTATGAGTAGATGAGTGCTATGACATAACGTTCTGTTGCTAACAGGAGAATGATTTCAAAGATGAAAAAACGATGTAAAGAAAATTTACAAGGACAACACAGCAGATAGCACAGAAGATGATGAGGCTTTCAAGTAAAGGGGGACTTGATAGAATGTGGATTCAAGAGATCCAAAAAAAATGTAGTGAGGACTCTCAAGAGAACATTCAGGTTGATGACAATGAAAGAAAGCTTGTCATGTTTGCTTTAGGTCATGACTAACTGGGAGATAATGCGAGACAGTTGATGATATAGGTCTGTACACCTGGAAACTGATTAGAAAGAGAAAACTCATGTAAAAATGAGGAAAAATGCAGAGCCCTTATTATTAATAAGATGTGCCATTATAGTAGAACCCTTTTTAATGTAGTCATAAATAGCGGTATTTATTCAACCTACCTGTATTAAGCATCTACCATCAGCCAGATACCTTTTAGGTGCAGGGTCTAAAGCTGGCCAAAGTGTCTGTCCTCTTAAGGCTTTTATTTTAGTGGGTAAGACAGAATATAAACATATTAACCCATGCTTCAAATGCAAAACAAACAAACAAAAAACTGAATTGAGAAAAATAAAACAAGGAGGATGGATGCCATCTCAGGACTTGCAGTTTTAAACAGAGTGGTCGAGGAGAAGCTCATTAATGAAGTACCATTTGAGACTTCATGGAAATTAAGATTCATGGTGAAAAAAATGTCCTGGTAAAACTGATCTTCTGGCAATAACTAACTACCAGAGATAAAATAAATAATGATATTAGGCAAGCAGTGGTGTGGAGAAATGAGAAGAATCAATGGGAAGGAAGAAAATAGTTTAAAAGGCATCTAATGCTTTACTAAATATATTTTTTTTATAATTAAGTTTTACTTAATTAGATCTTAGAGCCAAATTTCATAGAATTATGATATTTGGAGGCCAAATTGTAGTGGATATGTAATACAGTTTTCTAGAAACAGTAAATAAAAATTGTTTTGAGGTTAGCCTGATAGTAAAATATATTAAAAAGCTGTAGTATTAAAAAGGTGTGACATTGAAATAAGAAAAAGCACAAATAAATAAACCTATAAAGAGAAGTTAACTATGTGATAAATAAGGTATGTAAAATCACTGATTAAAATATAGTTGATAAATTGCATTAACATAATCATTTATTCACTGAAAAAAAATAACAGATCCTATACTATATGATTCACAAATATTTGCAACTTTAATTTCAGATGGTTAGAAAAGCACACTGAGATGACATTATAATAAAAATATTATGTACAATTATTAAAATAAATTAATAATCTCCAGAAATTTTAGAAATTAAAAGGAGATGAATAAGTGATTTGCTGATTCTGCTCACTAGTGAAATTTGAGCAGTCCTGTAAGAACAGATGTAGATAAGAGACACAGCAAGGTTGTTCAACTCACCAATTATCAGAAAAAAACATAAATGATGAAATATGCCTCTAAGGTAGGATATGATGAAGCTGAAATTGAATAATTTTTTGGAAGTCCATATAAGAACATGTAGAAACATAAAATACATATTTAATCACTAGAATTTTGCCAGAAAAAAATAAATTCTGCTAAGTTATGCAATTATAGTTGCTTTAATCATGCTGGAGATTGCAGAATTATTTTATTCAGAAACGTGAATAGTGAGGCTCAAAATTCAGGAACATGAATCATAACAGCACTAGATAGAAATAAAGTACTGAAAACAAACATAAGTTGTGAAGTTCAAATTGGCTAATTGAGGGATTAAAGCCCCCCAGTCTGAGGGTTACCCTCAGCTCCAAGAACGCTGACAGGTTCCCGAATTCCCTGTGGAAAGTCAACAGCCAGAGGGAAAAGCTACACCAGCGACAGATATTTGGAGGCCTCCATGAACTCTTCAAGCCCATACATTAAACAAGTGTTGAAAAAAGATCCATGAGAAAGTACAGTGTTTTGAAATTTCAAGAGACCTGAGATAAAGACTAAATCTTAAAAGCTACCAGATTAAAATAAATGCTACACACAAATCACAATTACAGATCAGATAACTTGCTGCCACACAAGAACGTCCATGGAAGCCTGAAGCCATTAGAGAAATTCCTTTACAATCTGAAGGGAGATGATTTCACTTCCACATTATATATGCAAATCACTATTGACATATTAGAATAAAGACACTTTTAAATTGAAAATCTCTCAAAAAAATTACTTTGTATGACCACATTATCAGAAAGCCAAAGGAAGTTGTGTGTGGCAAAACGGAAGGAAAGAATACATCAATAAAGAACAAAGACAATGTGGTAGATTATCGTGCCCTTAGGAGGATTATTCAACTCTTTTCTTGGAAGGCTGTCTCAAAACTTACCCAGGTGAATGGCATCTGAGTGGAAGTGAAGAGTATCACTTCCAGAGGAAGATTGTAAATCACCTTTAGTGCATTTAATTAGTGCTGAAGTTTATTTGGAATGAAAGATTCAAATTCTGGTCTTAAGTAATTTTTATTATTATAAAAATGAGTTTTGAAAAAGTCAGGACAAAACATTTTTAAACTATATAATTCCATAACAAAAGTGTTTATTATAAAGGACACTGACGATATGGCAGGTAATTAGCCTAATTAGAGATTCTCATATTATTGTGGCTTGGCCTTTCTTCTACCTCCACTAAGTCACTTTCTAAAATGTGGAATTAACATAAAAGTGTTTCTATTTCACATCAGCTTCACAAAAAATGTTTAGTTACAGATTCTTATTATACAGCAGTGGTAATTTTGATATTTGATTATTGATTCACACAAGGACAAATTTTATTTTAGGTTATTTTGGATATGTACCTGAATTCCAGAAATACAGATTTTTTCATTTTTTATTCTGTACTTAATTATTTTTTACTTCGAATGTAGTTCTTTTATAATAAGTCAGCCTTAGATATTGTTTTGAGCCAGGAGAAATCAAGCTGTATTCATTCTCCTTACTCATAAACCATTTACTGCACATCAGAAATGGTTTATCGTATGTATATTTTATTTCTAGATGTGAAGCATATGGAATTACTTCTGAATTTTCTTTCCCTAAAAGTAAAACTGAGAAACCCATTCACCTTAAAAAATATTTAAGCTATTATAGAATAATTAGAAGGGAGGAAGGAAATTTACAGTGTTTTATTGTAAAGAATGTTAGAATTCAGATAAAAAATTTCCTGATGTCATAGCATTTTCTATGTACTTTATATGTCCCTTCAGTTACATATGTCCTTTCAATTTTATATGTACCATTTCATTTTATTAAGTTTTGTTTTGTTTTGCAAAACTTCATTGCCTTTTTAACCTCATTCTCCCCTACTTTAAGCCAACAGCAAACTGCTATCCTCAAGTACAAATCGCTTGGATGATCATTATCCAAAAAAAAATTTTTATCTAAACAATTCTATTTCATGTTGAAAAAAATCCTATATTATATTTAGGCATTTGTCTTTAGTTAGATATCTTAAATTTTCAAAATATATTTTTATGAATATTATTTTAAAATTTGCCAAATGGTTCTAGAAACAAGTTGAAAAACAGCACTCAAAATAACCTGATTTTTTTTTTAGAATTTATTTTTATAACTGTTTGTTACCCATAATATTTAAGTAGGAAGGGTGAAGTAAATTTTGTAAAAGATGATGCTTCCTACATTTTAATGAGGGTGAGTTTTAACATGGTTGTTATGCTTGAAAGTGGTAAAATTTTGTGACTAGAAATGTTTCTTTGCTTATAAACATGTTTTCGAAAAGTACAGCTATAAACATATTTATGTTTTGTCAAGCACACAGTTGCATTGCAAACTAGAGTTAAATAGTGCTATATACTAAAGTTATAAATATGTTTTGGACAACACCAAAAAATTCTACAATGTTCTGAAAAAAAAAGTGTGGATTAAAACCCATTTAAAAAACCTATAAGCATATATAGATAAGAATTACATATATACATGGACATATACACGTACACACATACATGTGTCTAGGACTCATCAGAATGTGGTTGATGCAGCTGTAAACCAATAGAATAGGAGGGAGCCCAAGAATGTGTCATTTCCTCAATTAGTATAAATGCCTGATCTGCCAGAAAAGACAAGCTCTGACTCTGTGCATCATTTAGTAATATGGTGAATAATAGTGGTAAAAGTAGGCATCCTTGTCACGTTGAAGATCATTTGGTGATTAATTGGAGGAATTTTGATCCTATGACTTCATGAACTTTTCTAATTTGGGTTATATATAATATATATATATATATATATATAATATATATATATATATATATATATATATATATATATAAAATATATAACAGGAAAAAATATTCTAAAAATTAAATGGAGGTGTAATTGTATGAGCAAAGTGGATATTGAGCTACATAATATACAAAACAACAAAGCCAAATATCTGACAACTATGAAACATTCTAGTCAAGCTTCTTAATCCACTTAACTACATTCCTAGAGGTTGTGTTCTTTACCACAGTTTAGCTTCCAAAGTTATAAAGCAAAACAAAACAAATACAATAACGCATAATTCAAGAACGGGATACAGTCTGAGAAATAAGTCATCAAGCAATTTCATTATTGTGTAGACATCATAGAGTATACTTACACAAACCTAGATGGTGTAGCCTACTACACAACTAGCCTATTCCTCTTAGGCTGAAAACCTGTAAGGCATGTTACTCCATGGAACGCTGTAGGTAATTGCAATACAATGGTAAGTATTTGCATATCTAAACATATGTAAACCCACAAAAGGGACAGTAGAAGTATGAATAAAAAAATTCAAAAATGGCACTCTTGCACAGGGCCATTACCATGAATGAAGATTGCGGGACTGGAAGCTGCTTTGGGTGTCAGTGAGTGGTGAGTGACCTTGAAGGCCTAGGACATCATTGTAACTACTATAGACTTTATAAACATTTGATAAGGTTTGGCTCTGTGTTCCCATGTAAATCTCATCTCAAACTGTAATCACCATATGTCAAGAGAGGGACCTAGTGGGAAGCAATTGGATTATGCCAGTGATTTCCATTATGCTGTTCTCCCGATAGTGAGTGAGTTCTCACAAGATTTTATTTTATTTTATTTATTTATTTTTGAGACGGAGTTTTGCTCTTGTTACCCAGGCTGGAGTGCAATGGTGCGATCTTGGCTCACCGCAACCTCTGCCTCCTGGGTTCAGGCAATTCTCCTGCCTCAGCCTCCCGAGTAGCTGGGATTACAGGCATGTGCCACCATGCCTAGTTAATTTTTTGTATTTTTAGTAGAGATGGGGTTTCACCATGTTGACCAGGATGGTCTCGATCTCTTGACCTCGTGATCCATCCGCCTCGGCCTCCCAAAGGGTTGGGATTAGAGGCGTGAGCCGCCGCACCTGGCCTGATTATTTTTAAAAACGTTTGGCAGTTCCCCGGTGCGCTCTCTCTCTCTCTCTCTCTCTCTGTCTCTCTCTCTGTCTCTCTCTCTCTCTCTCTCTCTCTGTCTCTCTGTCTCTCTCTGTCTGTCTCTCTGTCTCTCTCTCTCTCTCTGTCTCTCTATCTGTCTCTCTCTCTCTCTCTCTCTCTCTCTCTCCTGCTGCCTCGTGAAGATGTCTGCTTTCCCTTTGCCTTCTGCCATAATTGTAAGTTTCCTAAGACTTCCCCAGCCATGCAGAATGGTGAGTCAATCAAATCTGTTATGTTTATAAATTACCCAGTCACAGGTAGTATCTTTATAGCACTAGTATCTTTATAGCAGTCTGTTCCCCAAAGGAGAGGGCAAGGAGGCGGGAAGGTGGAAGGGAACTTCCTGGTGCTGCAGCCTGAATCTCCACTCGTGTTGCTGTTTTCCCCACTAGACTATGTACTTCCAGAAGGGGCTGGAGATGGGCACAATGCCAGCCCCTCTCTTCTCTCCAGAAGTATTACCCAACCCTGACATTCACAGTATTTGCTTCTTTCTGTTCCTCTCTTTTTTGGAGGCAGGTTCTTGCTCAGTCATCCAGGCTGGAGTGCAGTGGTGTGAACATGACTCACTGCAGCCTTGACCTCTTGGGCTCAGGTGATCATTTCCCCTCAGCCTCCTGAGTAGCCAGGACTATAGGTGTGTACCACCATTCCTGGCTAATTTAAAAATACTTTTTTTTTCTGTAGAGACAGGGTCTCTAAAGAAAACTGTGGAGACAGTTAAAAACTGTCAACTAGGAAAATGTCTGAGCATATTATTTATTCTGGGTATGTTGAAACAGATCTGATACAACACAGCTGTTTCAGGGGGAGTGAGAAGGCTTACAGCAAGATATTCCCGCTTGGCAACATATGTCTTGCTCTGAAACCAACTCTGAAACCAACACTTCTAAGCCTTGTTTGTTTTGTTGTTTTGTTTTATTTTTAATTGAGGGGACGAAGTGGAGACTTTCAGGGAAGAGAATCAAAATTTCTCTTTGGCTGTCCTATGTGTAAGAGTTTTTGTAGTGTCTCCAGCTGGGTCAAAAAAGTATGTGTCACCATCTCAACTGTGGGGATCCATGGGCAGATGCAGTGAGAGTTGAAATGGGAGGAGGGTTGTGATGTCCTCTATCAGGATGTAATTGTTATTGTTTGGGTGCTGTTTTTACATAGTGTCAAATAAAATAAATTTAGATGTGGTAAAAAGTAACTTTATTCTCAAGTAATGTGGCCTAGCCTGGTGGCTCACACCTGTACTCACAGCACTTTGGGAGGCCAAGGTGGGTGGATCACTTGAGGTCAGGAGTTCAAGACCAACTTTGTCAACATGGTGAAACCCTTTCTCTACCAAGAATACAAAAAAGTAGCTGGGTGTGATAGCAGGTCCAAGCTACTTAGGAGGCAGGGACAGGAGAACTGCTTGAAGCCGGGAGGCAGAGGTTGCAGTGAGCTGAGATCACGCAACTGCACTCCAGCCTGCGTGACAGATTGAGACTCTGCCTCAAAAAAATATAAGTAAATTAGTGTTGCCAGCACTAAACATAATATCTGCAAATGTCTCAAAAGGTAGACTGAAAGGGGCTATTATTCATATGGAGGAGGAAGTAAGCTGAGAAAGAAGTGGGGAGAGGAAGGGAAGAATGGAAGGCGGCAAAATTAGCACAAGATTCAAGAAGGTTGCATCTTGAAATCAGCTCTTGGGAGGGATAAGAAGGGGGATTGTATGTTTGCTCAGACTGGATGTGGAGCAGAGTCCAGGCGTCTGGGGGAAAGAGAGAAACTTAAGCCAAGTTTGCTAAACAAGTATTTTCTTCTGAACCCTGAAGACAAATTTATTTATGAAGAACAATAGGAAGGGAGAGTCTGTGAATCTGTGATATCTAAAAGAGGGCATGTCTAAAATAGGTCATAATGGTAAGGGTATTTCTTTGCCGTAAGCTCTTCCTACCAAACACAGAGCATTAGGGAGTTTTCTTAACTGTAGCTAACCATCAGGACTCACTGCCCACCCTGTCTTTCTCTCCCACTTTTCTGTGCTCTATCCATTTTTTTCAGTTGGCATTTCCTGAATTGTGATCTTTATGTTTACCCGGTAAACAGAGGTGGAGCGTTTTGCCATATTCTGTAATTAGTTTTATCAAATTATTGAACTTCAGGGAAAGTTTATAAAAGCCCATGATGTGTAGACAGTGGCTGAGAGGTATAGAGGGGCCTCCGGTGCTTGTCACTGGCACGTGCGGTGGGGACTGTATTGAGGAACTGAGTCCTGTAGTGGTCGGGTCTATGGTGACTCTGGAGTGCGTGAGAATTGAGTTGTTGAACACCCAGTTGGTGTTGAAGAGTTGGCTGGTGTTCAGCAAACGTCATGTGTTTGGTGTGAGAACAAAAACATCACAGCAGCCTTGGCTGGAGGGAGACTGTGGGTCTTTTGGGAAATAGAGACGATTCTGCAAACACTGTTGCACCGCGAAGTGTCCTGTGATTCCCGGTCTCATCTGGGTCTAGAGGGAGCTGATAACTCAAAGGAAAGAAGTCCTGAGCACTTAGGCTACACTAAATGTATAATAAAATATTTTTTATTTCTCCAATAACATAGTTTGCTTAGTTTACTGGAATGTTTTTATTTTAAAGCTTTTTCTAACTATTCTACTCTTTTCTAGTAAGATAGCTGGAAACATAAACAGCTTGTAGAGCTGTAGAAAAATATTACCTTACAAACAAATGAATATTAAAAAATATTTTATTGAAGTTTAATAAAACTTTGAAGGACAAAGAAAGTGGCAAGCCACAAATAGTTTCAGGAGATAATGGACTGAAAAACGAGAGGTCACGAACCAAAGCTAAAGCTAAGAAAAGATAGTGCACCAAGGGAGTTCATGAAAAATGTCTTCAGGCAAAGGTTGATTAGTGTATGGAACCACAAGCAATTAGAAACAAAGAGTATCATTAAACAATCTGATCACAGCTCCTGAAATGGATGGGTATCACTGGACAGCCAAGTTTTTAATCCTCAGACTCTCACGTATGAGCAGAAAGGCAAAAAGAAGAGATATATTTAAGTTAAAATAATATAGTACACTCTTCAAGTGAGAGATTGAATTTATTTTGCAAGAAGGCATGTGATTTATGGTTCAGTATGTAGAGAACAGCAATTATGGAATAATAAAATATGATTGTGATCAATAATCATTTTAAGATAAAAGCACCAACAAAATCAAGTATGCAAAGAGTAGAGCTTGAATAGCTGTGAAGGACGCTATGAAAAATACTCTAAGACTTTGGCATCCTGGACAAACCCATCATCTCCATGCAAGAAGCAGCATTTCACCATTTATTTGCTTTCTTTTTTAATTGGCAAATACAATTGTATTTATTTACTGTGTACAATTTTATTTTGTCATTCCGCAATGTATACATATATCAAAACGCCACTAATTTAAAATTTAAATTAAGATGACTTTACCATAGTCAAAAACTGCTTTACACATGATTTCACAGGAACATTACCTCTCAATAATGCTACAAATTCCAAGAAAAGAGTAGAGTCATGAGGAAAACAAATATGAGGAACAAGTTATAAAGGGATGTTTTGAATTGAAAGCATTAACTATGTGTCAGATATTGAACTTCTGTAGGGCAACTTGGGTGGCCAGGGAGAGCGGAATAAATGTTTGAAACATGACTGAAAGACACACAAGAGTCAGGAATTGTAACGACAGCAATTTCACAATTCAGCATAAGGTTGTCTTTGAAAATAATTTTCTTTTTATTTATTTTTTATTATACTTTAAATTCTGGGGTACATGTGCAGAAAATGCAGGTTTGTTACATAGGTATACACATGCCATGGTGGTTTGCTGCATCCGTCACCCTGTCATCTATATTAGGTATTTCTCATAATGCTATCCCTCCCCTAGTCCCCCAACCTGCAGCAGGCCCTGGGTGTGTGACATTCCCCTCCCTGTGTCTATGTGTCCTCATTGTTCAACTCCTACTTCTGAGTGAAAACATGTGGTGTTTGGTTTTCTGTTCTTGTATTAGTTTGCTGAGAATGTTGGTTTCCAGCTTTATCCATGTCCCTGCAAAGGACATGAACTCATCTGATGGCTGCATAGTATTTCATGGTGTATACGTGCCACATTGTCTTTATCTAGTCTATCAATGATGGGCATTTGGGTTGTTTCCAAATGAAAAGAACTTTCTAAGTTTAAAATCTTTGAAGGTTCTCATCAAAATACTATAATATCTTCGTAAAGTGACTCTGTTTCTCCTGATCCTTATAATCTCAGAACAGGGTGATGAAAAAAATGTGTTAGGTAAGTCAGAAGACAGTGCTTTCTCTACTTTCTAAGAATCTTGTGATTCACTTTCTTGTGAATCCTGTAATATCATGAAACACATGGACGCATTCAGAACACTGAAGTGTGGCAATTTTGACACGTTAGACTCACTCTTCCAGACAATTGCAGTTACACGGGCTTGACTAGGCTTCACCAACCAAATGCCCAGGATAAATTCAGATGTTGGGGTAAGAGTAACTCCAAAGCTTTGATGTGTTTATTAGGTATGATTTCATAGATAGTTTTCCAGAGCTATGGAAAAAAATGTTGAGAATTATGGAAATTCCTTGAGAGACAGTTGAGCAGAAACCACATACAAAATACCAGAGATAGAGTGGTTGAAAGAGGAAGGGTGATGGTGCCTGGGGCTATACTCTGAGATAAATAAAAGACAATATGATATCATTTTGATAAAGAGAGTACTACTTTAGTTCTAAATAACAATCCCAAACCAAGACATGATGGACATACAGGAAAGACTTCCAAACCATGGGAAATGAAATTCTATTGGATGTAGCTCTTCTAATGAAAAGTTTCTTCAAAATGATTTTTGCTTAATGTATACTCAGTTATTACACAATAATTAGTGCATACCCACTATGGACCAGGTTGTCATGAGTGTATCAGGGAAATCATGCCTCATGGACGATCACAAGTGAGTAATGCCAATGATATCTCCAAGCAGGTTAATGCAGTTTAAAACAGTGGCAGTTTCAATGCCAAAGGACAACTGGTGAGCATTACATTATTGTTTTCTGTTTATTGCTACTTTTGCTACTAATATGCTTGGAAGTTTGGTCAATTTATTTTCAGCTTTGGGCATTCCATTTCTAAGAAGAGTAATGGCAAGCTACAGTTAGGACGCTGCCCATCTGAAAATGAACATGTGAAGGGAGTAAAAGCGAAACAATAATGAACCGCACCGATTGAGGAATGTCCACATGTGGGTAAGCAGAGTGTTGATTTGGTGTCACTTCAGAGAGCAGTGGAAGGAATTCAGGAAGAAGCTATAGGAAAGCATATTTTACATGAAAGTATTTTCTAACAATTGGTGTTGACTAACAAAGAATATTACAAAATTATTTGAATGAAAGGAATTGTATACTGGTGTTAGGGTCTAAATCCATTCATAAGAAGGCTTTACATTGAAGAGGTTAAGAGTATGTGTTAGAGTCAGACCTTGGCTCAAATGCCAAACTTACTATCTATTAGCTCTCTCATCTTGGGCAATTTACTACTCTCTCTAAGCCTGAGTTCAATCATCTGTTCAGCAAGGACAACAATGTCTGCTTGAGGAATTATGTGGATGGTTAAATAACATAAGATAGCAAGAGAGTTTAGAGCAGTTTCTGGTTGTGAAAAGATTTCTTATTCTACCCTTTTTAGCATTAAAATGATAACTAATGTATACACATATATTAAGGGATTATCTTGATTTCAGTACCTATAACTCTCATTATTATGCATAATCTATAGCTACATATTTCTTATTTGTTAAGGATAATATTAAAGAAATAAATTTTAGATTATTCACTTTAAAATTCTGGAAAAAGACTGATTCCAAAGAATGAAATTCATAAAAAATATGAAAATATTCAGGTTTATAAACTCAGGTTTATATCCTACTCAGAATCTGATTGTTAGGTAATGATGAATTAAGTAATACTTTATATCACAAAAATATTATTTGAGAAATACTGGAAGATATTAGTTATAATTCAGGTACAAACCCATAAGACAGACAAAATGTAAGTTGGATAAATGAATAAACTGATATGGAAAAAAATCACTACCATCTGCAACATAAGAGTCATACAGTTTAAATTTACAAATTCATAAGGAAAATATGGCTATCATGGAATATTCAAATGTGTCCTGTGGTCATCGGCATACCTTGGAAATACTGAAAGCATTGTGAATCTCAAATTAGTTAATGAACAGGAGCTCTTTCCATTTTCTCTAACTGTGGCTGTGTCAATCAGGGTTGATCAGAAGAGCAGAATAACTATGTCTGAGATATAAAAAGGGACTTGTTGGCTCACGAATATAATCCCAGCACTTTGGGAGGCCGAGGCAGGTGGATCACGAGGTCAAGAGATGGAGACCATACTGGTCAACATGGTGAAACCCCGTCTCTACTCAAAATACAAAAAAATTAGCTGGGCGTGGTGGCACATACCTGTAGTCCCAGCTACTTGAGAGGCTGAGGCAGGAGAATTGCTTGAACCTGGGAGGCGGAGGTTGCAGTGAGCCGAGATCGCGCCATTGCACTCCAGCCTGGGTAACAAGAGTGAAACTCCGTCTCAAAAAAAAAGAAAAAAACGGACTCGTCAAATGATTACACTTCATATAACGGTGAGAATGGAGTAAACAGTCTGTGTTAGCAGACTATGCTTCTGTATTTATGCTGGGGACTGAAGTCAGCAAGGCAGGTAGTCAAAAAAGAGAGAATACTGTGAAATGCGAAAAACCAAGCAGGAACCTCCAGCAATGAGTTTAGACCCATAAACGTAAACATCAAATCTCTCACTGACTCTAGTTCTCCTATTGAACCTGGTTGGTATGGATTATTGAAATGATATTAAGTATTAATAAACCGACTTGGGGAAAATGACCTATTAATCATGTGAAACTTTCCTGTTCAAGAACCAGGCATGATTTTCTAACTGTTCAACTCTACTTTTGTCTATTAGGGTATTTTAATGTTTTCCTCCTATAGATTATGTACATTTCTCATAAATTTTACTCCTAAGTATTTAATAATCTTTGT
The DNA here is from genome assembly GCA_028533165.1 of Leontopithecus rosalia. NCBI lineage: Eukaryota > Metazoa > Chordata > Mammalia > Primates > Cebidae > Leontopithecus > Leontopithecus rosalia. Next base: position 97,302,485 of record CM052661.1, read on the forward strand.
TAATGTTATAAATGGAATGACTAACATTATTTTCTCTAACCGGTTATTGTTTATACATAAGAATACTATTAGTTTCCATACATTAGCTTGTGTTCGTAAAATTTGCTGATTATAACCACTAAGGAAAATACATCAGAATGATTACTGGTTATATTGCCGTTAATTGTTTCTGATCATTGTTTTCACTGAATTTAAATAAACATAAAATTTTAAGTTTTAAAGGAGGATAAATTGCTATCTGACTTTTCTTAGTAACATCGCAATTAGTAATCTTAAAGAGGTGTGTTTTAAAATAGTAACTATTTTTTACCACAATTACATAAAGAATTAAATAATAATGTTTAATGAACTTCCATATTTTTTACATTTTTCCAAGTTGAGAGTCTTAATTTTACATTTCTATTCTCACAGTAGTTTTTCATAATAATGTCTTTAAGTAATAAATATTTTTTAAATCAATGTTATTTCCTGACAATAAAGCTCCTTTTTATGTAATATCTACTGAAAGATCTTCCCTCTCAGATGGTCATTAATTTTATATGAAATAACTGTCATCAGCTAGCTAAATCAGTAAATATTTCCAAATATATTATAAATTTTGAAGTATTATTTATTATAAACATACCTTCAGATATTTTATTTAGATTCCAGAGGTTTAAAAGCAGAAAAGTACATCTTATTTTAATTTGACAATTACTTTCTTTGGTTGTGTTTTTTTTTTAAAGACTTAGTCCTAATAATCTTCCTTTCAAATGTCTTCCAAATATAATATTTTATTCATAAGGAACAATTAATGTTTTTCAAATTTTACAGACAAATCCCAAATCCCAAATTTTCACTCATTTTGAAAGTATTTTCCTCTGAAAACATGTCAAGCAATTCTCAGTACATCCAAACACCTCAGTTGCTAAGCAACAGCTAATGAATTTTCCACCAAAAAGGTTTCAGACCAGGTCTTCAACATATCAAATATTCACACAGCCCTTGATGCCTTTGCAAAATGTCCCTCTATTGTAGCATGAAAAAGTTACTGCAAATAATAAGTAGAAGTTACTGGTTACAGCTATAATGTTAGGGGAGAAAGCACGCAAAAATCATTTTAGTTTGCTGTTTTTGAGGCTTGGCTTCTTTTATTACATTTTTACCTAAGAAAATGTAGATAATTTAAGATCTATAAGAAAAGACTTTATTGTCTTAATTAATGTAAGATATTTAATTGGAAATCATTTAAATGTAAATATATTATAAGGCTCTTTGAAAATAAATATAATATCTTTTTATAGAAAGTGAATTTTTCAATAGAAGTAATTTTCCTTTTCTAATGTTAGTACTTCATACCACAGATACGTATTTTGAAAAGATACCTATTCATTATATATTATTGTTACATGCTAATATTACATATTTGATATTCATTACTTTTAAATCAGATATATAAATTTACATTTAGCATGATAATTTTTTAATAGCTTAATATTTAAATATTTTGTTTTAATAAATTTTGAACTCTAAGAATAATGCAGTTAATAATATTCTTACTGACTTGCAAGGAATACATCTACAGTATTAGGAATTTTTCTCATATGTCAATAAAAATGCATCATTCTTTAATGGAAGGAGAAGAAAATTAGTTTTAAAGCTATCATGTAATAGCTAATTGATTTTTGAACAATTAATATTGCTTACCATCAGTATTCTTATCTGTAACATTTTTTAAGTTGGAATAAGGATATTACCTTCAAAGGATTTAGTATTATTAAATAAAGTTATAGTCATAAGCATACTTCATAAACTTCACACTGATATGTACATTATGTTTCCTTTAAATTGTATAATATATTGGTTTTTCATTGAATTAATTACTAAATTACATTATAATATTATAGTATTACGTATAAATGTCATGAACATTGATAAATATATTGTTTCCACGTATACTTATGAAAATGTCAAATAATTTTGCAACTGTATGTTCAGGAAGAAAGAATCCCTTCAATGCCTAGTTAGTTGAGGATTTTTAACACAAAGATATGTTGAATTTTCAAAAGGCTTTTCTGCATCTATTCAGATGCACATGTGCTGTTTTTTAGTTCTGTCTATGTGATGAATCACATTTATTGATTTGCGTATGTTGAACCAACCTTGCATCCCAAGGATAAAGCCTACTTGATCATAGTAGATTAGCTTTTTAATGTGTTACTGGATTTGGTTTGCTAGTATCATGTTGAGAATTTCTACATCTATGTTCATCGAGAATATTGGCCTGAAGTTTTCTTTTTCTATTGAGTCTCTGCCAGGTTTTGGTATCAGGATGATGCTGGCCTCAAAAAATGAGTTAAGGAAGAATTCATCCTCTTCAATTTTCCGGAAGAGTTTCACTAGGAATGGTAGCAGTTTTTCATCATACATCTCATCGAATTGGACTGGGATTCCATCTGGTCCTGAGCTTCTTTTGACTGGTAAGCTTTTTATTACTGATTCAATTTTGGAACTAATTATTGATCTGTTCAGGAATTCAGTTTCTTCCTGATTCAGTCTTGGCGGGCTCTTTGTGCCTAGAAATTTATGCATTTTTTTCTAGTTTTTTAGTTTCTGTGTATAGAGGTGTTTGTGGTGGTCTCTGAGGGTCTTTTGTGTATCTGTGGGATCAGTGATAATGTTCCCTTTGTCACTTCTAGTTGGGTTTATTTGGATCTTCTTTCTCTTTTTTTGAATTAGCTAGTGGTCTGTTTATTAGTGTTTTCAAAAAGCAGCTCTTGGAATCATTGATCTTTGTATGTTTTTTTGTTTCTCAATGGCCTTCAGTTCAGCTCTGATTTTGGTTATTTTTTGTCTTCTGCTAGCTTTGAGGTTACTCTTGTTTCTCTCATTCCTCTAGTTGTGTTGTTAGGTTGTTAATTTGAGACATTTCTAATATTTTTAAGTAGGTGTTTAGTGCTATAAACTTCCCTCTTAATAATTCCTTGGTTTTGTCTCAGAGATTCTGGTATGTTGTGTTTTGTCCTCACTAGTTTCAAAGAATTTCTTGATTTCTGTCTTATTTTCATTATTTTCCCAAAAGTCACTCAGGAGCAGGTACTTCAATTTCCATCTCATTTACAGTGTTGAGTATTTTTAAAGTATTGACTTCTATTTTTATTGCACTGTGGTCCAAGAGTGAGTTTGGTATGATTTCAGTTACTTTTAATCTTCAGAGGATATTTTATGTCCAATTGTGTGGTCAGTTTTAGAGTAGATGCCATGTGGTGATGTTGCAGAATGTGTATTCTGTTGTCTTGGAGCGGAGAGTTCTATAGATCTCTATTAGGCCCATTTGGTCAAGTGTTTATTCAGATCATGAATATCTTTGTTCATTTTCTGCCCTAATAGTCTGTCTAATACTGTTAGTGGGTTGTCGAAGACTCCCACTATTACTATGTAGAAATCTAAGTCTTTGTGCATGTTTCTAAGAATTTGCTTTATGAATATGGGTTCTCTTATGCTGAGTGCATATATATTGAGAATAGTTAGAATTCTTGTTGAATTGGACACTTTCCCATTATGTAATGCCCTTCTTTGTCATTTTTGATCCTCCTTGATTTAAAGTCTGTTTTGTCAGAATTTGAAATCGCAACTGTTGATTTGTTTTCCATTGGCTTGGTAGCATTTTCTCCATCCCTTTATTTTAAGCCTATGGATATCACTGTGTGTGAGATGGGTTTTGCAGATGGCATGCCATTGGGTCTTGTTTCTTGATGTAGACTGCCAATTTATGACTTTTAATGGTGGCATCAGCCTGTTTATGTTCAAGGTTAATATTGCTATGTACTGTCATCATGTTAGCTGGTCATTATGCAGACTCATTTGCTTGGTTGCTTTATAGTGTCTATAGGTTCTGTACTTAAGTATGTTTTTGTAGTCGCTGGTAGTGGTCTTTCCTTTCCATTTATAGTGCTCTGATCAGGACCTCTTGTAAGGAAGATTCAATGATTACAAATTCCCTTAGCATTTGCTTGTCTGAAAAGGATTCTATTTCTCCTCCACATATGAAGCGTAGTTTGGCTAGAGATTAAATTTTTCACTGGAAATTCTTTTGTTTAAGAATACTGAATACAGGTCCCCAGTCTCTTCTGGCTTGTAGGTTTTCTGCTGAATGGTTTGCTGTTAAATTGATGGGGTTCCCTTTATAGGTATGGTCCTGTCCCTTTTCTCTAGCATACTTCAACATTATTTTTTCTTTCATTTTGACACTGGAAAAATCTTGCTATTATATGTCTTGGGGATGGTATTCTTTGATAGTATCTTTCAGAGGTTTTCTGCATTTCCTAGATTTGAATATGGGTTTCTCTAGTGAGGTTAAGGCAGATTTTTTCATGACGATATTCTGAAATAAGTTTTCTAAGTTGCCTGCATTCCCCCATCTCTTTCAGCGATGGCAATGAGTCACAGATTTGAGCTCTTTACATGATCCCGTATTTCACAAAGGTTTCATTTGTTCTTTTTAATTTTTTCTTTCTGACTTAAAAAAAACAGTCTTAAAGCTCTGAGATTCTTTCCTCAGCTTGGAAAGCTGCAGCTCTGGGGTGAGCTCAGGTTTTATGTTCCCTCACCCTCTTGGAGGCAGCATGGGAAAAGGCCTTGGCAGTGGCTGTGGCAGAGGGCCTTTGCTTGTCTCCTGGGGCTCTACCCCAGAGAGATAAAGAGCTATTATCAGTGCCATCAGCCCAGGGTAGGGTGGCTGCACTGAGTGTCCAAGCTGGTGACAAGCAGGAGGCGGGAGGTGGTCATGGTGGAGACAGACTGGCTTCTTCAGGTTAGGACTTGCTAGAAGTGTGGTTAAGGTACTCTGGGTCTTTTCTCCTTCCCCAGTGCAAAGGCAGTGCCACTGCAGTGACAGTAGCAGCGGGCTTTTGGCTGCCTCTGGGAGCTCCACCTCAGAGATGCAGAACTGATGCTAATGGGCACGTTAAATTGGCGGGGAGAGCTGTACTGCTGAGTGGAGCCCCCAGCTCAGGTAGGCTCTTTCTCCCAGCTCTTTATTCCCCTGGCAGAGAGCAGCAGTGCATAACAGCTGCCATGGCTGTGGCAGAGGGGCTGTTTGTTGCCTCTGGTAGTCCCTTCCCAGAGAGACACAGAGCTACTCCCAGTAGATGTGTTCAGCTGGGGGTGAGGCAGGTGTTCTTCAATCTGGAGGCAGGGGCTCTGCCTGGTGAAGGGTCCAGGGTGGGGGGTCGCAGGGAAGCGGGTCTGGACTCCTCTCCCTGTGGTGGTTGCTGGATGTTCTAGTGTTGTGGCCAGGCCCTCTGTTCCTTCCCAAGCCTGAGGGATAAGTGTGTCACGCCGGCAGCTACGATGGTGGAGGAATGGTGGGTTGTCTCTGGGATTTCTCCTCAGAGAAAGACACAGCCACCGCCCACTGAAGTTCAGGTCGGGCAGGGTCAACGTGCTGCAGCCCCCGGCCAGGAGGCCCTGCCCAGTGAGAAGTAGGGATGGAGACCCACATGAGAAACGGCCCGGTTGCTTTTCTGAGGAACAGCTGTGCTGTGCTGGGGGTGGGTACCAGTTTTCAATCACCGTGCATCTCCCAGAGGCTAAGGGCAACAGCAGAGAGGGCTGCGGAACAGCAAAAACAGTGGCCTGCCTCTCCTGGGAGTTCCTTCCCAGGGAAGTGCAGAGCTGCTGCCAGCGGAGATCCCAGGCAGAGCTGGGCTACACTAGGGTCACAGACCAGCGGCCTTATCCTGTGAGGTGCACGGAAGTGAGGCCTGTGGTCCATCGTTCTTCAGCCCTGTGGATTCGGCCCCATTCCCGGAGCTTCAGCCGGTGATGCTGGGACACCCGGTGATCCAAGGCTCCTCCATGACTCCATATGTACCTGAGCAACGGCTCTGGTCATACTCCACAGCATCCCTGTCAGTCTGGAGGCCCGGATGGGATGGGATCACAGGGGAGCTACGGAGCCCACAGTTGCAAAGGTCCCTGGCAAAAGTGTGGGTTCCCAGGGACTCTCACTCACTCACTGAATTCTCCAGTTTGGGGGTCCTCCCCTAGCTGCATGCTATTCCCAGGTGGACAGTCCTCCTGTGTCACTCCTCTCTGTTCTCCATGAGTCGAGTTGTTTCCTTGTTGAATTCCATTGTGTCCACCTGGATGGTCCAGTTGAGCTAGTATTTACTCACCCTCTCCGTGAGAGCCACGCATACGAGCTGCTTCTAGTCAGCCATCTTGGCCCTGCCCCCCATTTTGGATTTTGTATCTGCTTGCACTATTGATAACTGAACAAGGAGAATTGAATCTCCAACTATAACTGAGTTAATTTTTAAATTCAGCTCTGTCCGTTTTGCTTTCATGCATTTTGCATTTCTGTCATTTGCTGTAGACGTATTTGGAGTTTTATATCTTTACATTCAATTTACCCTTTTACAGTTTTAAAATGTGTCAAAATCAATGACAAAAAAATCTTAAGATAGCAATATAGAAAACGACACATTACATACAGAAGAGCAATAAAATACATACCTGTTGATTTGCCATAGAAAATAATGAAAGCCAGAAAACAATGACAAGTCATACTTAAAGTTCTTAAAAACGAAAACTTGTCAACATATATAAAAATATTACTTAATCCTTTAGAAATCCTTTACTTAATCCTATGTAAAGATATTTTCAGATAAACATTAGGCAAAAGCATAAATCATCAGCATGAGTTTACTTCAAATAATGCTAAAGCTCTGCATAGTTTCAGAAATAATAAATCTGTGGATAAATATAAAATATTAAATTCTATTTATTTTTCATTTCTTTAGGTAATTGACTTTTTAAAGTAGAAATACATATTTTTGAGGTAAATGGAATATACTGTCATAAGATTCTTATACATTGTAAGTCTTCATTCAACTCCATTGATAGATTTCTGGAAACTGCAGTTTTAAGCAAAACAATGTTAAAGGAAACCAATTTTACTATAGGTTAATGAATAAAAATAAGAATTAAGTTTCTACAGCATATTACTGGTCACAAATACATTACCAAGCTTCTAAATAAAGACAAAAACACTTCTAATACTAAACACTAAAATAAATGTAGGCTATGCATACATCTAAGAAAGATTAATAAAAAAGCAGGATCATTATTTTCCCAGTAAATTCCATTTTACGGTTGCAGGTGGCTGGAATCTACTCAGGTAGCTCAGGATGCAAGGACACCAAGGCTGGACAGGACACCATTGCATGGCAGGACATGACTCCCATGCACACCCACAGTCACTCCTACTGGGTCAGTAGAGACACACCAGTTCTCCTACATGTGCACATTTGTGGGATGTAGGAGGAAACTGTATTACATGGACGACACTCATGCAGACATGGGGAGAACTTTAACTCCAACAGACAGTGGCCCCTGGAGAAAGTTGATTTTTTTTTCTCATCAGCATCATAACAAAACTATGTTGAACAACATGACATTGAGGACCTCCTATATATGGAAAATCGTCTAATTTTAATTCAAAACATATTGTAACAGATGAAAAATATGTATTATAATCCCTATGGCAATTACTATAAAATAAAAAGAAGAATTGTGAATAATAAACTAAGAGAGAAGCTTGAGTCAAAAGCTAAAAACAAAAAATTTAAAAATGGCAAAATAATACATTTAAATACAACCATATATCAGTAATTACCTTATATGAAATTGATTTAAGAAAATACATTAAAGTATTAGAACACATTAACAGATTAGAGAAAATAAATCTTTGATTATTTCAATGGCTGCATATTAAAACAAGCACTAAATGTCACCATTCATTAATACTGCAGGTTCTTAGCAAACTAAGAAAGGAAGAAAATTTTTTTTATTGTACTTTAGGTTCTGGGGTACATGTGCAGATCATGCAGGATTCTTGCATAGGTACACACATGGCAATGTGGTTTGCTGCCTCCATCCCCCCATCACCTACATCTGGCATTTCTCCCCATGTTATCCCTCCCTGACTTTCCCACCCCCGAGTTGTCCCTCCCTGGCCCCCCCAACAGACCCTAGTGTGTGATGCTCCCCACCCTGTGTCCATGTGTTCTCACTGTCCATCACCCACCTATGAGTGACAGCATGCAGTGTTTGATTTTCTGTTCTTGTGTCAGTTTGCTGAGAATTATGGTTTCCAGATTCACCCATGTCCCTATAAAGGACACAAACTCATCATATTTTATGGCTGCATAGTATTCCATGGTGTATACGTGCCACATTTTCCTTGTCCAGTCTATCATGGATGGGCATCTGGGTTGGTTCCAGGTCTTTGCTATTGTAAACAGTGCCACAATGAAAATACGTGTGCATGTGTCTTTATAATAGAATGTTTTGTAATCCTTTAGGTATATACCCAGTAATGGGATTGCTGGGTCAAATGGAATTTCTATTTCTAGGTCCTTGAGGAAGCGCCACACTGTCTTCCACAATGGTTGAACTAGTTTACACTCCCACCAACAGTGTGAAAGTGTTCCTATTTCTCCACATCCTCTCCAGCATCTGTTGTCTCCAGATTTTTTAATGATTGCCATTCTAACTGGCGTGAGGTGGTATGTCAATGTGGTTTTGATTTGCATTTCTCTAATGACCAGTGATGATGAGCATTTTTTCCTATGTTTGTTGGCCTCATATATGTCTTCTTTTGAAAAATGTCTGTTCATATCCTTTGCCTACTTTTGGATGGGTTTGTTTGCTATTTTCTTGTAAATCTGTTTTAGTTTTTTGTAGATTCTGGATATTAGCCCTTTCTCAGATGGGTAGACTGCAAAATTTTTTTCCCATTCTGTTGGTTGCCGGTTCACTCTAATGATTATTTCTTTTGCTGTACAGAAGCTCTGGAGTTTAATTAGGTCCCATTTGTCTATTTTGGCTTTTGTTGCCAATGCTTTTGGTGTTTTAGTAATGAAGTCCTTGCCTATGCCTATGTCCTAAATGGTTTTGCCTAAGTTTTCTTCTAAGGTTTTTATGGTGTTAGGTCTTACGTTTAAGTCTTTAATCCATCTGGAGTTAATTTTAG
>CM052661.1:97311603-97329834 GCA_028533165.1 Leontopithecus rosalia
TTCTTTTTGCTTAGAATTGACTTGGCTATGTGGGCTCTCTTTTGGTTCCATATGAAGTTTAAGATGGTTTTTTTCTAGTCCCGTAAAGAAGGTCATTGGTAGCTTGATGGGGATAGCATTAAATCTATAAATTATTTGGGTAGTATGGCCATTTTCACGATATTGATTCTTCCTAACCATGAGCATGGAATGTTTCTCCATCTGTTTGCGTCCTCTCTTATTTTGTTGAGCAGTGGTTTATAGTTCTCCTTGAAGAGATCCTTTACATTCTTCGTTTCTTGTGTTCCTAATTCTCTTTGTAGCAATTGTGAATGGCAGTTCATTCTTGATTTGGCTCTCTTGAAGTCTGTTATTGGTGTATAGGAATGCCTGTGATTTTTGCACATCGATTTTGTATCCTGAGACTTTGCTGAAGTTGCTTATCAGTTTCAGGAGACATTGGGCTGTGATGATGGGGTCCTATAAATATACAATCACATCATCTGCACATAGAGACAATTTGACTTCTTCTTTTCCTAATTGAATACCCTTTATATATTTGTTCTTGCCTAATTGCTCTGGCTAGAACTTCCAATACTATATTGAATAGGAGTGTTGAGAGACAGCATCCTTGTCTAGTGCCAGATTTCAAAGGCAATGCTTCCAGTTTTTGCCCATTCAGTATGATATTGGCCGTAGGTTTGTCATAAATAGTTTTTATTCTTTTGAGATATGTTCCTTTGATACCTAGTTTATTGAGAGGTTTTAGCATAAAGGGCTGTTGAATTTTGTCAAAGGCCTTCTCTGCACCTATTGAAATAATCGTGTGGTTTTTGTCTTTGGTTCTGTTTATGCAGCAGATTACATTTATAGACTTGAGTATGTTGAACCAGCCTTGCATCCCCGGAATGAAGCCTACTTGATCGTGATGGATAAGCTTTTCAATGTGCTCTTGCAATGGGTTTGCCAGTATTTTATTGAAGATTTTTGCATCTATGTTCTTCATGGATATTGGCCTGAAGTTTTCTTTTTTGTTGAGTCTCTGCAGGGTTTTGTATCAGGATGATGTTGGTCTCATAAAATGATTTGGGCAGGATTCCCTCTTTCTGTATTGTTTGGAATAGATTCAGAAGGAATGGTATCAGCTCCTCTTTGTACTTCTGGTGGAATTCAGCTGTGAACTCATCTGGACCCGGACTTTTTTTAGTTGATAGGCTATTAATTGCTGCCTCAACTTCAGCCTTTCTTATTGATCTATTCAAGGTTTCAACTTCTTCCTGGTTTAGGCTTGGTAGGATGCAAGTGTCCAGGAATTTATCCATTTCTTCCAGGTTTACTGGTTTATGTGCATAGAGTTGTTTGTAGTAATCTCTAATTGTAGTTTGTGTTTCTGTGGAATCAGTGGTGACATCCCCTTTATTGCTTTTTATTGCATCTATTTGATTCTTCTCCCTTTTCTTTTTTATATATCTGGCTAGCAGTCTGTCTATTTTGTTGATTCTTTCAAAAAACCAGCTCCTGGATTTATTGATTTTTTTAAGAGTTTTTTTGTGTCTCTGTCTCCTTCAGTTCTGCTGTGATCTTGGTTATTTCTTGTCTTCTGCTAGGTTTTGAGTTTTTTTGATCTTGCTCCTCTAGCTCTTTTAATTTTGATGATAGAGTGTCAATTTTAGATCTTTCCTCACTTCTCATGTGGTCATTTATTGCTATAAATTTCCCTCTAGACACTGCTTTAAATGTGTCCCTTAGATTCTGATACATTGTGTCTTTATTCTCATTGGTTTCAAAGAACATCTTTATTTCTGCCTTCATTTCATTGTTTATACAGTCAACATTCAGGAGCCAGTTGTTCAGTTTCCATGAAGTTGTGCTGTTCAGAGTTAATTTCTAAATTCTGAGTTCTAATTTGATTGCTCTGTGGTCTGAGAGAATGTTATGATTTCCGTTCTTTGGCATTTGCTGAGGAGTGTACCTAGGTGCTCCTGTATTGGGTGAGTATTACCCAAGAGTTAGGATCATTAGCTCTTCTTGATGCATTGATCCTTTTACCATTATGTAATGCCCTTCTTTGTCTCTTTTCATCTTTGTTGGTTTAAGGTCCATTTTATCAGAGACTAGGATTGCAACTCCTGCTTTTTTTACTCTCCGTTTGCTTGATAAATCTTTATTTTTAAAAAAATAGACTTTATTTTTAGAGAAGTTTTTGGTTGACAGAAAAATTGAAAGTTAGGCATAGACATTTTCCGTATAATTTTTGCCCCACAAGTGCACAACCTCTCCCATTATCAACTTCCTTGACCAGAGTATTACATTAGTTACAACTGGTGACCCTATATTAACTCATCACTGAAAGAAAAGCCTAATTGTTTCTTTCTTCCCTCACAAATCAGGGTTTTGTGCAGTGTTCCTGACATGTTATTCTCTCTGATCTTTCTATTTAAAGCATCAATTATTGTTTCTTAGTTTTCTTATATTTTTGCTTATTTTTCTATTTTGCAAGAAGTTCCAGCACCAAATATTTTGCTGATATTGTTTGTTATATTCTTCTTAATACTATTTGAATTGTGATGACAGTGACTAGCTTTCTTCTTAGTGGAGAAGTAACGTGGATATTTCTGGTTTAAAATTATTTCTTCCCCTTGTGAAAGAAACAGAATGCATTCTCTCAACAATTAATACTCTAAAAACTATATACTCTGCTTACTACACATGTATGTATAAATACTCCTCCAATGTGACTGCATAATACTGCATCAAATAATACAATTATTGTACATGTGTCAGTGATCAGAGTTAAAAGATTAGTAGTGGAATTATTTTTGGTCATATTTATATTTTTTCTATGGAACTTATGTCACGGGGAGGCCATTATTTTATTTAATTGAAGAAAAGAAATACCAATTCAGAATCACTGCCTGACCTTGACTGAAATAACTGACACAAATATAAATGCATTAATGCTGTCCTCAGAAGACAGTTATGCACATTAGAGTGTTCAGAAATAAAGATAAAATGAATATTTTAGGAAAGAGAGGAAAAAGCATCAAAAGTTCACCGCTGGTTATAGTTATCTATGGTCAAACAAACATCGATAGTAGTTTTGAAAATTTCATATTGTCATACTAGCTTTGCAGTAATATTTATTTTCTACCCTATAAATGATATATGTCAAAAATATTTTTCAGAAATAAGTAAGCAATAATTCACCTAATCCAATAAATTCTTTGTAAAATACTCATATGTCCTTGCTACTAGTCAGCTCATACATATGCAGACATCCACTGGCCCTTCCCTTCTATTTTAGATCTGTTACATTTTGCACTAAATTGCATTTCATGTTCCTTAGAAGTCAAACTCCAGCTTGAAATTTCTGCAGGTAACTGAAAAGCTTATATTCTCATAATTGTCTCTGATTATGTGCTCCTGCCACCTCCTAGCCATGCTATGATCTCTGCCGCCCTGAGTCAAACATTCTGTTCAGCTTTCTGATTGAACTAATTTCCCTCCTTCTTTCTCCCTCCCTCCCTCCCTTCCTCCTTTCACCCCTCATCCATCCCCACCTATTTGTATTCTTGTACATATTTGTTTAAAAATTATCAATTTCTCTCTATCGTTTCAGTTACATCACAGGTGTATCTTCCAATTATACATATATTCTGATTCCTCAATTAGTTTCTTCTTTTATTAATACAGTGTTTTGAAATTTGTCTCAATTTCAAAATGTAGGAAATTTTGGCCTTCCTTCCTTCCTTCCTTCCTTCCTTCCTTCCTTCCTTCCTTCCTTCCTTCCTTCACTGTCTCTCTTTCATTCTCTCTTTCTCTCTTTCTTTCAACAGAGTCTCACTCTGTCGCCAAGTCTGTAGTGCCTTGCTGCGATCTCAGCTCCCTGCAACCTCCGCCATCTGGGTTCAAATTATTCTCGTGTCTCAGCCTCCTGAGTAGCTGGATTGCAGGTGCCTTCCACCACACCTGGATAATTTTCTTTTCTTGTATTTCTAGTAGAGATGGGTTTCACCGTGTTGGCCAGGCTGGGCTGGTCTCAAACTCCTGACCTCAAGTGATTCTCTTTTTGCTCTTTCTTTCTATGTAAATTTTATTGTGATCTGCTAACAAGTTTTACATGTTTTCAATCCAGTTATGTGTTGAGGTATGCTTTCAAGATAAGTGTGTAGTTTTTCACGATTCATATATAGTTGAAAACAATATGAATTCTTATTTGATGAGGAGAGTTCAGGCAGTTCTACAGCTTGAGCACAGTGGGTGACAGGATGAGATCATAGGAACTACTAAACTGTATCTCCCCTTATGGGACATGAGCTTTTATTCTCTATCGGTAAGAAACCACTAGAAGACTTTGAGCATAGGATGATATGATCTGACTTATATTTATGAAATAATTGCATTTATTGCTTTGAAAAGAGGCTACAGGCAGGAAAATAAGTGAAAGCACAAACACTAGCTAGGAGGCATTTGCATATTGCAAGTGAGAAATGTTTTATCAGACTAAGCTGATTAAGGAAATTACAAGATGTGTTTGAATTCTGACTACATATTTATGTATACATTATGAGATTTGCTTAAGATGTGTTTGTGCTGTGTGAAGAAAATTAAGGAGTTAAAATTTTGTTGCTGCTGATTTTTTTTTGTACTGAAGTTAAAGTTTCTATAAATCAGTGAGAGATAAAAGGATTAGCTGAGAAAGAAGGATCAGTATTTTTCTTTAGGACATGTTAAGCTTAAGATGTCTATTAGCTAGCCAAATTTACAATTGGAAATAAAAGTCTTTATTAGAATAAATGTCTTGGTGCTTACATAAAGTTTTGAGAATACAAATAATGTTATAGGATGATATAGGATTATGTAGGTTGTGAAAGTGGAAGAGAAAAAGCTCAATGGCCAAGTACAATGAGGGATGAGTGCATGGATGAGGAGAGTGAGAGGTTCTAGCAGCCAAGAGGGTAAAGAGCTTCAATGACGAGGGAGTACGAACAGGTTTGCCACATAAACACTCACTAGTTATGTTTTAGCTCATCTTTATCCAAATGTCTAACATGTGGACTGGCAAATTGAGAGCTCAAGAAATATTTATTGAATGAATAATAGAAATTCTGACAACACATAAGATAATGTTATGTAGATATTATACACATATTATTTTAAAATATTTCAAATTTCTAACATAGAGCACTAAGCTACTGTATATTTGACACACAGAGGAAATAAATAAATCACTCTCAGAAAACATAAATGAAAAATTTTAAAGGAAAACAAAAATGTCATTTTATGTTAAAATTGCCTTCAAGCAAGTAGATGATAGACTAAACAGAGGGCAAATCTCCAGAGCTACTATAACTTTCTCTTATCCATCAAGAATCATAACTGATGATTTTTTAAAATCTTAATTAAAAGAAATGCATAGTAATGCAATAACCAATAGTTTTTTTTCCTCCAGAATATTAGCAAGGTAATACTCTTGATAAAATATTGCACCCTAAATTAGAAATAGGAAAAATAGAAATTGTGAAATAATAGCACCCTTAGGGTGGGTGATGGTCTTCCAGGGAGACTGGTCTGTATGGAAGAGACAGGAGAGATATTGTCAATTTAAATAAAAACACCCTTGGCTGAAATTAATTCTGAAGGAATTTAGACACTTGTTCTTGCAGGTGACAATATAATTGTGCATGGATTTGAACCAATCAACTATTTCTGTAGAGTAGAACAGATGCCTCTATTCAAGTTTGAAGAATAAGCTTTTCTGGCAGTTGCTTATAATAATCAGAAATAGTGACATCAATAGCATTCATATGCTAATTAGAATTTTTCCTTACTATCTGGTATGAATATTGGCTGGTTTTCTGTTTGACCTATGTAACTCCAGGGTATTTGCCCATTTTAGTTACAGAATCACACAAGGGAAAAAGTAGACATCCTGCTTGCTTATGTAGGTGTACTAATTTTCAAGCCAGTGTGATACAGTTGAGAAAAATAATTGAAATTTGATTTGGTTGCATTCAAGAATAAAAAGCAATACAAGTAGGAAATGGGAGTTTATAACACACAAATTATTCTCAGTGGTACCAAAAACTGACTGAATTGTGACTACTAACTTAAAAGGTTATGCATTTTGTCTATATTGCTTATGCTTCCAAGATGAAAAAATATCAAATGAAGAATGGGGTTAGCTGCAAAGCTCAGCCTTACTTATCATATATTCATATTAACAATGAAGAAAATAAAATGAACCTCAACAATAGTGTTAAGCATCCAAACTGAAAACTTGTTGGAAAAATATAACCGTCAGTTATAAAAATAGTATTTAATAAGAAAAATTCCTATTTTGTTGTCAAGTGCATAATATGCATATTTTAGTTTTTGCCAAAAAAATAAATCTAGTGCTGAGAGAGTTGTCCAAGAAATTTTATGAGCATGATATGGTAATTTAAAAACATTATCAGTACATAAGAAAAATGTGGCATATCATTTATAAAGACGATAAACTCTGGGAACAACAACAAAAATATGTGATGTATTACGGGAAGAAACATAAAACAAATAATTAGAAAAGTGATGAATAAAATTATTTTGAGCAAGTTATAAAATGCTAAATATTAAGCAACTATTTTATGGTTGTAAACCATGAAACATGAATACTAGCTCTTGTCTTATTAAGGGGTTTACAGATGCTAAAATATTTTTAATTGAAAATATTTTGAGGGTGTACGCAAAGATAATAACTGCAGAGGATTATCACATTTTAAAAAACTTCTTAGAAACACAGGCAATACTTATTTGAGAGTGCATGAACATGACAATGACATAGCGATGCATCCTAATCCTAACAAATTGCAATAGAAGATCTTTTAAAAATTATGTCATCCTATATTCCTTTTATTGGGCATTCTTTAAGTTTGAGCATAAATGAAGGAGCATATATCTGCCTTGAAAATGTACAAAGTTTACTTTATTCAACAATGGTACAAATATTTTCCATTTCAGTGAAATTTCCCTATATATTGAAAATAGATTTAGAAAAGAAAAATTTGAAACCAATGTCAACTCACAATGGGTCATTAAGGTAAGTGTTACTAGGTCCCTCCCTCTCTCCCCAATGTGCACATGTATGTACATACGAACGATTATTTAGAGGCTGCATGCTAAGTTTGTTTAGAAATTATTAATGATATTTTCAAATATATAAATTGTATACAAAATATATTTTTTAAATATGTATTTTTAAATTTTGAAGAAAACCATTGCTTTCATCAAATAATATTGAAAGCAAAATTCAATACACATAATGCCCTTAAAAGCATCAAAAAAGTTAAAATATTCTTTGAAGAAAAATGAAATGGATTTTGCCCATAAAACACAGCATTGGCATTAATCAAACTGCATATTCTTTTTACTTTTCCATTGTGGCAAAGAGCACATAACATGAAGAAAAACCTCTTCAGTTTTTAACTATACAGTATTGTTAATTATAAGCACAATGTTATATAGCAGATTTCTGGAACTTTTTTCATTTTACATGACTGAAATTCTATACCTAGTGAACATCAACTCCTCATCCCCACCCCCACATCACCTCAAGCAAAAATCATTCTCTCTTACGTTTCTATGAGTTTGCCTATTTGCATACCTCACGTAAGCGGAATCATGCAGTATTTGTCCTCTGTAACTGGCTTATTTCATCTTGTATATCATCAAGGTTCATTTATGTTGTCATATTTGCCAGGAATTCCTTCTTTTTATTGCCGAGTAATAGTTTACTTTATGTATATGCCGTATTTTTCTTTTTCCATTGAGCCATTGATGAACATTTATGTTATTTCTACCTCTTGGCTATTATGAATTATGCTACCATAAAAATGAAGTACAAATACATCTTCAAATCCTGATTTCGGTTTTATTCGCTGTATACCCAGATGCTGGATTCCTAGATTAAGTGGTTTTTAAATTTTTGAGAGGCTTCCATACCGTTTTCCGTAGCAGCTGCTACGGAACATTTTGCATTTCCACCGTGAGTGCACAAAGCTCCAGTTTCTCCACATGCCCTCCAGCACATTGTTGTTGTTGCCGTTGTTGATAATGGCCATCCTAATAAGTGTTAATACTTCATTGTGACTTTGATTTTCATTTCCCCAGTGATTAATGATGTGGAACATCTCTTCACATACTTACTGGACATTTGTATGTCATCTTTTGAAAAAGGTTTTTTCAAGTCCTTTGTCAATCTTTTTCATCAGACAAAGATTGTTTCTTTGGTATCATGTTGTAGGAGTTCCTCATTTTTTATATTAATTCTTTATGAGATATATAGTTGGCAAATATGTTCCCACATTCTATAGGTTGCCTTTTTACTCTTCGCATTACATCCTTTTCTGTGCAGAAGTTTCGTAATTTGATGTAAATCCCACTTGCCTATTTTTACTTTTGTTGCCTGTTTCTACATATATTTTTTGGTGTTGATATTTTATATCGTTTCATATCCAAAAAAGCACTGCCAAACAAATGTTGTCAAGTTTTTTACTATGTTTTCTTTTAGGGTTGTATAGCTTTAGGTCTTATTTTTAAGTCTTGAGTTCATAGTTGTTTCTTACAATTATTTTAATTTCTGTGAATTCAGTGTCTCTTCATTCACTTCTGATTTTATTCATTTGGATCTTTTTTCTTAGTTATCTAGCTAAAGTTTTAACAAATTTGTTAATCTTTGTAAAAAAAACCTACTCATTGCTTTGACTTTTTAAAATTTTTTTTTCTGTTCTATATTTTATCTATTTCTGCTGGAATTTCAATTATTTCCTCCCTCTGCTAGTTTCAGACTAAGTTTGTGTTTCTTTTTCTAGTTCCTTGAGGTGTAAAGTCAAGTGGTTTGTGATATTTCTTCCACTTTAATGATTTCACTCACTATAAACTTTTCTCTTAGTAGTGCTTTTGTTCTTTCCCATTAATTTTGGGATATTGTGTTTTAATGTTTGTTTGTCTCAGATATTTTCTAATGGATTAAATTTAATGAATTAAATATAGAGTAGCTGAATTAAAATAAAAGCAAGATCCAACTAGATGCTGTCTATAAGAGACTCTTTTTGTTTTAAGGTTACATATATGTTAACAGTAATATGAAATATATATTTAACAGTAACAGTAATATGAAAAATATATTTACCAATCAAATGGAGAGCAAAAATAAATAAATAAATAAAAAGCAGGAGTTGCAATTCTTGCATTTAATAAAATAGATTTCACAGCAACACAGATACAGTGGTAAAAGGATCAATGCAACAATGAGAGCTAACGATCCTAACACCCAGATACATAAGACTCATAAAGAGATTTAGACTCAACGAGACAGAAAATTAATAAGGATACCCAGGACTTGAACTCAGATCCGGAACAAGTAAACTCAATAAATATTTATAGAGCTCTCCACTTTAAATACACAAAATATACATTCTCCACCTTAAATACACAAAATATTGATCGGCCATTATTAATACCCATTTTTGGAATAAAGCAATATTCCCGTTCTCTCTCCCTCTTTTTCTTCCTCTTTCTTTTTCTCCTTCACTCCTTTTTTTAAAAAAAAAATAAAATAAAAAAATAACCAAAAAAAAAGATTTTTTTAAAGAAATCAAGAGATAGCTGCTGTGAAATAAGAATGATGTATATTGGGTCAGGCGCAGGGGCTCAGGCCTGTAATCTCAGCACTTTGGGAGGCCGAGACAGGCAGATCACCTGAGGTCGAAAGTTTGAGACTAGCCTGACCAACATGGAGAAACCCTGCCTCTACTACGAATACCAAATTAACCGGGTGTAGTGGCACATGCCTCTTATCCCATCTGCTCAGGAGGCTGAGGCAGGAGAAGCTCCTAAACCTGGGAAGCAGAGGTTGTGGTGAACCAAAATCGTGCCATTGTACTCCAGCATGGGCAACAAGAAAGCCAAAGTCCACCAAAAAAAAAAAAGAAAAGAAAAGAAAAGAAAAAAAAAAGAAAAATATATTTAATGCAAATGATAACCAAAAGACAGCATGTGTGGCTATACTTGTAGCAAGTAAAATTAACTTTAAGTCAAAAACTATCACAAGAGAAGAAAAAAAGACATTATAGAATGATGATATATCATTCCTGGATCAATTAACCAAGAAGATAGAACAATTATAAATATATGTGCATCCAACATTAGGACACCAAAACATAAGAAAACTGGAAGGTAAAATATATGGCAGCACAGTAGTAGTATATAATTTCCATATTCCACTTGTTATTTAAGTTACAAAGAGGTCATCCTAGACAAAAATGATGGGTTTCCTTATAAAGAGAAGAGAGAGAGACACAGATATGCAGAGGAAAAGTGCCACACAGAAACAGAGCTAGAGATTGAAGCCACAGAAAACATGGCCCTGCTGATCCTTTGATTTTAGACTTCTAAGCTTCAGAATTGTGAGACAATAGATTTCTGCTCTTTAAGCTACCTAGTTTGTGGTACTTTATTCCAGCAGTTCTAGGAAACCAATACAATAGCTAACCAACATAGCGATGAGAAAGAACCTTTTGGACATACGTTTCCTTAACAGAAAATGATTTTTAAAATGAATTACATGGATTGCATCAAATTATCTCTCTCTCTTTCTCTCTCTCACTCTCTTTCTTTCTCTCTCTCTTTTTACTCCTAATAGTATATTTAGTAGATTTTATTAAAGTTTGCCTAAGTGAGTAAAAAGAAAAATACAAAAATAACTTCAAATTAAATATTAGATATCCTCTGACTTAAAATTCTTTGGACATTGATGATTTTTTTCCTGTCTTCTTTATTCACCCCGCTTATTTCTTGGTGGGCAAGAAAGAATATAATAATTACCCTCCAATGCATATTCATATCAACAATTGTGTGTTTTAAACTGTTTTTTATTCTGCTATTTGTAAGCATTTCCCACTCATTTAACATCTTAAATATTACTATGTGGTATTTTTTAGTGATAGTATAGTATGTCATTATATTGATGGGTGGCTTTCTCATGAATGGTTTAGCACCATCTCCTCTGTGCTGTTCTCATGATAGTGAGTTCTTGGAAGATCTGGTTGTTTAAAAGTGTGGCACCTTCCCCTCTCTCTTTATTGCTCCTACTCTTGCCATGTAAGGCACCTGCTCCCACTTTGCCTTCTACCATAATTGGAAGATTCCTCAGACCTTCCTAAATGCAGCAGCCACCATGCTTCCTCTACACCCTGAAGAAATGTAAGCCAATTAAACCTCTTTTCTTTAGATACTATCCAGTCTCTGGTATTTCTTTACAGCAATGCAAGAACAGAGTGATACATCCCTGATCTGAGGAAAAAGGTGTTCAGTTTTTTATCATTAAGCACAATACGTTTTGTAAGATATTTTTTAAAAGTACCTTTTCATATACAAGGTTTTTTTGTTTTGTTTTGTTTTGTTTTACTTTTTGATCATTCTCACTATAAGTGGGAATTGAATTTTGTTAAATGCTT
This sequence comes from Leontopithecus rosalia, assembly GCA_028533165.1. Classification (NCBI taxonomy): domain Eukaryota; kingdom Metazoa; phylum Chordata; class Mammalia; order Primates; family Cebidae; genus Leontopithecus; species Leontopithecus rosalia. The sequence continues at coordinate 97,323,078 of CM052661.1, forward strand.
TTTCTTATTTTATTAAAATAATGTTTTTCTTTTTTGTACAAATTTGTGAGCTGAATTTATTAATTTCCAGATGTATATCAATTCTAGAATAAACACCATTAGGTCATTATTGATTATCTCATTTTATAGTGATGAATCTCACTTGTTAATACTTATTAATTTTTTTCCCATGTTAATGAGGAAAGCCTTCTATAGCTATCTTTTGCTATATTATATTTATTTGTTCATTTTTCAAGTTAGATATGGCAGCATCATAACTGGGGGGGTGTTTGCCCTTATAATTTTTAAATTTATTTGTGTAAGCTTGGTATTTTATATTTAAATGTTTCATGTAATTTATCAGTGAAGCCACTAGGTTCCATAATTTTCACTGTTGGAAGATTTTCATTAGAAATTTATTTATGATATACGGATATACAGAGTTTCTATTTCTTCTTTTCTCAATTTTAAAATTTTATCTATTTAAAGATTTTTTCATTTTCTCCAAAGTTGTTGAATGTATTGCCATAAAATTGTTATAATTTTCCCTTATTATGCCTTTAATAATCAAAAGATGTTAGTAATATCCTGTTTTCTCTCCTGATACTAATATTCTCTCCTTTTATAAAAAGCATCTCCCATGAATTTAGAGTTTATAAGTTTATTCTTTCTATTCAAATAACTTTGTCTTCATTAATTCTCTCTTTTTTTCTGTGTTATTGATTTCTGCTCACTTGTTTTATGCTTTTAACATTGGGTTTGTTGATTTCTGCTAATTGATTTATTACCTTATGCTTTTAATTTTGCATTTAATTTTATTATCTTTGCTTATATTCTTAAGGTTATAATTTAGAAAACAAGATTTATTTCTTTCTAATATTAGCACTGTATAGACCAATTTCCTCTCAACACTAATATAGCTGCTTTCTATGAAGTTTCATATGTTCAATTGTATTTTTAAATAAAATATTTATAATTTACTTTGAGATTTTTTTCTTTTATCATGTGATATTTAAAATTATGTTAATTTCTAAATATGTCATTATTTTTACATGTAATTTATTTATTTCTAATTTTAATTCTGTTTGGTCAAATACCTTATTTTGAAATATTTTAAGACTTTTAAATATATTGAGACTTGTTTTGCTATCATATATTCTATTTACTATTGACATGTGTGAATATTTTATGTGCATTGGAAAATTCTTAATCACAAAATACATTTGGGTCTCCATGCTGCTTTCTGATTCTCTGATATTTATCTTTTCAGTGCACTCACCAAGCATCACAACAGATCATTTGAAACCTTCACTACTCTTCTCAAATTTGTAAACCTTCTCATCTGTTTTTCACAGAAAATGACCTCACTTCTCACTGCATAGAGAAAATAGATGGCCTCAGAAAGGAATGCTCTCACTTTCCAATACCAAATTTAGAAACCTATTTTCCTTTTCACCTGATAAAGTAGAGGAGTTTTGCTTCCAATGAAAGGCTAATCCCTTTGCTCAGGAGTTTGTAGCTCTCTTTCATAAAGCTTACCCAAAAGTATATCCCTTATCTCTCATATATTTTAAGCCAGTGCCTGCAAATAGTTATTTTTTCTCTTATTAAACTCACAACAACTAAGTTGGAGAAACAGCACAACAGACCCCTGATCATCCTGCTGTTACCTTCGGATCTCTTTCCTCTCTCTCACAACAAAATGTCTCAAATATGGTTTAATATTATTTCCTCACTTTCTGTTCACTCCTCTCTATACAGAAACTTCACTGTCTTCCACTGAGGTAGTTAAACACTCTAATAAATTAACTAGAGCAACCCATTCTATCATCAACACGTGACCTCTATTTTTTTCCAAGTGATAAAGGGCACTATTAGATTAGTGTAAAGGAACCCACCAAGTACTCATAATTCTAATACTACTAGTGACAGACTCCTGGGTAGCAACTTTTCCATTGGAGTTGACATCACCATCCCACTAAACAGTGGTCAGACTTGTTCTGACCACTGATGGACGTGGATTTCCATGATTCTTTCTTCATCCCAAAGAATAAGACAATGAAATATGACTATGTATCTAAGACCCTACAGGAAAAAAGGAACTCATTGAAGAAAAAAACATACTTAATAAAATAACATAATTTTGGCATCTGCTTTGGAATACTGTTGTTATTGTGCTATTGTCTATATGCTAACAGGCTGATGAAGAAGATGTTTTGCATTCCTCCTCATCTATTTCTAACCACAACTTTAGCAGACTATTCTTGTATAAACTGAAATGCAACACTTCTAGAATAACATCTTTTTTCCCTGGTGCCACAGAATTTAGAAAAAAATGCTTTTTCTAAGGATTTTACTTTTAAGAGCAATGCATGCATTCAGTAAAAAGCAACCCTATTTTTGCCACTTCATAGTTAGACAAATACATTGCACAGCAAAGTGCCTACTTTGGGGATCATATCTAAAATCAACTTCATATGAAAATCAGACATGATTTACGACAATAATACTGATAACAATAATCATGCAACTTTACTGTCGTCCTTTGTGGGATCAGGGTCTATAAGGCCTTCCTAGGAAACTACTATAGGATCTTTTCTATGGCTTCAATCGTTTATAGAGTAGGTAGCAAGGAAAGTCACTCTCTGGCATAGCATAAACTTTAACAAACTTGGGGAAATACAATGCACCCACATTGTAATTTCTGTAAGCAAACCTAGTGAAGACGAATTTTCTTCATTTTGATTTTTTAGCCTTGAAATATACAATTGAATATGTATAATAGAGATTGTTAAAAACATAACCCTAGAGTTCTTAAATAATATCTTCCGTGACATTTTGGTATTCATCAAGGTGTCATAAGCCTTACCCCAAAGTATATCCCTGATCGCTCATATATTTTAAGCCTGTGCATTTCTAGCAGTTCCTTCCACTTATTACTCAACTCACTGCAACTAAGTAGGGAAAGTAGCACAACTAAACCCCTTTCTTAACCCTTCATCATCCTGCTGCTGTCTTCAGATCTCTTTCCTCTCTCTCACAGCAAAATTTCTCAAATGTGTTTTTAATATGCTTTTATTTCCTCACTTTCTATTCACGTCTCTCCATACAGCAACTTTACCATCTTCTAGTGAGATGTTAACTACTCTACCAAGTAGGTAACTAAGTATTGCTTATTACTTTAAATAACATAAAGTAATATTACTTTAAATAATATAAAGTATTACTTTAAATAATGTTACATATATTAATTATATAAGTGTAACATGCATTACTTTACATTATTAAAGTAATATTATCATATACAATAAGATTAATTTATATCAATTATTATAAGTAATATAATTAATTGATTAATAAATATTTATATTAGGATTATATTTTAAACATTTTTGAACTTATCCTCTGACAGTGCGTCATCTTGGATTTGATGATGGAAATCACTGACTTACTGATCTTTCTCTTAACCAAATTAGTTTCTCTGAACAAGCCAGACCCAGAAGTAAGAAAGGCAGATGCAGAGGCCCTGACTTAGGAAAAAAACACTACATGACCTAGAAGCATATTTTACCATGAAATATGCCATGTGCAAATGATGAAATAGTGCATGGTGAAAGAAGTAAAAAGCTCAGTATTCCAATATAAATATAAACAGCTCTCACATATATAAGACTAAGTTTAAAAAGTAAAAACAGATGAAAGTGTAACATCTAAGAAGCGGGGGTAAGGGGATTGTGACGAAGAGTAAGACCAGGGTAAAGGGAACAAAATAGAAAATAAAATGTAACAAAGCAAATTTAATTTGGTGACATGAATACATCGAAGACTATGCTTAGCTCCCTGAGGTTGAAAAAACAGACTGACTGACATTGTCACTAAAACTGAATGAATGTGAGAAACAAGAAATGAAGTTGAAGATTTACATAGAAGTCAGGTTATGAAACGCTTTATAAGCTGTAAGAAAAGTTTTTAATTATTATTTGTGTAAATTTAAGGAGTAAAAGTGCAGTGTTGTTACACAACTATAAGGCATAGTGGTGAAGTCTGGACTTCTAATGTAACCATCAAACAACCTACATTGTACTCAAGTAATTTATCAATTTATCTACATTAATCAAGTAGATTTATCTACATTTATTATCAAGTAATTTATCTACATTTATCAAGTACATCATCAAGTAATTTATTAACCATCACCCCCTCCAACCCTTCCAAGTCTCCCTTACCTATCATTCCACACTGGTTGTCCATGTGTGCAGATTATTTAGCTTACTTATAAATCGGAACATTCCATATTTGACTTTCTGAGAAGCTTTAAGCTGGCTAGACATCAGCTGATGTGTAATTTTAAAATGATGAGTTGGGTTGCTGTATAGACAGGATGAGAAGGCGACAAAGAAGAAGAGTGCCGGGTCTATTTCAGGAGTCCAGGTGGGATATGGGAGAGTGGAGAGGAATTGACAAATGAAATAGATCAGATTGGAAGTAGGAGTACAAGGGAAATAAGTGATTCGATTCAGGATAAATTTTAGAGTTAAATTATCAAACTTCCTCATGTACTGATAAGGGGATGTGGACTTGGTGAGAATTTACAAAGAGAAGAGTTCAGTATTGACTTCTGGGTTTTTACCCTTCTGGGATGTTGCTGCTACAAGGATCACAAATGTGATAAAGATATAATGATGAGAAAAGTAAAATTCAGAATTGTTTTTGTTATTTCTGTTGTCTTCCTTTAAGTAACACAGGCATTTAAGATATTTTCTCAGAGGAGATGCTAGTTGGTGAGTAGGAGGCTTAGTGTTCGGTACATGGAGTAGACAAAACAATGTGGAACAGAAGATGGATTATCCAAGTGACCATTTTTTAAAAAAATTTTGCTTGAGTAAAATTTATGAGCCCGACCCCCCCCGGCCCACACACACATGGAGAGAGAGAAAAAAGCAAAATTTGCAGGGAGAGTGCCTTTTTAATCTCCCTGGCAATTGTAGTTCCTGCTACGTAAACTCACAAAAAAATGTGTTAGTCACACTCTGGCAAGATTAAAAGCATGTACTGTGATTCAGAGGAGTATAATCTACTTCTGTGGAAAAGTACTCCAGTGGGAGAAGTGGAAAAAATTATTAAGTGGGGATAAGATAGAATTACATAGTATCTGAATATGTAAATAAGATGTATATAAATAGAATGTCATCCTCATTGGAGAGATTTAAAGGTGGACCTACGAGCGGGATATTGTTAAAATTGAATATTCATTTCTGATTAAAACAAGAAAAAACTCTTAATTTTCTATAAATGGAAAGAGATGTTCTCAACTTGCTGAAAATGATCTACCCGAAATTTCTGTAAACAAAATACTTAATGATGAAATATTAAAAGAAATTCCATTAAAGTCAAGAATAATTATGATGCCCAATATCACTATAATTATTCAACGCAGTAGCAGCACACTGGAATAAATCATTCCCCTCATCAACGAAACTCATGCAGACAACAAAATAAGCAGAATTCATCACACAGCTACTATCTGGGAATATTCAGATTAAAGAAATGCATAAATCTTCTTAAATAGGATGTAAGGGCTTTCTGATCTGTAAGAATATTTGAAACATATATAGAACTTATTAGATACAGTTCTTGTTTTTGTTAAACATATTAACACTTGTTTAGCCACCCATCAACCTTGGGAAATTATGTACAAGTATTAAATTTATTGTATAGATTTGTAAACTGAAATGTGGAGACATTAAGTTGTCCAAGATCACTTCACCAACAAACATCTAAATCCCAGCAGTCTAGCTTAGAAGACTAGTAAAGTTTTTACCACTAAGCACTCTCACTGCCTTGAGACGTTTTGTTTAGCACCTATCCCTACCACTAACAACTCTTGGTTTTACTGCCTATTCATTTTATTCATTTCAGTTTTTAGATCATAGCAAGTACATTTTATGATTTAACACTTCACAACAATAAAAAATCCTCCAAATTACCACTTGCTGCATTAGTTTATATATTGAAGTGTGTATTTATCTAACTGATCAATCAATTAAGAAAATGTTGGGAAGTGGCTTCCCCACAGACACAGATTTTCAGACTCTTGTCTTTGCAACCTCCTTCATATAAACTCTTCCAATAATCCTTTCTCCACTATTTCATAATACTTCTGATTTTCATCATTAAAGCAAATCAAATGGCAAGACTTAAAGAAATCTGCATACTTTTAAATATTTTGTGTTATTTAATAAATGATATTATTAAATTAGAACTAACATCTGGAAGAGGGGCACCTGGAGAGAAAAGTGCCTTGAATGTTATATCATTTGTAATGCAGCAAATGATTGCCTGTATCAGTGTAGACAGCATAGAAAGTATTTATGGAGAAACCCAAATGGAATATTCATGTCTAAACCAAGCATTACTAATAATGAACACTATAGTTAAGTTCAAGTGCATTACATTTTAGAACTGAACTTCTAATACATGATTATCTTGAGTAATACAATAATGAAAAACATCTTCATACTTGGCATGAAGTCTTGATTAATATCCTAATATTAACCTATTTTTAAGTAAGCAGCAGAGATCTATTTGCTGAATACAAGAGTTTTCAAAGTGTCATTAAAAAGAAAAGACCAGAAGATGGCCGATCGCTAACATCTCGGGATTGCAGCTCGCAGTTAAAGCTCATAGAACTAGAGGACGCCACACTTTCAGACAAATTCTGGTCGCTCAGGAGCAGAAGATTCCCAGTGGAGGAGCCACGCGGGGCAGTAGTTTTGCC
>CM052661.1:97330334-97364649 GCA_028533165.1 Leontopithecus rosalia
TTGCTTGATTTCCTTCCTTCCCTTCCCTCCCTCCCTCCCTCCCTCCCTTCCTCCCTTCCTTTCTTCATCCCTTCCTTCCTCCTGCCCTTCCTCCTTCCCTCCCTTCCTGCCTTCCTCCCTTCCTCCCCCCACCAAAAAAAAAAAAAGAAAAAAAAGAAAGAAAAGACCAGCGAGGATCACAGGTATTATTTTCTTTCTTTCTTTTTTTTTTTTTTTGAGACAGAGTTTCGCTCTTGTTACCCAGGCTGGAGTGCAATGGCGTGATCTTGGCTCACCGCAACCTCCGCCTCCTGGGTTCAGGCAATTCTCCTGCCTCAGCCTCCTGAGTAGCTGGGATTACAGGCACGCACCACCACGCCCAGCTAATTTTTTGTATTTTTAGTAGAGACAGGGTTTCATAATAACGTTAATAATTTTTAAATTGAGGCACAAACTTACATACAATATGAAAACAATTACATGGGGCACACCTATTGATAACATATATGCAATACTGATAACATTATTATTAACATAACGTTGATAACATTATTTTATCAACCTAGAGAAGAGGCATACTCGAAAGAAATGTTTAGTGAGAAAAAAATCACATCTATTCTTAGTTTTCTCTATCAAAGGCCACTTTATACTTTATGTATATTTTAAGAAAAAGTAATAAACAGTATGAAAATAATGTATATAGTCAAATTAATTAGCATTTTTGTATGCCAATTCTTCAGCGCTATAGCATGATAGAAGTATATGTACTATATTTCATGGGAAGTATAATTTGAAAGTAACTGGTTTCCTACTTTCTCGCCTCCCATCTTTGAAAGTAGCCTCCACATATCTGCAGAACAGATCTTAAACCCAATAGGCAAGGACTTCATGACTAAAACACCAAAAGCAATGGCAACAAAAGCCAAAGTAGACAAATGGGATCTAATTAAACTTAAGAGCTTCTGCACAGCAAAAGAAACTATCATTAGAGTGAACCGGCAACCAACAGAACGGGAAAAAATTTTTGCAATCTACACATCTGACAAAGGGCTAATATCCAGAATCTACAAAGAACTGAAATAAATTTACAAGAAAAAGAAAACAATATCATCAAAAAGTGAAAGAAGAATATGAACAGACAATTCTCAAAAGAAGACATTTATGCAGCCAAGAAACATGGAGAAAAGCTCATCATCACTGCTCATTAGAGAAATGCAAATCAAAATCACATTTTGAGATATTACCTCACGCCAGTTAGAATGGAAATCATTAAAAAATCAGGAGAGAGATGCTGGAGAGGATGTGGAGAAAGAGGGACACTTTTACACTTTGTGGTAATGTAAATTAGTTCGACCATTATGGAAGTCAGTGTGGTGATTCCTCAAGGACCTAGAACTAGAAATACCATTTGACCCAACAATTTCATTATAGGGTATATACCCAAAGGATTATAAAACATTCATTTATAAAGACACATGCACATGTATGTTTATTGGGGCACTGTTTACAATAGCAAAGACTTGGAACCAACCCAAATGCCCATCAATGATAGACTACATAAAGAAAATGGGGCACATATACACCATGGAATACTATGCAGCCATTAAAAAGGATGAGTACATGTTCTTTGCAGGGACATGGATGAAGCTGGAAACCATCATTCTCAGCAAACTGACACAAGAACAGAAAACCAAATACCACATGTTCTCACTCATAAGTGGGTTTTGAACAGTGAGAACACATGGAGACAGGGAGGGGAACATCATACACCAGGGCCTGTCAGGGTTTGGGGACTAGGAGAGGGATGGCAGGGGATGGGGGGATTGGGGAGGGTTAACATTAGGAGAAATACCTAACGTAAATGACAGTGATGGATGCATGTGTATATCTAGGTAACAAACCTGCATGCTATGCACATGTACCTCAGAACTTAAAGTATAATAAAAAAAAAGAAAACAAAACAAAAACCCACATGAGGAAGTAATGCTTTCTTGCTTAAAATTATTTAATGACTATCCATTGCTTTTAGAATTAACTATGATTATCACTTCTTGGTCTTTTGGTTAAGATCAAGTGTAGAATTAACATGATTTACCTAAAGTACCTACAAATTTCATATTAAGTTTTTTTCTAGTCAATGTCTCCTAAATTATGCATTCATGCAACTATTGAAATACAGTAAAGCCACTTTGGTTTTCTTTCAGTTTTTTGATCATGATCAGTGTTGTGCCCACTCAAGGCCACTGGCATGCTGTTTCTTCCTCCTTAAATGCTGTGAAACCTCACTATTTGAATGGCTATTGTCTTCTCATTAGTTATTTTTCAGCGCAAATACAATCCACAGAAAGGCCTTCTCTAAAATTACTAAAGGATATTTCCTCCTGTATTATTGATGTCAGTCTTCTAATTTTTTTCTTCAGGTTGTTTTTCTTTACCTGTTTTTTCCTGACTCTTCTACTGGAATATAGTCCACGAAGGCAGGAGCTGCATCTTTCCTGTTCCCAGTTCTTAGCTCCTGGACAAATAGGTGAAATACAGATATGCATTAAATGAGTAAAGCAGTGATAATTGAAAAAATAAACTTTTTTTTCATAAAACAAAATTGATAAGTGACAGCTTAAATAAGCAAATTTTGGCATTATATTAGATTCCTATAAGCTGTATAGCTTTGGGTCCAAAATCTTTCTTTATTTAGGAATGAGGATTCCACTGATAATAATTGCAATACTAGACCTTGATGAATTTTATTCAGGCTAACTTCTAAAGCATCTTTGCTTGTTCTGTAAATCTTTTCTTTTCTGCAAACCGTTTTGGAGTTGTGTGTGCATTAGGCCTGTCAAACTTACTCTGTCTAGACTATAGCTCCTAATTTCACCCCTCTTCCAAACCTGTTTGTCTCCTGGTTTTCCCCATTTCAGCAAATAGTGTCACCATCCACACAATTTGGAATCCACAGAGTCTTCCTTCGTATTTCTCTTTTCTTTACCCATTAAAGCCAATCTTCCAGCAATTCCAGATGGTGTGACTCTTAAACGTCTTCTGAATCATTGGGCTTTCTTGTTAGCTCTATACTTTTAACCTTAAATTAAGAGGCTAGCAAGTGCCAAAACTTGCTAGAATGCTGGCCTTTCTTGTCTGATAGAATGGACAGCCTTATGTAAAAGGAGTGAGCCATGGTGAAACGAATGTGAAGAGATGTATATATGTATATTGAGTGGTGCTGAAGAGATAGGTAGCTCTGACACAAAGTAAATGAAGGTGATGATGAAAATGGATGTGTACATATGGGGCCCACATGGGGTGAAAGGATGAAGAAAATATTTAAACAGATAGCGTAAGACTGAAAAGTGAGTGCACCATCATACTGCGGAGAAATTGTCTTCCAGCACCACATATATTGTTTCAGTTGGATTTTTAATACATTCAGGGCCGTTACTCAGATTAACATTCTATGTATCTTAATGTGTTGGTACCTGGACTATTATTGAAGTGGCATTATTAGAATTATTTTCTGAGTTGTACATATTAGGAAACTCAATAACAGATAAGGTAAACATCTAGGTCACAGAGCAAAGAAACTAACTTAAAATTTAAAATAAAAATATTCCGACTTTAAAGTCCATTCATACCCTTTATACCATATAACAAACAAATTCACCGTATGTCATTCACATGCATTTGGACAGTGCTAGCATAATATGTGATGGTCATTGGCACCTGTGGAATTATTTAGCAAGCAGTATACTTGAATATGAAGAACATTCTGATATATGTGTGGGTGTGTGCGTGTGAGTGTGTGCATGTGTGTGTGTTGTATTTCTCACTGAATAAGGAATAATTTAATTGATTGACCAATATCTGTCAGTGAATGACTAAGATAACGTTTTAGGCAAAACTCAGCAGGGCTTCCATAGCATCTTCATAAGTGCTCCTTAGTTCCTACATGATTCACGGTTACTTAGTCTGCTTTTTATAAAAATAATCTAAAATTATTTTTAAATCAAATTAAAAATTCTTACATTTATAATAGTCTGGTGGTTACTGAATTACAATGTCAACAAACAGATGTGTAACTGAACTATATTTAGAAAAATTACATTGCTCTGAAATAAATCAGTTCAGGTGAATTATTACTTTCTGTCTTGAAGACTGGAAATTTCTAAACTATCATCTGCCTGTTCCAACAGTGCAGGAAGGAGAGCTAGGCCTTTGTGGATTGTTAATTACAGCCCTTAATGATGTACTGCACCCTCCCACTAGAGTATATGCTTTGGAAATGTGGTACTTTTAAGAAAATATAGTGTGGGATTTTCTTGTTAAAGATATTCTACAATACCTAAACCCATAGTTAGAATTAATTTTTTTAATTCTGTAGTTAGAGAGTCTACAATCTCTATAGAGGGTCCCATTAGGTCATTTATGATAATTTCAGTGATGTTGACTCCAAGCTTCCTTATATTCCTATTGAAAAGTATTCACAGGCGATTCCTGTGCATTATTCTCTATAAAGTGCACAATGATTCCAGGTATTAGGTTTTGTAGAGCACAACACCAGTGACTCCTTTGACTATCCAAGAATACTTGTGTCATGTTGAGAAAATGCTTGGGGAGGTGGGAGATAGCATCAAAATTGATAGGTGTCTGGCTTGCAAAATCCTCTTCCTGATGTTCAGGAAAAACCAACTTCTGCTTGCACAGGGTTTTTCAAACTTATCTCTGTGAAAGGATAGTGCAGTAGCATTTGGGGGTTACGCATGGCATTTCTTCTATTTCTAAATGACCCAACTAAGATCTGACTTACCTGCGTGTTAATTCTGGAAAGCAATTCTCACTTGAGATATAGATCAAATACAAGATTCTGTATTTCTTTTTCTAGGGCATTTGTCCTGTATCATTTATTGATTAATAACTATTGTACTTGACACTGTACTAAATATTTTAACTGCACAATTTCAACTAATACCATCAATGTTTGTGTGAGAAAAGCATTATTATTCTTATTCGAAGAATTAAAAACAAGGTTTAATGTGGTTTTATAACTTTCATTATAAGTCCTTCATTATAGGTTAAGAACATTATCCTTGTACCAGTTTGACTAAAATGCAGCTGATAAGCTGTGTGAGTAGGAAATGTGTTTTTGCTGATAAAATGTCAGTAATACCAAAAATGAATGAATACCATGCTAAGAACCAGGTTAATTAGGAAACGGCCCCTGAGTACCATCTGGCAAATAGTAGAGTTAGTGAGTTTAACGCTCTCACAGTGATGCAGAGCCAAGGGGTATGAACAAAGACATCATTCTGATAATTAGAGAATCACAATGTTCTGAAGGAGTGGGAAGGTTATGATGTCAGGCTCCCTGTTTATGTTTGAATCATCTTCAAAGCACCACTTCCGGCTAATAGGCAGCCCATTTTCGAAAGTTTTTGTAAATAATGGCTCAGTGCCTCCTGAATCTTGTAATTTAACATTTGACAAGTATTTTCCTTTTGGTGCTAGAAAATGCTGTCCTTGCATCTGACAGCATGAAAGGACAATTACAAGAATTGACTATTTCAAAGTATTTTCAAGGAGCTTTGTGAATGTTAATGCAACTTATCATGTTCATTTTTACTTGACAAGTAGGTATATAAAGGTATATGGATATATATCATATATATGTAGGTATTCTACATATTCTATGCCTGCATGATTAAGGAGTACAAACAACCCTCAATTTGGGGGGCAATATAAGATAACTGCAATAATATCCTTTATAAATATATCTCTACATAAGTATTATCTGTGATTTGCATGTAGTAAGAATGTCCATGTCTTCCACTCTCCTTCATTCCATCATTATTATATTTGCACTTTTTGTCTATCCCTTTCCTGTATTAATTTTACTAATCTACAGTCAGGTTTTACTGACATCTCACTAACACACTACTACAAAACTGGTTTTTGGTTTTTTTTTTTTTGAAGTTCTCCTATTAATTCTTAGCACCTCACTCACAGCAGAAAAACTTGCTCCTCTAGTGTAGCTGAGATAGTTCCTGGCAAGTTACTCAATGTTTGTCTACTTTTGGAGCCAAGCCACATATAGCCACGTCTGAGAAGTGAATAGAGAGATGGAAATGGGACTGGCAGCTTTGAATGACTTATAGAAGCAGGAAAAAAAACAACAACCAAGATTTGGAAAGGAGGAGTGGTTTCCAGGACAGCAGGTAGACACTTTCTTAAATCCATCCTCAGAAATGATTCATTCTACATTCTCTGACATTCGAATCTCAAAATACCCTTTTTGAAGGCATCCTGAAGGATGTCATTTATCTACCTATATGACGAAAGAAAAGCAAGTCTGAGCAATTGGAACAAAAGATGATAGGAGTGTGATCTACGAGAGTAAGGATTGTGGCTGTTTTATCAACACGTTACTTTGCATTTTCTTGCACAGTTTTTGACACTTAAGAGATGCTGTCTACATATGTAATGAGTGAATATTTACCATATGAGTAGAAAATCTTTGAGTCGAACTATGTGTAGCAATCCCCAGACAAATAGTGTGCTATGCTTTGATTGTCTTTGGCCCTCCAGGACTCATGCATTGCACACTTCATCCCTAATACAATCCTGTTGGAAGGCTGGGCCTAAAGAGGGTGTTTATGTTATAAAAGCTTCACCCTTAAGAATTGATTAAAGCCACTATAAAAAGGGCTTGCAGGAGAGGGCTCTCTCTTCTGCTCTTCTAACACGTGAGGGGCAGTGTTCTTCCTCTCTGGGAGATGCGGCACCATCTTGGATGACTGAGGCCAAGCCCTTACCAGACACCAAACCAAACAGTACCTTTATTTTATTTTGGCCTCCAGAACTGTGAGAAATACATTTCTGTTGTTCATAAATTACCCAGTCTGTGGTACTCTGTTAGAGCAGTACAAAACAGACCAAGCCATGGTGTTAGGAAAATCGGCAGAGTAGTAACACTTCATATATTTAGAGACTCGAGATTTCAAATCTGTAAAATTAAACCAAAATAATTCTGTAAGACTAAATGAGTTTATTATTAAAAACTAAGTATATCTCAATGGTTTGTAACAAGCAATGCCGTAAATATGGTAGCAAAGTATGCATACATCCTGATCTCTCTGTCCTCCATTTTAAGTTAGTGTCTAATATCTATAAAGTGGCCTCTTGTCTGAAATTTTATTTCACCCAGATTGTCTCATTTCAATGGTGATAACAACATGATCAAAATAAAGGGTTTTATATTTTTCAGTAATCACCAACATTTTGCTTCTACTCAGTGTAAACATATGTGGTACATGTATATCTTTATCAATAAAGCAAATTCATCTTACAACAAAAAATAGTACCCTGAAAGTCAGATGCCTTCATTCAGAATTTATAAAAAATTTCTAAGAAAGTAGAGTTTGTCACAAGATGCTTCAACAACCCTGCTGCAGTTATCATTACACACGTGGTAACAGATCATCTCTTTGTCAGTATGGAAATTAGGGTAAAATGTGTTAAATTATTGTCCCAGCAGGAGACGTAGCTCTAAAAAAAAAACACTCAGAGAATCTTGAGTATCAGATAATTAGACAAGGTAAATTCTTGGAAGTCTGTTTGTCCATTATGTATTCATTTTCTTGTTAAATGACATATATAAAATTGATGTTTAACATTCTCATTCAATAAACTTAAAATACAGAGGCTAAATAAAATTGCTGTGAATTGACTCACCCACAGAGAGTCTGTAATTAAGGTATGCGACTGACAACATTACAAAAATGCTATAAATGTGAGAACACTGGGTTACTATGTTCTTTGGAAAAAGGAGATATATTTTGCTTGTATTTCTGCTGATATTAAAAAGTAGGCTACTTTTTCTGAGATAGTTTGAAACTTGTTAGTTTTCCTTTGCATTTTGAGAATAAGCAGGACGTGCTCAAGAAACTGCATTTCAGCAATTGGAGAATATGTTTCCTCCGAAATTCTTGGAACAAACTTTCCCAACTTGCTTTGCATTTTGGCTTCTGACCACATAAAATAACATTTTGTATTTGTGAAGGCTTGGAAATTACATGAATCTGGTTTATATAATTGAGTGTGTTGTACTGCATTGTACTGCTTATTCAGAGATTACTTAAATTAAATGGGCAATTATCCCTAGTTTTTGTAATGGAACCTTATAATTTTATCCTTTCTGTAAGTACCTTTTTACATTATTGAACTTTAGAAACCAACTCTTTTGTCTGGCTTGGGAGTTTGCAAGCAGAATTCTTGGCAGTAGAACACCATTAAGAATCAAGTATCCAAAGCTTCTGGAGGGAGGAACGCATACCCAAAGGCTGACCCTGTCAGATCTAGGAACATAGTGACAGATGTTTCTGTTGCTATTTAATGATATATGTACTTGGTATGTATGGTAAAATACTATCCGCTTATTGAATACTGTACTACTGTCTGGTTTGAGTGTAGCGTTTCTCTACTTCCCTAAATAATGGGGATAAGATGAGATTGTTGGCTCCAATCCCTAGGGTACTGTTCTTTTCCTTGGAGTATTGGCACTAGTTCTTATGTTCACAGTAAAGCACACCAACAAAGGAAGATCCACCTGCTGCTTTCTGAAGCTAGAAGGCAAAATATTTTATGTGAACTCAGTTGATATTTCTTGAAACAGCTGTTTTGGAAAAATGACACAGAAACTGATAAAAGTATGTCAGTTTTACTTAATGTCACAAAAACCCCTCCGAGACAGAGCAAGCTCAGTTCCTCCAACACTTGTTGTAAAACCTGAAGTGGTATTAGAAAAGAAATATTCTGACTAAACAATGTGTATTTAACTTTGAGTTCATAAAATTGTTTAGAGTTTGCAAGGATAAAAAGCATACTATAGTAACTACAAAAAAGATAAATAAAAAACTCTAAGTGATAAATTTCTTTATCATCAGCGTAAAAAGCCTGCAGTTTACAAAGAGTGATAGTAGATCCATTTTTAGTTTAATATTATAACTGCTTGGTGTTTTTAACCTTTGCAAGTTATTTTTAATTATCTGTTTAACAGCAGCATTTGTAAAGAAGTTGTCATTAAATAAATAGCATGGTTAAGGTTTTCATAACTTTCCTATACATTTTACACATGCATATTTTACCAGTGTTCTAAAATATTACTTTTTAAAAATTGATTTAATCAGTTATTTCAGCACATTAAGGTGATTAAAGACAACACTTACACGCAATAGAAAACTTGGTTCATTCCCAAGCTGTCACATTGTAGGACACCTATGGTGCTTAGCAGCTTTTCTTCTATACTCTTCTTCAGCTTCCTCACTCTGGTACTACTGTCCCCAAGGGCTCTGCCCAACCTTCATTTTCGGGCTAGCTCTAGTGAAGATCGTTCACATCTGGCCTGAATACTCTTATCTTCATATTCTTTCTCTCCAAAGTTATATTACAACCTACCTACAATCTCATGCCCTGATGTCCACATGCATCATTCCTGAATCAATACAACTGTTCAGTATGTTCTCCTTTGCTGCAGAAACACAACGGGTCAGACAAAATGTTTCCTCTATCAGTACCTAGAGAGAAAATTCAGGTTTTACTCTCCATGCTCCCACCAGCCCTACTGTGTTTTCTTTTCTTTTTATTCTTTTTGTTTTATTTTTTCAAATGGAGTTTCACTCTTGTTGCCCAGGCTGGAGGGTGCAAAGGCAAGATGTCAGCTCACTGCAACCTCCGCCTCCCGGGTTCAAGGGATTCTCCTGCCTCAGCTTCCTGAGTAGCAAGGATTACAGGTACCCACCACCATGCCCAGTTAATTTTTTGTATTTTTAGTAGAGACGGGGTTTCACCATGTTGGCCAGACTGGTCTCCAACTCCTGATCTCAGGTGATCCACCCGCCTAGGCCTCCTAAAATGCTAGGATTATAGGCGTAAGCCACCATTCCTGGCTGACCCCACTATGTTATCTAGTCAGTCTCACTTCCATTCTCCACTGGATACATTTAAAACATCTTGAAAAGTATTTTCTGCAGTATCAGTTTTATGATTTAACCGTGGAATCTCATCCCCAAAATGAAAATGGCATTATGTGATATTTGAGGTGAAAAAACAAACTATCTGCATTTCTAACTTCCTATTTATATGAGAAGCATGTTTTTAATAAGCTGATTGACATATTTTTGAGTCTAATCTATGTCATACAAAGATGAATGAAAATATTTTACCTAAGAAAAGATTATAGCCTCTGTCCTTATCAGTTATAGATCTGAGCATATGGCCTATAACACCAGTGTGACTAGCTGATTCAGAAAGCGTATTTGCTGCTATTAAATTGAAATGTTGTGTAATTAATCCACATACTCTTAACAACCTCATTCTTTAACGTTTGAATAAAAGAGGGCCCATCTTAATATTAGTTCTATGTAAATGGCACATTTTAGGAAAAAAAAGAGATGAAGCAAATAGGGAAACTTTGTTATTTAAAAATCAAAGTTGCCTTGTAATAAAACATCACACTGTCACAGGATCTTCAGGGTGTTGCTTCACCAGCCGGAAACCTCTATGGCTGGTGACGTCTCTGCTTGAGTTTTGCTTGTGCCCACTGGGCTCATCTGGCCCACTTGGCCCAGAAGACTGTGCTTGGCTTGTACTACAGGCCCAGATCTCACACCTGCCAAGGGTGAGCCAGGCACTGAGCAGCGAGGGGTGTGTGACTGAGTAAGCTCGGGGTCCGGCCACTTTAAGCACTGTTGATATAGCCCCATTCAATAGCTAACATATTACGAATGCAGACATAAAGAAGTAAAACAATATTTTATCCTTTTGATTAAAAAATGTTATGTTTTCAAATAGATACAGATACCAAAACTGGTATACAAAACTTCTATGTTGCCATCTCCTTGTTTCAAGAATTACCAACCCATAGCCAGTCATGTTAAATCTGTAATGCCATTTCAACTTAACCTGCTTAACACAAAATAGGTGGAAAAATTCCAGATATCATATAATTTCATCTGTAAATATACCAAAAGATAGACCTTTTAAAAACTGTTCTACTATCACTATTCAGACACACAGACATGGTAACTAAAAATAATTTATTAAATTATTTTTCAGATTTCCCTGTTGTGTATGCATATATATAACATTGTATTTATAAAAATTACATATGCTGAGTCATGTGCTAATAAATATATAAGTATATAATTTGCTATATAAAGTGTGTGTATGTATGCATATATTTGCAGACATACATGTATACATGTGTGTATGTATGCCTATATGAGCATACACATATTTACCCATGTGTGTTTGTATACATACTTATGCACACACTTCTTATGAAAGGAATCAGGGAACTATCTCCATTCAGTCACTGGCAGCTCTAGCTCATGCACCCTTCCGCTGTCAGTTTCTCTTTCAGCACCAAACGAAAGTGAAAGCAACTGAAGCAAGTGAAAGAGGACTCTGGGATCTAGTGCCAGTGATTCATGCTCTGATCCAACTTCATTTCAGATTCCAAACCATAGGTTATACTCAAGGCTTGTAACCCCCAACAGTTGAAGTAATGAATATATGTTTGGTGGCAATACACGAACCACACATTTATCAGAATGTTAAAAAATAATGTGACTGTAAGTTCATTTATTTTCCTTTTACCGTTTCCAAAGGCTCCCATATTTCTAGTCATTCACTAGTTTAATTAGATTCTGTTGCCACTTGGTGAACTGATTGACAGGTGGTGGTCAGTCTTGTTTTTGTTATTGTTTGTGGTAGATTTGGAAACTTGACCTTCCTTGTTAAATAATTCATTTGTTGAAATTAATTTGATCAACCAATTAATAGCTTAGACATGTCTCTCATGCATTTGCTTTTTATTCTTAAAACTTTCATAAACTTAATTTAACTTAAAAAAGTTAAATTACAGAAGATTTTTCAAGAGATCAGTATAAAACACTGAAGCCAAATTGCTAATTTTGCCATTTGATCACCTATCAACTTAAATAATAGATTTTTGTTACCTGCTTTATAATAAATTATAATCAGGTAATAATTTATATAAAATCTTGATATTTTGTTGAATATAGATATTTGCATTAATTTAAATTTCTTAAAATTGCATTGAAATATCACGTATCTTGATTTCTGAGTTTTTTGATGCCCCTTAAAATTTTGTAGTCAAGGTGACGAGCTCATTTGCTTCACCCTATTCCTAGCCCTATCCTAAACAGCTATTTCCAGTGCAGAAACAATTGTTTTGAATTTGAAAAGACAGAAGCTTGATTGCTGCCAGAGAATTGCTTGATTTAGGCTGCAGGTGGCATAAATCAGTATTTGATGAAACCTAGGTTTAAATAGGAATGAGGAGAGTAATTGGCACTTAATTAACATCAGTGATAAGATGAGGCAGTAATACTATCCTTGAATGCATAGAATCCCAGGGTTTTTATGAACTCTGCTGCTATCTGTTTGTTTGCTTCTTCTAATCTAAGTACTCTTGAATAAAGCTTGACACACTTAATTTCTAATGATACATTCACTTATTTGTCATATTCTAATATTCTATTTACCCAAATCTATGATATTGTTTAGATATAAATGCTTAATTAGAGGTATCTTCACATGTTGTCTTATTTATGTGAAGTAATTTTCACCATGCATATTATATTACTGTATTGTAGCTTCTATATCTCAAATTTGATTGACAAAATATACCCATTAAGATTTATATTAGGCATTGCAGGAGAAATACCTGACACTGGGTAATTTCTTTACAAAGAAGAGAGGTTCCATTGGCTCATGATTCTGCAGGCTGTACAAGCCTGGTGCCGCTGGGCTTCTGGGGAGGCCTCAGGGAGCTTTTGCTCACGGCAGAAGGTGAAGAGGAAGCAGGCACATCACATGGCCAAAGCAGGAGCAAGAGAAGGGTGGGGAGGTGCCACACGCTTTTAAACACCCCGACCTCATGAGAACTCACTCAGTATCGCCAAGGTCAGCATCAAGAGGATGTCACTAAACCATTTGTGAGAAATCCACCCCCCTGATCTGGTCACCTCCAACCAGGCCCCACTCCATCACTGGAGACTACAATGCATCAGATTTAAAGGGGGCACATACCCCTTTTAATCACGATGGTTTTTTTTTTCCTGTTAATATTATTGACCTCACCAAATTCTCATAATTCAGCGTTTTTTTTCCACTTTCTCATGTGTAATATAAAGCAGCATCTCTGGGTCATTAATACTTTTTTTTCTTTAACATCAGTTCTTCTGTGAGTACCTCAAACTTTTCAAGAGATCTCACTTAGCTTCTCAGGAGCTAAGCCAGATAAAACTACTTTTAATTATGAATAGCAGAATTACTTAATACAAAAGTAGTATATGCTTAGGAAGATAGAAACTTCACACATATAATTTTTAAAACCAAGGATAACAATATTTAGATTTTAGTTTTTTTTGTTTTACAAAAAGGAATAGTAATTACATATTCTGGCAACAGAATTATTTTCCTAACACTTTATACAATGAAAATTATAATTGATAAATTACATTTCTTTTATTATTGAATTATATATTTAATCTATCTATATCAATTATATTTCCTTTCTTTTTTACTCTTACAAACAATGCTACAAGAGCTAAACCTTTGTAAATTTGTTTCATATCCTCATTTTTAAAGCTTCTTTTTTTTTTGAGAAGAAGTCTCATTCTGTCACCCAGGCTGAAGTGCAGTGGTATGATCTCGGCTCACTGCAACCTCTGCCTCCCAGATTCAAGTGATTCTCCTGCTTCAGCCTCCCAAGTAGCTGAGATTACAGAAGCCCAACCCCATGCCTGGCTAATTTTTGTATTTTTAGTAGAGATGGGTTTCACTATGTTGGCCAGGTTGGTCTTGAACTCATGATCTCAGATGATCCATCTGCCTCAGCCTCCCAACATGCTGGGATTACACATGTGAGCCACCATGCCTGGCCTCATTTTTAAAGCTTTTTATAAGAGATTTCAAAATTTTTTTTCCTTTTTCTGTTTTTTAATATAAATTTATGGGGTATGAATGCTATGTTGTTACATGCATAGATCACGGTACCATTCAGAATAGTTTCACTGCTCTAAATATCCTCTATGCTCCACCTTTTCATCCTGCCCTCCACCAACTCTGGCAACCAAGATCATTTACTGTCTCCAGAGTTTTGCCTTTTACAGAATGCCATATAGTTAGACACATATATATGTCATCACATAGTACAAAGCCATTTCACATTGGCTTCTTTCACTTAGTAATCTGCATTTAAGTTTGCATCACCTCTTGTTATGGCTTGATATCTGATTTCTCTTTAGTGCTGAGTAAGATTTCACTGTACGGATGTACCACAGTTTATCCATTTACCCAATGAAGGACACCTTGGTGGTGCCCTATGTTTGACAATTATAAATAAAACTGCTATAAACATCTATATGAAGGTCTTTGTGTGGACATAGTTTTCAGTTCATTTGGGTAAAAGCCAAGGAGCAAAACCACTGGATCCATGATAAGAATATGAATCGTTTTAATTAAAAAACCTGGCAAACTATATTCCATAGTGGCTGTACCATTTTATGTTCCCACCAACGATGGAGGAAAGCCTATTGCCGGCCTTTACTGTCGTGTTTGAAATTTTGGCCAATCTCATAATAGTACATTTTTGTATTTAAAATTATTTTTGAGATTCTTAAATAATTGCATTATTTTTATATATCGTCTTGAGGCTAATCTAGATGCATATTATATTCAATTATATCATCCAACAACATATTTTCTCCATTTATTCATGTTAAGTTTATTTTAGGTGTTTTTATATTTGTATCTACTATAAATGAAATCCTTTCTTCTGCTTCATTTTTCTATTAAGTTTTGAAGAATTTGGAGGAAAATTATATTTACTTATTTATTTATAACTGACAACTAAATTTATCTTCAGTCCTAATAGTTTTGTATTATTTCTTCCAGTAAGCAATTATATTATCAGACAAAATGATCATTTTTCTCCTTTATGTCAATATCTATTATCCTTATTAATTGCATTATTTCTACTTCTAGAATAGCATTGACTAATAATGGGAGTAATGTCTTCATTATTTTGCCATTAAGTATTTTAAGGACAGATTCTCTAATAACAGTATTTAATTGTTTGGATGATCATGATAATGATGATGATGATGATTCAGACAGATTCTCACTCTGTTGACCAGGCTGTAGTGCAATGGCACAATCTCAGCTCACTGCAACCTCTGTCTCAGCCTCCTGAATAGCTGGGATTACAGGCGTGTCCCACCACGCCCAGGTAATTGTTGTATTTTTAGTAGAGATGGGGTTTGACCATGTTGGCCTGGCTGGTCTCAAACTCCTGACCTCAGGTAATCTGCCTACCTCGGCCTCCCAAAATGCTGGGATTACAGGCACTAGCCACTGTGCACAGCCATATTATTACTATTAAAAAAAAATTCTGTACCACAGTCTGGCAAAATGTTTACTTAAGTCTTTCTCCATTTATTCTATCAATTTTAGTCCCAATGTATGCCTCCCCACTCCCTAACCTCAATGTCTATCATTGATTCCATTGTATTGTTGTTCTAGTATTTCAGGAATATATATTGTTTCTTGTTCTCTCTATAAAAATTATTGCATTTATAGCAAACTCTACTGCATCTTGTGCCCCTAATATGCCACCCTCCCCACACCCCTGTGGTTCTAAATCTAGTTTCAAGTTGCTGAAGTTTGGAAACTAAATAACATATTTTGGCATTTTAGCATTCAATAAGAACTGTTGAATTGATAAAAATTAATCATATTGTAACACAATAAATTACAAATAGAATATGCCATTTTCCCACATGCGCTATGGCCCTAGTCCTTAGAATTGAGTTCTGCAGTGGAGTCAAGGAGTCAGATTCTAATCATTTTCATCAATAACTAAGTATAATGGGCTTAGGTCAATTATTCGATTCTAAGCCATCTCATTTTCTTCTCCTCTGAAGTGAGTGAGTGAGCCACATGATAGTTAAGGTTGTTTCTGGTCTGAAATTATGGTCCAAGCATGTTCATTTTTACCCCAGTGCAGCATGAGTCCTGAGCACTGTCCTTTCCTTACCAGATCACTCTTCCTCTGTTGCATGAAATATGAACCGTGTCTCAAGTCTGCTGCTCCACCACCCAAAACAGACATATGTACTCTAATTTGGAGGTGCTTAAAATGTATAGCAGATAAGAGCTCATATCATAGAATATGTCATTTATTGCAGTAAGTGACTATTAGAGAGTAGTATGTGGAGTAGTTGAAATTTTTACTCTAAGGAGTCAGATGCCTGAAAATAAGTCTGCATCCTCAGAAGTAAAGCAATCTTCAGGCTGTGGCCTTTCTAGCATTTACCCCATAGCCAGTGGGGAAATCTTTATGGAAAACAGATTATTTCAGAGCAGCATGAAGACATCCAAATATGTGCTAAATGTTCCAACAATGTTTAACTGTGGTGGCACCAAATTATGTATTCATATAAACAGAAAATAAAACAGTACCTGAGGTTTACTTGTAACAGTCATTCTTAGAAAGATTTTTCAATTTCCATTTTAAGATTCTAATGTGTGGTAAATCATGAAGATATTGATGTATGTTAACTACATGAATGAGCCTGTATCTAATCAGGTCTCAATTTTGAGGCAATTGTCAGTAGCATTTAACTTTATTTTAAGGTAATGGTAATTTGCTCACATGAGGACTTAATAAGGATGATAAGGAGGAAAAACTGCTGTTACAATAAGAGACAACTGGAATTTGTCATCGACATCAATATTGCAATTTATACTTGCACATTAGTTACTATTTTTAAACTTGCTGTGAATTTGCTAAACATTACTAACAGTGACCTTGAATTATTTTAAAATATTCTTAAGTACAATGTTCCAAGATATTGTATTTTCTTTAGTGTATCCCCTTTGAGATAGTAAGAGTACACTGGAATAGGTTTTTATTTCCTTTTGGTCTGGAGAGATTCCTTCCAACTACCAAGCACCTGTCCCCTTCATCCATCCTACAAATAAAAACCTTTGGTTCTAGTTATCAGTTAGCAGCCTAAAGAGCATGTCACTGTCACTCTGTCTCCCAAGTACAGTCTCACCCTACCAATCATTGCTGTAGAGCAGAATAGGAAGCCATGTCAACAGTGTGATGCAGAAAGTATTCCCACCACTTGTCACTAAATCTGCTTGTTTTTTATGTTGACACTATTAGTTTTTTACTTTGACAATAGTAGTCTCTAGTCTCTTAACAAGATCAACAGGAAAAGGTGAAAAATATTTTCTTCATGACTTTCTTTTGTAATTCACTTGGATTGCAAAACTATGGATTTCTAGAGCTTCACCCAGTAAAGAGATTTTCTGGGTAAAAGATCAACTGAAACATCAGCATACCACACATGCAGGATTCAACATCAAGATGGTTACCAAGCAACTGAGAGCCATCAACAACACTGTTTTTATAAATCTCCTGGGACTAGAGTGGGCCACTGCTCTCTGCCATGACACAGCAACAGGATTTTGTTGTTATTGATTTTTGAATATTGTGTGTTTGGGGCAGCAACAGCAGCAGTAGATATTCTATATTAGGGAGTTAGAATATATGTTATTTGGAATAAAGTAACAGGTCTTATGGTTGGAAGTAAAAATGTAATTAGTAAAACAATTATTTCAGAGTCTGACATGAACAACCAAAAAGTGCACTTCTATCTGATTATATGTGACTCTTGGACCTCAACTCTGAATAAGATTTGAATTAGGCATGCTAGTTAACAAACTTTACAGAGTGAATATTATTGGCATGGTTAAAATTCTAAGGTCACAAGTCTCTTGTGGTAAATGATAGTACATTACATTAGTCAAGAGGTTCTCATAGGGAACAAAGTATTTCCTGGAAAGCATAATTGTATGACAGCGTTGGGTTGAATATGAGCATCACTCTAGGTCCTTGTGTGTTTTTTGCCAATGAGAAAAGAAGGCTATCTAGGTAAGTGAGGAGGGAGAATGCAGAGCCCGAACCTGGAAGGAGGTAATCAAAAGTAGGGATGTAGAAAATAGACATTGCAACCAGGGAGATGGTCCCATGGGCATAGCCAAGAGATGCAAACCTTCTTCAATATAATTAAAAATGCTTTGTTTCAAAGTCTGTAAAATCCCAATATGCTTGGTGTGCATGATTTTTGTAGCTGTTATTGAAGCTGATTAAAAGCTGAGCTTTAATTGGGTCAATGTAGTTAGAGACATTTCTCACTAGACAGAGATGCTCTCTCCTCTTCTGCCCCAACCCCTTCCTCCTTCTGCATTCCTACCTCCGAAACTTAAAGGGGATAGATGATTAAAGATGGATCTGAAGTCTCTCTGTGCCAACCAGGAACTAAAAGTCATATACTTCTGGACCCTGAGCTGGGGTATCTAAGAGGGACGAATAACTGACCCCTTTATGGTTTTCTTGGTTTCACATGTACCAGCCATCATTATACTTGGTCTCATTGGGGCGGAGATCTCATGAAATCCGTCCACTAGAGTTGGCAGTCTTTGCATTGAGGATGGAACCCAATGTGACCTTTTGGGTGCAACTCTTCAAGGCTGATTCAGTGTAGTTTTTGCTTCTACATGTAAATATACAGTAAGAATTGAAGCATTATGTGCTTGTACTTCTGCATCTCATAATTTGGATAAAAGAGTAGATTTTGTGTTCTGTAATCATTCTATTACATTATGCTAATAAAAGCCATTCGTTCAGGAAAAGTCTTTCCTGGTGAATGATACAGATATGGATATTGATATATTCTACAACCTAATACCAAATAAAATAGTTTTCATTTATTTGAAAAAGGGAAAAATATACATATGTTCTCCAACTCAATAAAACATCAGTCTCAAAATGGAAATGTAACAATAGAAGTAGATTGATTTAAAGATTTTCATTAGCTGCATGGGTGGTCTTCATTTTTCAATACCTAAATATGTCTTTTTCAAAGACAAAACTAAAAGGCAATCCCTCGAATCTGTTGTGTGACAAAAGTTTTCAGATTTTCTGTTGGTTCATAATAGAGTGAATTAGGTTGACAAAATATAGCTGGTAAATCAATAAATATTCAATAAGCATAAGGAAAAGCATGCCTAGACTAGTGGGGAATAATTTATTTAGGTAGCTGTTATGCTGGCAGAGCTCATGATCTCTCGGCAAATGTGGCATCACTTACTGCAGCAAGCCATCCCTTACACATTACTGAGGTTTGCTGTCTTTCCTCAGTGCTCCCATATGCCTTTTTAAAGAATTTACTCTTTTGCATTATGATGGCATTTCTCCTTAAACAAATAGTAAGTTTCTTAAAGGCAGGGATTTTATCTTATTATTCTTTGCTACACACCAAGCTTAACACAGCAAGCTACTCATTTTATTTTCTGGATGAATAAGTAAATGAATACATTAGGAGAAATGCATCCTATACCACCTTGAAAAAAAAATCATTTGCCAAAACTGTTGAACTACTACTACCCTTACAGTCCGTTAAATCAGTATCAGATGGGTCTTTATATATAGGAAATACTTCATATATATGTTCATACAGAACAACAGTGGTATCCCGAAAATATGTTATCACTAAGCTTGGCTTTCTTTTTTAAAGCAAATGTAATAAAAATTCAATAGGTTTGTTTGGATTTGCCTTTATGAAATAAACAAAACTCTGTTTAGCTGTCAGTAAAAATGATGTTCAGCAAGTCCGTAGATCACATGCTTGAGCCTTTTCTTGCTACATTTTGAAGCAGACAGCTTGCTCCTTGTCACCTTCAATTTGACATTTCACAAGAACTAGAAACATAAGTCAGGTAGAGAAACACGTTACATATTGTTTTTTCCCCTCAAGCTGACCACCAATAATCTTAAATGTCAACAATGTCAGATTTCAATTTTGTTGTTCACTGAATCACCACACTGTGGATTGAAAAACTGATCTCTACCACTTTTATTGTTCTAAATGTTTCCTATGTGGTGATTAAAAGAAAAAGAAAAATATATTGACTGGCTTGATAGATGGTTTTATGTTACCTCTGTTTAAATATAATACTTCGCAGTTCTTATTGAATCAGGCAAATGGAATGGGGCATTCTCCTGCTTCATAAAATAAATACATTTAAACTAAGAAGGAAATCAGCACTCTGGATTGGCTTGTAGCAATTATTTACCATTTTCTTTTGGTAAGGTGCCCGCTATGTAAAGTATATCATATGAGCTGTGGATTGGTTACAAAAATAAATGACGTGAATCTGTTTTGACAGACTTTAATTCACTATACTCATAAAAAATAAGAATGTATTTTCCAAACACTTTGGTGTTTACTGTGGGAACTTATTGTTATTTACAAGTTCATTTTATTTATTTTTTATTTATTTGAACCTTTTTTGAAATGGAGTCTCGCTGTGGCACCCAGGCTGGAGTGCAGTGGTGTGATCTCGGCTTATTGCAACCTCCACCTGCTGGGTTCAAGCAATTATTCTGCGTCAGCCTCTCGAGTAGCTGGAATTACAGGTGCCCACCATCATGTCAGGCTGATTTTTGAATTTATAGTTAAGACAAGGTTTCAACACGTTGGCCAGGCTGCTCTTCAACTCCTGACCTCTCAGGTGATCTGCCCAACTCAGCCTCCCAAAGTGCTGGGATTACAAGCATGTGCCACTGCACCCAGCCATGAGTTCATTTTGAAAATACAAGATATCTTTTTCATGTAGTTAATTTGCAAGCTTTACCTTAATCATATGTTCTACCAAATATTTACTAATATCAACAACATTTATATCCAACAATGGATAAAAATTGTTGGATATAAATGCTCACATTTTATAACTGAAATGCATAATCAGATTTAGCTATGATGGAATGTCTGTTGATTCATTGGACCAGGCATGGAAAATTTTCTAGAGACAGGTCATTGTGGCCTAAGCCCCCTAACCAGAAATTGTGCGTCTAAGTTGCTGTAGAATCACCAGATAGCAGTAGAATCCTGAAACAGAGAATTCAACAGAAATGTCAAGAAAACAAGAAATATAGCCTCACTTACAAAAATATAAATCTCCTAATGAAAATAGTAGTTAGAGGAACAGATAGATGAATTTGGGAACCAAACTACTATATTAAAAAGTCAATTGGTATTAAAATAAAAAAACATTGTGAAGGTGTTTCATTCATCCAAGTATTCAATACACATGTACTAAACACAATGGGTTTTAGACACCTCTGCAGGCGCTGGGGAGAATGAAGAACAATGAAGAGATGACTCCTGTCCACAGGAGCTTACGTGGGAGGGTCTGGCTGTGTGTGTCTATGGGCGGGGCATTCACTTATTTATAATTATTAAAGTAATTCGCAGTTGTAATTAGTGCTGCAGAGGAAATGAACAGAGTACATGAAGCATAGCAGTGAGGGCCGTCATGTGAGTGCACAATGTTCAGTCTGAGCCCTGAAAACAAGGAAAGTGATGATCAGATAAAGAGCAATGAAAGCACATCCCACCAAGAGTGTTTTCACCAAGCAGGAAGCAACAGGCCTTGGGCTAATTGTGTGTGCGTGTGTGTGTCTGTGCAAGTGCGTGTGTGTGTGTGTGAGTATATAATGTTTTATATTTCTTGAAGTTGGAGTCTCACTTTGTTGCCCAGGCTGGAGTGCAGTGGCAACAACTCTCGCCTCACTGCAACCTCCAACTCCCGGGTTCAAACGATTCTGCGGCCTCAGCCTCCTGAGTAGCGGGGACTATAGACATGCACCACCACGCCCTGCTGATTTTTGTATTTTTAGTAGAGACGGGGTTTCACCGTGTTGGCCAGGCTGGTCTCAAACTCCTGGCCTCAAGTGATCTGCCCGCCTCCGCCTCCCAAAGTATTGGGATTACAGGCATGAGCCACTGCACCTGGCCAATATTCTGATATTTAATAAGAGAGACACCTGTTTTCAACAATCTCACTGCTTCCCATTGCAAGATGACTCCTAACTAATGTAGGCCATTAGACCATTTTTTAATAAAGAAGACTAAAAGTAGTTTCACAACTGACGGTAGAGGGGATAAAAATGATTTGTTTAGCAGTGGATACAGTGTTCCTGATGTCCTTGTATTTTGGAAATGCATAACATAGTGAAGCAGTTTTCTGTCACCAGTGGTCTTCAAGTCCACAGATGTCATCGGTGAGATCCTATCAAGGATGAGCTCCTCATTATCACTTAAAATAGCCATATATCTATGTCATTGCTACCGTGCTACTCAACCTGATGTTAAGTACAAATACAGCAGTTACCATAAGCAAGCCTCTCTCGGAATTAAAAATTGCCCTCTGCCCCCTGAGAATGTACTAATTGTTCTGCACAGCTATGTGATGGTACTTCTCTAGAATAAGCATTAGAACATCTCTACATTGAAAGTCTTTTTTTTTTTTTTTTGCAGTGCAGCAATCAAGCATTGATTGATAACTAGGTATGGAGCATGATAGTTTGGCAAAAAATACTAAAAGCAGTATCAAGGGCTAAATATACCATTTGAGGTTAAGAATAAAGTTTTAGACACTATTTTACGACTATGTAACAATACCAAAATAAGAAAACTTAAGAATTAAATAAAGGGGAAAAGAAATAAAAGGAAAATAAATGCTAATTCATGAGATAAAAGTTTTTACATTCAACTTAGAACAAATCACAAAAAGTAATTGTCATTGGTATCACTGTCGTGTCACCCGTGTGCATGTTTCCATGGCAATAGCATTTATACAGTTAATCTATCAGCATTTTTCATGACACCATTTTGACCTGTGAGCCCTTAGAGAGATCAAAGTGGTACTAATATAATTAAATGTAAGAATTATTTCACAGAGCACCTAGGAATACAGGTGTAGGTATCCTAGATGTGCCATTTATCCCTGAGTTTATGAATAGAGCTGTTACTATCATAGAAGAAAAAAATGTGTGTGTGTGTTTATGTAATAATACATTGATCACACACACACACATATGTGTGGGTGGGTATATTTTTCCTGAAACAATCTATATATTGATCAAATTGAACATTTTTATTCCCATGACTTACGTAAAGAAATAGCTGTGTATTCAATTAAAGAAAACAAACAAGGAACTAGTGGCACCAACTACCCAGATTTTTGATTTTACACCCCTGATTCTAGTTTCAGGTGTTATACTTTATGTATTTGATAAGATGCGAGTAACAACTTTAGGACCAAGTCTAGTGGTTATTCAAAATGAAAAAACAAACAAACAAACACCTTAGGTAGTGCTCACAGTCTCATAAAAACCAGCAGAGTGTTCACAGCAGCAAATGTCACTCTATGTCATCAGCATTCCATCCACAAATGGTATCATCCCTCCATCCTGCCCCGATTCTATTTTCAGAAGCACAGGCTAAACGTTGTTGTCAAATAGTTTACAACAGGAACAGGATGTATCAGTTCACATTGACTTATTTACTCCTAAAAATCTCATTTTAGACACCAGACTCTAATTAGTTCAACTGTATTTCCTACACCAGGAAGATAAAGTTTAATGACACTGAAAGCAAAACAATTTGTGATTAGCTTCTGAATAATTTGTACTGGGCTATAACAACTTTCTATTATAATAATTAAAACAAGTTCAGATTCTATTTTGTTCTCCTTTTTGTACTTATCAGAATAAGATAATGCAAACTAAACTTTAAGAAATTCCGAATGTGTCATTTATTAATCTGGAATTAAAAACAATTTAAACACAATGTGGTCAACTTAAAGAAAAAATAGTGGGAAGAGGTGGGTAGCTGGTATTTTTAAAAATAATGATAATATAGTTACATCACTAAAAAGAAAATGCTGACCAGGCAGGTCACAGCAAGGCCAGGAATGAAGAAATTATTCTAGTTTTTCTGAACAATAAGGAATTAATTCCTTGAGAATGCCACCATCCAAAGAAATCAGCAGTTTATTCCTCAGTTACAAAGCTGATTATACAAATTTCAGAGACAATCTGATTAACATTTCTACCAAAAGTAAAAGCAATGTAAAAAAGAAGTCATGAAGAAAAACCAACGTGTTAACCATGGTTAGAATAAAAAATGAAGGAAACTGATGCTTAACCAATGCCTTCATTCCTTGTTACATGCCATGAAACTTTTAAAATAGGGGTATCTAAAACTTAAAGGGTTTAAGTTTGATGTTAATCATGTTCCTTTTGTATATCTTTCAAATTAAGTTACAAATGTTCAAAGATTATGAAGTGAGAAAAAAGAAAGCTATTTATTCACACCCAGTTTATTTTCTTTAAAAAGTTCATAACACAATACTCACAATAGTAGATGGGATTCAATAATAGATACAATTATGGGTAACAAAATTCAAGAATTCTGCCTCATTATCAAAAACTGTGAAGGGTTTGTGAAGGATTTGTGATGTTACCTTACTTGCAAGCTAACAAGTTGGTCTGCTAAAGTTTCATGGCTACTGATCAAAGACATGGGACCACAGGGTCAGATAGAAAGGATAATTTAATAAGCAGAAGCAGTAGCCAGAATATCAGCATTTACACTATTTCCCTGAATTCAGTTCTGGCAGAGTAAAGCAAATAGGTTCACATGATATCCTCACCACCCAGTGAGTTGTATCACAGCCCAAGAACCCTAAATATAGAGAACCTAAATCTTATAATCAGCAGAAAGCAGGTCTGACCTTTGTTCTGGAGGGAAACATCTTTCTTACACTAGCCAGAAAACAAATCTGTCCTTTCCTCCATGGGGAAACACTGTCTCTATCTTCCAAGGCTGTTTGCTATACAAATATGATTAAAAGGCAATCCAGAACAAAGGCAGTCAGGACTTCCTTTTGCAAGACTACAGCAACTTGAGACACCCACGGAGAATGGTCTCTCAACATTCATTTCCTAAATCCTCTTCAGTTTTGGAAATGTGATCTTCCCCTCTCCTCTCTATTCCTATAGCACCCTATACGTACCCTAATCAAGTGAAGCTTACACACTCTTGTAATTTTCTGTTCCTATGAGATTAAACAAAAATTAGAGGAGACCATTTTTTGCACTCAGTCCTTACAATAGGCCATGACAGAGCTGACCAAACCAAAATGGAGTCACTCACACTAAATGCCACGTAATCGGAGATTTTAAGGAAGCAGATCCAAAACAGATCAAGATCTTCTTAAAAGCAGGTGATTACAGTCTGCCTGAATCAGGATAACAAATAATCCCATTCTGCTTTAACTATTATAAAAGGGTAACCTAAAGTAACCTAAGGTCACCAATCAGGGCTTTATTATTATTATTATTATCGTTCTGTTTACTTGTTTCAACCTTACAAAACCCACTGCCCTGATATTGCCCAGAGAGCTCTCACTGTATTTTGTAAAAGCCAATATATCTGTAACTAAAGGTTTGTAATTTTGTTTTTTGACATTGGTTAAAAACAACTACCACTATTACTACAACTATCACTCATATCTATTTTCATTATTTTCAGCAAATATTCTAATATAAAGTTATCCTGCAAATATCTTTGTGTGAATTAATAAAATAGCGATTGATAGGGTAATATTTGACAGAAAAGCAAAATAAAACAAAATAATGCCTACATAAACTGGCATTATTCACAGGCAAAAAGGGAAGAATCACTTTTTAAAAAGAAATCTAGGTTACTAATGGAAACTTAAACTATCAATTGTAGATAGTGTCAATAAGTATTATTTTAGTAGATACTCTTCAGTGATAAAAGACAACCACCATTTTCAATATCTTTTGATTACAAATATATTAGAAAGGTCTATGTTCAAAGATACAAAAAGTCTTCAAAGGCAACATTCAACTACAAAGAAGCACACAATGCATTCATAGAGGGTGGTGTCTTTAAGGGTTTTTCCAGTCTTGTCTGAGTTTTTGTAATATAAAACCAGTCTTTTAAAGTTAGTCCATAAAAAGGCAAAGTCTTAGAAAAGAATATATGCTTTGAAATGCCTTGCAAAAGTATCATAATGCAATGCTAGTGAAGTATAAAACAGAATATTCCTGCAAAACTTCTTAAATAAAAAAATGATTTCAAAAAATTTGGTGAAAAATTTCAGTAACATCATTTATTTTTTCTTACCTTTAGTTTTTAAATACCACAGCAGAAACAGCAAGGCTACTAATGCCAGAAAGTTTCTATGCTGCAAGACTTTGTTAGCAGTAGCCAATGCACTGGGAAATCCAAGAGACTTTAGCATATGCCCAAAAGTAAAAGAGCAAGCAGGGCCACATGCTTATAAAAAAATTACCATTAGCATATTACTATAATGATAGATTAATTTCAATTTCTATGGTTAAACATATCCATCTCTGCAATATTGTATTTACTTAGCAAGGGCATTTGTTTAAATATTGTACTACATATAGCCAAAGAGAGAACAATGGCTTAGGGTATGGGGAGCTTATTTGCAAGCATCAATTGTTACTGGAATGTATAAAAATTGGGCATAATAATTGAAATAATTGTCACCACAAAACTGTACTTTCTAACATACAATACAGAAAATGGGGGATAGTAAATTTTTTAACATTCCCATGCAAATGTACAAAAGTGGTTAGCAAGGACATCCTTGATTTGCTCATAATGCACTCATTCCTTTCACCAACCATGAGTATGTACATATTTCTCTGACTGGAAAGAACTAGGAAAGAAGTTTTACTTTTTACTTTTCAGTTTGCTATTAAAGAGAGAAAACAAACAGAGAGAAAACAAGCAACTCAAAGCAACTTTACACACATGCACACACACATACACACACAAAAATATTTTGTTCACCATGTATATTGAAGAGCCTGTTTTCAGTCAATCCACAGGAAGGGCAAATCAGAGTGACATCTGGGCTACATTAAAGGAACAGTTATATTGTCCAAAGAACTCAAGTTTAAGTTGTAATTTGAGTGAAAACCTCCCAGGGAGTCTAAATCTCTGAAAGCCAAAAGGATCTAACCGCAGGGTAAACCTCTGCTCCCACAAACGTGCTTGTCTCTAGATCAGTATGCAACACCAGGCCTGACTTATCTAATATTTCTGTCTCAGCTGTTATACAAATATCTTATCCAGTGGCTTTGCCAGAGTCTCCACCAGTTCATCCTCATATC
Source organism: Leontopithecus rosalia (assembly GCA_028533165.1). Lineage (NCBI taxonomy): Eukaryota > Metazoa > Chordata > Mammalia > Primates > Cebidae > Leontopithecus > Leontopithecus rosalia. Next base: position 97,357,486 of record CM052661.1, read on the forward strand.
CACAAGACATGCTCTTGCCTTTCACCTAGTATTCTCAAATTCAGTAACTCCTTTCATTATTCTCTCAACACTTTCCAAGAACTATCCTTCAAAGCAAATTCAGCCACTTTTCAGCTTGGCTGTTCTCTCCACATGTTCAAAGAGAATTCATATTGAGATATTATGATTCTGTGTCATGCCTTCTACCCAGATATAAGTGTAGACTTCATTTTCCCTTTGTCTTTGCATAAGCATGTAAATGACCTTAACAGTGTTTGTCAGGTTTTTTTGTACTGATTTTTCAAGCTTCAGAATATCTCATCCTGAGTATTGGCAGCAGGTACATCATATAGTCTTGCTTTTTGTTCTGGTATGCATGTGCCTTTTCCCCCAGTGTTTAGTTATTTATTGACATTATCAGCAGCTTAAGATGGAACATTGTTACCAAAATGGTAGGGTTTTGATGCTTGCTGCACAGACAGACAATCATGGAGACAATGAATCTTTCCAGGCAGGAAAGCTTCAACTGGGTGCTTCAGCTGAGGGGAGCAGATCATTCTCAAACTGATCTCTTGATAGACTAAAATTAAGGGTTTATATGGCAGGGAAGAAATGTAACCATGTGTGGGAAAACAGGAACAGGGGAGGGGTTAGAAAGACGAGTTGATCAGTAGGAAGCAGATGGTTGCTTAGGTCATCATGACAGGTATGGGGTCTGGTTTCTCATTGTCTATATGTGGTGATCTGGAGAGTTTCAGCTGTTTGATACTATCTGGGAGGACTGATGGTTGGTACCCTGAGAAAGGAACTCAGATAAGAGAATAGAAACTTTCTCAATTTCAAGACTGGGAGGGTCAATTTCTGTGTTTATTCAAAAGAAACCATAAACATCAGTTTTATGGAACAATTGAGCCAGTTTAAATATTGTTCCCATTACTTAACTTAGAGGATGAATGCCTTGGCCTTGTCCATTGCTTTGTGTAAACTATCCAATACAGTTCCAAGTTTTTGTTCCACCAAATATCATTATAATTATCATTACTGTCATAAAGTCCAGTGTAATATCTTTAATTCAAGAACTTTATATCATTATTAATAACAATAGTAGCAGTTGGTCAAGCTAATATATTTTAAAATATGCTTTTACTCATTTAGTTTGCATTCACATCCAAGCATAGAGATTCCACATAATCATTGCTACTGCTTATCAAAGTTATAAATTAAAAAAGCAGAATAGCAAATAATTTATATATTTTGGTGTCCTCACTCCTCATCAGTATTTTTATACCATTCAAAGAATATGGTATTATTTTATTAATCTAAATATTACTTTATGTTTTCTAGAAATAGAGTAGATTTTATTTTTCAGGGATCCTGAAAAGGTTTTGAAATAGAAAGTCTATGAGGTAAGTTGTCTTCTGCCTTCAAAATGTGCCTAGGCAAGTCTGCATTGGAAGCTAGGTTACATTAAGGACATGGAATCACTTGGAGTTGCTTCAATTCAGTGTCAGGAGCCAGGTTTAATGTTCTCACAGAGTTGTGAATAGCCTGTAATCACAGATCTTCCAAATGGATTTGGGAAGTATTCTTTCTTTTCTCTGAGGATTTGTGACTGGTCTAAAGTGAAAATTTTAGGGTATAAACTGAGGAGCTTATACCTGTGTGATTAACAATGAAGAATCAGGCTAGACCAAAACCTTTAAATATTTTTGCACTCAATGTGGTTACTGGCTAATCTTAAATAGGGACTCAGAATATAATGAATCATCTGGTGGCAGTCATAAATGTTTTTAATGGAAATATGATTTCTATGTAATAACAAGAAACAATGGTTTGTTTTCTTCTGCTTCTTTTGGTTTTGGTGACTTTTTTTATAATCTGTTGTTAGAAAACAACTTCTGTAAAAAATTGTGTATATATGTATAATGAGATTATTCTAGAGTTAACAATACACTTAGATTTGGGGGTGCAATTTTAGAAAGTAGAATGTAGAAAACTATAAATATTGTCATGTAGAAATGTAAGTTTCTCTTGAAACTGGATTTGAACATATGTAAGCCAAATATAAAGTATATTTTAGAGCAACACCCTATCACCAGCAAAATTTAAAAACTGCTGCATTTAATTACTGTTGGTTTTTCTTTGAAAGAAAAGCCCGTTTTCTCCAAAGAGAATAACAAAACACACACATACACATACACATATAAAAATGTACAAACTAAAACCTAATATTGTCTTGTCTCTTTCTCTCCTACAAACATACATGCACAAACACACAAACACACACACACACTTTTAAATAGTATATAAGTAAATATATAAATGCATACATATACATATGAATACATGATACATACATAAATACATATAAATACATTTATACCTACATAAAATAGGTAATTCATGAAAAAGAAATAAAAACTGACTTTGATTCTTATTGTCTTATAAAATGTATTAAGCAAATGCACATACAAACACACACACCAGAGGAAGAGATATATAGATCAAATTGTCAGTGTAGAACTACAGCTGTAATTGGGACACACTTATGAAAATGAAGGAGCAGAGTGACAGAAGCCAGATTTCAAGAAACATTTTATTACAAAGCAAGAAATTGGCTGCAGTGAGGAAGAATGAGCAATAAACCTTGTGGAACAGTGGGCGGTCTGATATATTCACAACCTGGCTACTGCTATTTGAACCCTTTCCAACACAGTCGCCTCAGAAGTATGTATGCATCTTGGGAAAAGAGACAAAGGCAAATCTAAAATAACTGCCTCACTATGATGTCTGACACCTCAATACCCTCACTGTGGAACTCTTTCAATAGAGAGACATAGAGAAAGAGATTTATTCTCCTCCTCAATTTGCCATAGTTCTGGTCAGTCTGTGATGTCATGGGGATAGTAAGTCTTGGTAGGAATAATGATCAGCAGGGATTTGAACCTATGTTTTACATCTTTTGCTCAGAACTGTGGAATCAAACAACAGCCTGGTGTAGGGAATTAAACAGCAGACATGTAGCATCAGGTAATCACCTGGTCTGATGATAGAGGTCATATGGGATTCCCAAAAGCATTGGTAGGGAGAACTTTGAAAATTGCAGTTATCCAATGCAATCTGCTTATTAATTTTAATTGGAACTGGGTTAGTTCCGAGACTAGTGAAACCTGACTGTTTATAAAGACATATTTACAATAGTGCAGAAAGCCACAAGTTGAGTCCAAACCCTAATGATTTTCTCTCAGAAATTACTGCCTTTAAAAAATGACACTGTAATATAAAAGGTATAATAGTGGCATGATACATAAATCTTCAAAGTTTTATTAAAGCTACTTTGGTGTCTTTTAGAACGGTAGCCTATTCTTTTAAAAAGAAAAAGAAACAAGATTAGGAAGTTATGTAAGAACCAAAGCAAATGATAGATAAGATCTTCTAGGGAAAGTTTTTAACTGAAGATTCACTGTTATGTTAATAAGGTTGTGACTTAACAATCTTTTATATATTAAGGAACAATACTACTTAAATTATAGCACTTTGAAATGAATAAATTATGAAACTTTGTCACTATAAATTAGAAAAACATTAATATAAACATAAAATTATAATGAACATGAAAAATTCACTAAGAAATGAACCACTTTCAAAGAATGATTTGCTTTCTTTTCTAAGAATTCAAAAATCAGAAATTCTAGAAACTCCCTAGGTGTTTTTATCTGAGGAGTATGGCATAATATGTGTATAAATGTAAACAAAACAAAAATACAACTTCCATGCATGCACACACACACACACACACACACACAAACACAAACATCAACCCTGACATTCTTGTTTTCCCATTTTTTTAAATTGTGGTGGAATATGAATAACATAAAAATTACCATCTCAACCATTTTAAGTGTACAGTTCAGTGATATTAAATACATTTATAATGCTGTGCAACCAATACCACCATCTATCTTCACCTATTTTCATCTGGAAAATCTAAAATTCTATACCCATTAAATGCCAACATTCCAGTAGTCCATCCCCTTCTGCCCTGAAAACCACCATTCTACTTTTTGTCTGTATGATTTTGATGATAGTAGTCTCCTCTTATCTGTTCCAACCTCCCTAGTGGATGTCTGAAACTAAGCAAAGTACTGAAACCATTGTGTAGTATGTTTTTTCCTAGCAGATGTCTGAAACTAAGCATAGTACTGAAACCGTTATGTAATATGTGTTTTTCCGTTTATGATAAAGTTTAATTTACAAATTAAGTACCATAAAAGATTAACAACAATTATTAGTAATAAAATTGATCGATTGAGTTAAGTTGGGGTTACTGGAACACAAGCATTGTGATACTGTGACAGCTGATCTACTTCAGCATGGACAGTAGCATAAAAGATAACTATTGGGTACTGGGCTTAATACCTGTGTGATGAAATAATATGTAAAACAAACCCCTATGACACGTGTTTACCTATGTTACAAACCTTTGCCTGTACCCCCAAACCTAAAATAAGTGTTTAAAAAAAGGACAGTTGAACTGATAACCAAGATGGCTGCTAAGTGGCTAACAGGTGTACATAACATATACAGCGTGGATAAAGAGATGATTCAGATCCCACAAAGGAGGGAATAAGATGATGCAAGATTTGATCAGGGTACTCTGAGTGGTGTACAACTTGAAACTTATTCTGGAATTATCTGGTATGTTGTGGCTATGTCCCCACACAGATCTCACCTTGAATTGTAATAATCCCCACATGTTAAAGGCTGGGCCAGGTGGAGATAATTGAATCATGGGGGTAGTTTCCGCCATACTGTTTTTGCAAGAGTGAATAAATCTCATGAGATCTGATGGTTTTATATGTGGGAGTTCCCCTGCACAAGCTCTTCTGCATGCCACCATGTAAAACGTGATTTTGCTACCCCTTTGCCTTCTGCCATGATTGTGAGGCCTCTCCAGCCATGTGGAATTATGAGTTGATTAAACTTCTTTGCTTTGTAAATTATCCAATCTTTAGTATGTCCTTTTTAGCAGGATGAGAACAGACTAATACACTGTCAATTTAATATTTTCAGATCGTAGTTCACCACAGGTAAACAAAACCTCCGAAGGTACACCCACAGATAAGGGGGAACAACCGTATTCTGATAATTTTATATAAGTGAAATCATAAAGTATTTGTTCTTCTGTGACTGGCTTATTTTGCAGAGCATAATGGCCTCAAGGTTATCCCTGTGGTAGTGTGTGTCAGATTTCCTTCCTTTAAAGGATCCATTATATTTTATTGTATATATATATATAGATAGATAGATATATATAGATATAGATATAGATATAGATATATACGTATATATCTATAGATATATATATGTATCTATATATATCTAGATATATATATCTATAGATATATACGTATATATCTATATATATATATACATATCTATATATATATCTCACACACTTGCTTATTCATTCATATTTTCACTTCTGCATTTTGGTCAGAAAAGACTGAGATTAGAACTTTCAAGAACAAATGTAAATAGATAAATAATTTATTTTAATTTTTGATAAAAAGATTCCTTAGGAATGCTATCTATGAAACCAGGGATGTGCTGTTGTTTGCTAATTTCGTAGCACTGTTGTTAGGATGCTGCTACCTGTGTTTATTTTGTGATATTAGATTTATAAAAAGTACTATATACTATCGATCTGTTCATAGTGATTAATAAGAAAAAAAAACTCAATAGAACACCAGCTCTCTCACCCAAGCTGATCAAAAATACGTGTAGGATCATTGAGGATGCACTTAACAGATTTATAGTCTCTTTTTCTTTTTTTTCTTTTTTGAGATGGAGTCTTGCTCTGTCACCAGGCTGGAGTGTAGTGGTATGATCTTGGCTTACTGCAACCTCCACCTCCCAGGTTCTAGCGATTCTCCTGTCTCAGCCTCCCAAGTAGCTGGAACTGCAGGCACATGCCACCATGCCCAGCTAGTTTTTGTATTTTTGGTAGAGATGGAGTTCCCTGTTGGCTAGGATGGTCTCAATCTCTTGACATAATCCACCCAACCAGGCCTCCCAAAGTGCTGGGATTACAGACATGAGCCATCACACCTGGCTCAGACTGATATTCTTTCTTTATAGAATAATAGCTAATGCATATTCTTCACATGAATAGGACAGAAACTGTTTCAGAAAGTGAATAAAAGGTTACAGAAATGTGTGTTGGTAAATAGAAGTGGAGTAATCGGCCCAGAAGTGAGAAGGAAGTGAGAATCTAGACCGGAGAGGCTTTCAATTTCTCTCCCACTGGAGAGAAGTCCAGAAAGCTCTTCAGAGATTATTGCAAAATTATCTTACATTTGTTATTTGTCACAGAAGTAACAAATACATCTAGAACTGTACTGTATGTTCAGGGAGTATTTATATTTGTTAATAAATGAATACCAAGTTGAAATTATATGTAATATAGTATTACACAATAAATAGCACACATATATTTTATATATATATACAACATAGTATATATAGATTGTACAGCATATGCATATACCTATAGTATTAAAGAGCTTGTAAAGTTGATATTTTTCAGTTAAATCTATTTACATTTATTTTGAGATTTCTGGAAACAACTGACCCATCTGAAAAAGTACCATAATACTGTTCAGTATAAATTACTAATGGCTAGAAAGATTTTAATTTCCATTATATCCTATATATCTTCAAGATTTTTTGTAATTATTCTTTCTATGACATTAACATCCTTTCACACACTTGTAGATATGGAGTATAATAATATAAAAGGCCAGAACTAGTAGAGTACACAAAGATCTTATCCAAACCTGTAATTAACAGTGAAGACCTCAGTGTGTAGTACTCCCTTCCCTGTGTCCATGTGTTCTCATTGTTCATCACCGGCCTATGAGTGAGTATATAAGGTGTTTCCTTTTCTGTTCTTGTGTCAATTTGCTGAGAATGATGTTCTCCATATTCATCCATGTCCCTACAAAGGACACGAACTCATCATTTTTGATTGCTGCATAATATTCCATGGTGTATATGTGCCACATTTTCCCAGTCCAGTCTATCATCGATGGGCATTTGGGTTGGTTCCAGGTCTTTGCTATTGTAAACAGTGCTGCAATGAACATTCGTGTGCATGTGTCCTTATAGTAGAACAATTTATAG